>CM047742.1:21706190-21728750 GCA_026225825.1 Pistacia integerrima | reverse complement strand
TGCATAAATCCTCGTTCGTGTTTCGAATACTCAAAGAGAGATATCAATTAGCAAGTTGTCGGATGATGACTTCACTAAGGTAACAATATTGTTAGAATGCATAGAGCTTTCCTTTCAAAAAATGGAGATATTGAAGTGAAACTATTGGTACTTTAAGGGCAAGCTAGAAAACTAGTTTTGTATAAGAGTGACAAAATGTCAATTTTTCAACTTTTTTTGCCAAAAGGTTTCCCGTGATAATTTATTTGCAAATAGTTACTCTTGTAGTATTTTTTGCAGGAAGAATGAGAGGATTTGCTTCAGAGAATGAAAGATGGTTTTTTAAAAAGATCAATTGTTGTAAGTGTTGACAATATTACAGACTTTCTGCATATATAGAAGTGCCATTTAGTTAAGTAAAATAATTTTTTAAAAATCATAGACAACCTCAATTAGAATACGGTAAATGCAAGTGGAGTTTGACCAGAAGGCTAGCATTCTACATGAGGATATAACAAAACATGTATGTATTTTTACATATAAAATCCAAAATTAGGATTCATTAATTTTAGAGTATATAATTGTAATGTCTGGGGCTGTGTTGAATGAACTAGAACCATTGAACATGCATTATTTCTGAAGCCTTGTATTGTGTTTTTTGTTATGGCGTATTTGAATCTGTTATATTTCATATTTCTTTGCTTGCTATTTCAATGATGCTTTTTCAATGGGACTTGTTCATGTGCAATCTTCTATAATCACTTAGACGTGCACATCACAAATGTTGGCATGTAGTATTGAGTGCACATGTCTGTCCCACAAATTTTGTATTAATATATAACAGTATAATAGAAAATGGGATAAGATCAATGTTCTGAAAATCGAATTGGGATGCTGTCGTGACTGAACCTGCAACCTCTTCTTCATTCAAGCCTGGCTTATAGGGGGTTTTGTTACATTTTAAATCAGTAGGGGTTAATGTAATCTTCTAAGGGTATTTTTAGTATTTCAAACTTTTAGGGATTAATTGTAACTTTTTGGGTATTTTTTGGAATACATAAAATTTTTAGGGACTAATTAATTTTTTTAGAGATATTTTTATAATATACTACAATTTAAAATACTAATGTATAATTTTTTAAAAATATTTTTCTTGCTGACATACCGATCGATCAAACCGTGAATAGGCCTTTGATAGAGTTACGGCTCAGTCTGGTTTTCTAAACATTAGATATGATTTTTTAAATTAAAATTTTGACATAAATATTTTACACAAATTTTAAGCTATATGAAAACTACAAGTGAAATAAATTATACAGAACATTATTTTAATATTAGTCAGCTTTATAATGTTTTGATAAATTTGACATGTTAATATACCACCATTTACATAAATTCTAGAAAGTCAAAAACAAAATCATGAAAATTTTTAATTTATATTATTTGGTTTTGTGATAAAAGTTATTGTTATGCCTCAAAAGTCATGTTTATGTCAGCCTAATAAATGTCTTTTTATATTAGTGCAAAGCCCATATCTCGCTCAAAGATATTCATATCAACCCTATCTCATTTCAAGAGATGAGTGGACGAGAGCCTTCTATGTGTCAAGGCAACTTACAAAACACTCATTACATTAAGTGCAAAGGTGTATAAATTGACACTTCTCTTCCCGAAGAAGGAGGCTGGGCATATTAAAGCTAACCATAGATAAGAGCTCAATTCTTTATCTCTGTAAACAATGTATTTCTTCATCTTTGTATGCCTTATGGGCAATATCATAGAAATAGTCAGAGATCAATAAAATAACAGTGGATGTAGGAGTCGCTTGTTGAGCATCGAACTACTATAAAAACCTCTCTTGTCAGCCTATTATTTATGTTTTCTGTAACATATATAATCTCAGCTCCATATTCAAATCTCATGGATCCATCACGTGTGATTCCTAAGTCCGCTTAGCGCTTCTCACGTGCGAGTCGTTGGCGTCCAAAATCAAGCATCAACAGTTATAAAAAAGAAAATGAAGTTGAAGCAACAATCAATGAACAGAATAATATCTTTTAATCAAATTTAATGTAAATTTCCATTTTTAACCTCTGTGCAGTTAATTAAAGGGGGTGATAAATGAACAATTTTCAAAATAATGAAGTTTAGGTAATATTACAAAAATTTAGGGTTGTTCGTGAAATCAAAAACGTTTTTCTATTTCAACTCATATGGTGATTGCATTTTGCATTGTCCTTACTCCTCACCTTACCCTTTACAATAAGCTTAACAAAACCCACATAAACCCTCTTCAATTCATGGCTTTTAGGGCCCCATTACAGAATGTCATGACTTCAAGCACCCAAAATGAGCTTTTATATTCTTCCCAAAAACCCCTCAGCATAACCCACTTGCCAAATTCCTCAAAGAAAATTGTCGATCAGGTAACTTCACTCTAAATAAAGTTTTTTTTACTTTTTTGATTACATGATTCATTCCCAACCTATTTCTCCAATGTCATCATTCAACATATTGTTTGGTGCACTTGCAAAGAAGAAGCATTATTATGAAGTGATTTCGCTTTATAAGAGGTTGAATTCAACTGGGCTTTCTCCAAATTTAATGTCTTTTAACATTTTGATAAATTGCTTTTGTAATATCAAAAGGGTTTTGGATGATTTGGGGGCATTTTGAAGAAGGGTTTCAGCCCCGATGCTGTGACTTTTAATGGTTTGATTAAAGGTCTCTGTGGAGAAAAAGATTATGGATTCAAGGGAGTTGTTTATGAAAATGGTTGCTGTTGGTTGTAGACCGAATGTTGTTACTTATAATACTATAATTGAGGGTCTTTGTAAGGATGGATTAATTGAGAAGGCTAGACAATTACTTTTGGAAATGAAGGGTTCAAGAATTAGTCCAAACGCAGTCACTTATACCACTCTAATTCATGGTGTGTGTTGTGTGGGTGATTGGGAGAAGGATAAAAGTTTATTTATTGTGATGATGAATTAAGGTGTGCAGCCTTCTGTGATGACGTTTAATGTGGTCATAAATGAACTTTGCCAGAGAGGGAAATTAGACGAAGCAAATAGGTTGTTGGAACTAATGATTCAAAGAGGTACGGATCCTTGCATTTATACTTACAACATTTTAATAAATGGTTATTGCTTGGCAGGAAGAATTGGTGATGCAAGGGAGTTGTTTGCTTCTATAATTAGAAAGGGGTATACATCTCATGTTGTTTGCTTCGTTATTTTAATCAATTGGTATTGTAAGAACAAAAAAGTTAACAAAACTCTTATCCTTTATCGAGAGATGATTTCAGAAGGAATTAAGCCTGATTTGATTATGTATAACACTTTGTTAACTGGCATTTTTCTTAAAGCTGAGGTAAAACATGCACGGAAATTAGTTGATGAGATGCAATTTAATGGTGTTATACCTAATTCATTGACATATGCCATTTTCATTGATGGACTTTGCAAGAATGGTTATGTTTTGGAAGCAGTGGAAAGATTTCATAATTTAGTAAATAATAAGTTTGCAGTTAGCCTTGAAAGTTTGAGTTCCCTCATTGATGGCTTGTGTAAAAGTAAAACAAGAAGATTAGAAACTGCTTGGGAGCTATTTCAAAAATTTTCTCAACATGAAAACCTAGTGCCAGACGTTGTAACATATAGCATTTTGATCAATGGGCTTTGTAAAAATGGACAACTAGAAAAGGCAAATGAGTTGCTGTCACATATGGAGGAAAAAGGTTGTGTTCCAAATGTATTCACGTTTACTACGATTATGTTTGGTTTCCTCAAGAATAATGAGGTACCAAAAGTTGTTGAACTCCTTCATAAGATGGCGAAGAGAAATGTGATGCCTACTGAATGTACAATGTCCTTAGTCATGCAGTTACTATTGAAGGACAAAAAGTATCGTGAATGTTTGAACCAGCTTCCTCAATATCCGATCCAAAAGCCACTTTGAAGTTTGCATGAAAAAAATATAGCGAGTTGTCAACTTTATTCAGAGCAAAATCCTTATGAGGAGACCTTTATTTGACAGCATTTGATTATGAAAATGCAAAAGCTTCAGCCAGCTTCGAAAAGGCTCTGTTTTAGTTACTGGGCTAAGAATGTTCAGTAATACACTTTATTGTATGCTACAATGGTTTTTGCCGATTTAGATCGGAGCTCTAGACACCTCTGCATGATTTACACTGTTAATTATTTGCCCCGGTACTATTTACTCTTGATTCACTAACACATTTTTGCAAAATTTACAAGAAGTTGAGAAAAGAAGAAACTAAAACAGAGAAGGTTTACAGAAAAGAAGGAGGATATTTATAATGGAGATGAATCCTTAACATGCCATTGGAAAGTAAGTTCTTCTACTTACTGCATTTCTCTTATAAAATGTTCTTCTGACATGTCTAATCATCCTTTGATCTTTACCTGAAACAATTTCAAGATATGATGTGTGATCTTAAGGCTCAAGCAGAAGCTCTAGTTCTGTTTGCTAACAATATGGATGGTCTTCTGCATATGCTCTTCATCCTAGCAAGAGAGTTGTTTGCTTCTATAACTAGAAAGGGGTATACATCTCATGTTATTTGCTTCAATACTTTAATCAATTGGTATTGCAAGAACAAAAAAGTCAACAAAAATAAGATTTTATTTATTTATTTATTTTTACAGAGACGTACAGTGGCATAAATATTGCCTTCAGAACAAGAACAGGAAAATAACACGCACAAAAATAATGCACAAGCAATTACATACTTCAACATCATCACCAGTTACTTTTAAGTATTTCCTGGATAAGAGGAATAGCAGCTTGATCTCCCCAAAGGTGAAGTTCATCAGCAGAGATCCCCAATAGAGCACGGGTAAATGAAAAACCCCTGGTCCTACACCCCAACATCTGGAAAGGAAAAGTACACAAAGACATGAGACATACAAAAAATGATGACTCAAGTATTAACTAAAATTACTTTGCAATACGAATTTAAGCCCACATATGCTGTTATATAAGTAACAATGCTAAAAAATGACAACCAATTTCAGGAAAAAGCATTTTTAGCATAATATTTGGTGTAATCCTATACTGAATGAATAATATAATACAATAAAAAAATGACCTAACCAATTTCAAACATAGACAATAACTGGCAACAGGAAAAAGAATTGGCTTTGCTTTTGTTGGTGTTATTCAGAAAGCCCGGTTTTAATAATCACAAGTCCGTCCAATGGGAAGTAAAAAAAGGGAACAAAATAACTCTCAGATAAACTTTATTGTATGTTACAATGATTTCTGCCGATTTAGATCGGAGCTCTAGACACCTCTGCATGATTTACACTGTTAACTAAAACAGAGAAGGTTTACAAAAAAGGAAGGAGGATATTTATAATGGAGATGAATCCTTAACATACCATTGGAAAGTAAGTTCTTCTGCTTACTGCATTTCTCTTATAAAATGTTCTTCCGACATGTCTAATCATTCTTTGATCTTTTGATGTATACCAAACAGCAGGATATGATGTGCGACCTTAAGGCTCAAGCAGAAGCTCTAGTTCTGTTTGCTAACAATATGGATGGTCTTCTGCATATGCTCTTCATCCTAGCAATATTTTTGTACCGGGGAGATAAACAGTTTTGCACCATCAACTTCCTCTCTCTCTTGTCCGGTAATTAGATCACAAGGAACGTTTGCCTTGTTCAACCTTTTTGCCACCTCCCATGCCAACAATCTCAATGGTCCACAATAAATGCCTGTATATGGCAGAAAACTAAAGCAACTAGTTGGCCAATTTTGTATAGCTATTTTACCAACACCTTAATGTTAACTAACAGATGAAATAACTAACACGTCTGACTTATGGTTTAATAAGCTTTAAGATCATACCAGTAGAACTTGATTCAAGCCGCTTGAGCTGGTGTGTTTTACCACTGTTTGTAGGCCCCACATGTAAAACAACTTTGCGAATCTTGTTGCGAGCGCATGGGTACCATGTATGAGGCCGACTAGCATTACACAAAAATGCACTCACGAGGGTTGTACTCCAAGAATGATGAACATGACCCAACAGACATTTATATAGCGAGAAGAGTAATTTCTATAAGCCTAAGCATATCGAGCACAAAACAAAGGCTTCTAAAATTTGATAATAAAGAGTGACAGAGATATTATAGTTATCTATACGTGGAGTTTCATGAAAAACTTTTAAGATATTGTACAGTTCTAAGGATTAATACATTCAACATCCCAAAATTTTTCACAGGATTTAAATTGCAACACTATTTAAAATTGATTAAAAAAAGAAATCAATTTTAAATTACAGGTTGGCCACAACTTCATGCTCATCATAATGGAGAAGTGATATCATTTTAGCCAAACATGTCAATGTATTTATATATTTTTTTTGGAAAAGTCTATGGAGCGCAAAACAATCTTCTAACAAGCAAAAAAATAGTTTCAAGAATGAAACACATCTCTTACGTTAGGTCTGTAAAATCAAACTTAGCGGTACCACTGCGTTCTTGTACTTCTTTATCATAACATCAACAGCAACCAAAGCTCCAAACTTTGTTTCCCTGTTCTGGCCGAAGGACTCCACATGACCTGCCAAAATTCGCACAAAAGAAAAAAAGAATGATAAGAAAATCAGAAACCACAGCCACCTTCTCAAAAAGACATAAATTCAATTACTAGCCTGACATGAGAGCATGTTCATTGTAACATAAAACATAGATTAAGATCTACTTCAACTCTTTGGCCTATTGAACAGAAAATTCAGTTAAACGAAATTCCCTTTAATGATCAAGATTCTAACAAGCACGTAAATTCCCAAATGGTTAGCCCTATCTATTTTGCAGCCCAATTTTAAAATATTTATATTTTTAAATGTACCATTGCCATTAGGTGATAGAGATAGCCGATAAAATTGAAAATTCTAACGTCAACTATGCTTTCTAACTGTACTAGGCTCCCTTGACAAAAAAAAAAAAACACACACACACACACACTAAACTCAGTAACTAAACAAAGGAAAAACCACCTCCCTCCAGATGAGAAAACAATCTAAAAACCAATATTTACACGGCAAGACAATAATAAAACAACAAAATCATTCTAAAACAATTCAACTGTTAGTTATCTAATAAATTTACTTAATTCGAACTCACTTTTCCACATCGAATAATAAAAACATAACAAAAACAATAATAACTATTGCAGTGAGATTAAGTTTCCACCTCGAAGTATGGAAGAAATCCCTGAAGCTGAAGCCTTTCGATGTCGAAGTAGCAAAACAACCATTTTTATCCTTATAAACCTTGTAAGTGATGAATAAGTAAATAGAACAAAGAAATATGTGTATGAAAACTAAAAATAATCAAAAAAGGAGGGAAAAAAACATTGACATTATAGGACCACGAACTCGAAGGAGAACATGTGGTGGGTCAAAGAATCGCGAGTTTCTTCAGCGAAACTTGGTGCCAACGCTTCTTTTTTTTTTTCCTTTTCTTTTCCTGTTAAGTTGCCAACGCTTCCTTCGGGTGTGTTCAACTTAAGACTTTGCTTAGACTACTGTGACATGCGAAAGATGGGCTGCTCCGAACCCACTCCATCAAGTTTCGAAATCAATGGGCTCTACGCAAAACAAATACTAGTAGGCCAAGTCTGTCCATGGGCCACGGTTTATAAAGATTGGCCCAATGAGTCACGTTGCATGTTGTCGGCTCATTAACTGTGGGTCTGTGGCCGAGACAATACAAAATGTAAAGCTTGATGTTCAGTCAACTCAGGTTAATCTTTTTTTATTTTTTTTAAGGTATAGGAGGCGTTCAAGCCCAATATTAGAGTCTACCTCATTTTTAAGACCACAAAATACCTGCAAATCCAATTTACCAAGGTAATTGAATTGAACAAATGTGATAGGACCTCTTTCGGAGATTCGACCACAAGACCCACGAGCAATGTGTTAAAAGTTAAAACCCAACCCGTGCGACTTACGAGAACAAAGTTTGTTTGATCAACTGGATAATTTTGGAATTAGCAGAAAACGAAACGCAACCATCCACCCCTGAACCTGGAAAACACTCTTCATACATGGCTTTGAGATCCCCATTTCGTTCGTCTTCAATCTCTCGAAACCCATCTCTGAAAGGTAATATTTCATCTTTGTTAGCTCACTTACACAACCTCACACTTCAAGCTCCAACAATGAAGTTTTGTATTCTTTCGAAAAACCCCTAGAACGATCCTCACTTGCTAAATTCCTCAAAGAAAATTGTCGATCAGGTAACTTTACTCTGAATGAAGCATTATACTTTTTTCATTACATGATTAATTCGCAACCCAACTCTCCAATTTCATCATTCACTACTTTGTTTAGTGCACTGTCAAAGAAGAAGCATTATTATGAAGTGATTTCTCTTTATAAGTGGTTGAATTCAACTGGGTTGTCTCCAAATTTATTGTCTTTGAACGTTTTGATCGATTGCTTTTGTAAAATTGAAAGGGTTTCTGATGGTTTTGCGGTTTTTGGGGAGATATTGAAGAAGGGTTTCAGCCCAAATGCTGTGACTTTTAGTTGTTTGATCAAAGGTCTGTGTGTAGAGAGAAAGATTGTGGAGTCGATGGAATTGTTTAAGAAAATGGTTGCTGTTGGTTGTAGGCCTGATGTGATCAGTTACAACACTTTGATTGATGGATTGTGTAAAACGGGGAAGATAAGTGTTGCCATTAAGTTGCTTGAAGAGATGGTTGATGGGAGTAAAAAATCTGGTGTTATTTGTAGGCCAGATGTTGTTACTTATAATACTATAATTGATGGTCTTTGTAAGGCTGGATTAATTGAGAAGGCTAGAAAATTGTTTTTGGAAATGAAGGATTCTGGAATCAGTCCAAGCACAGTCACTTATAACACTCTAATTCATGGGTTTTGTTGTGTGGGTGATTGGGAGAAGGGTAGAAGTTTATTTATTGAAATGATAGATCAAGGTGTGCAGCCTTGTGTGGTGACGTTTAGTTTGCTCATAGATGAACGTTGCAAGAAAGGGAAATTGCACGAAGCAAATAGGTTGTTGGAGCTTATGATTCAGAGAGGTGTGGTTCCTAACGTTTATACTTATAGCATTTTAATGAATGGACTGTGTAAAACAGGGAAGATAAGTCCTGCCATTAAGTTGCTTGAAGAATTGGTTAAGGGAAATGAAGAATCTGTGTTATTTGTAGGCCAAATGTTGTTACTTATAGTATTATAATTGATGGTCTTTGGAAGGTTGGATTAGTTACGAAGGCGATAGACTTGTATTTCGAAATGAAGAGTTCGGGAATTACTCCAGACGTAGTCACTTATAGCATTTTGGTCAATATGCTTTGTAAAAATGGTCAACTAGAAAAGGCAAATGAGTTGTTGTCACATATGGAGGAAAAAGGTTGTGCTCCAAATGTAATCACCTTTACTACGCTCATGTTCGGTTTCCTCAAGAATAATAAGATACGGAAAGTTGTTGAACTCCTTCATAAGATGGCGGAGAGAAATGTGAAGCCGACTGAATGTACAATGTCCTTAGTCATGCAATTACTAATGAAGGCCGAAAATTATCGTGAATGTTTGAACCAGCTTCCTCAATTTCCGGTCCAAAAGCGAAATTGAAGTTTTCATGATAAAAATTTATGGAGTGGTTCACTTTTTCAGAGCAGTATCCTTGTCAGGAGAGCATTATTTGACATCATTGAAATATGAAACTGCAAAAGCCTCAGCCAGCTGCTGAAAGACTCTATGATTGTTACCGTACGAAGAATGCAGTTGACATGAGAACATTGCTGCCAAGAGAAATATGTTTTGCCGTGATACATGCAGTTATTGTAACGATGGTCCATGAAGATTTGGTTGATATGGGATTTCCAACTGTCAGTGGAATCTATGAAGCAGCATGGTCTAAAAATGGACTTGGGTAAGATCCCCTTTGTCTTATATAACGGTGTTACCTTTTTAAACCTTGTAGGACAAGGCATAGTGCTAGCCATTTGCCATTAATAGGCTTTTAACTATGCTATAAGTCTGTTTTCTAGATCTAAATCAGTTTGAAATGTTTATAGATTTCATTGCATCATTTGTTTTGTCAGGTATTAAAATTCATTGCAGACATAAATTGGTGGATGTGCGGATTAACCATTTACTTGTAGATTTGTGGTGATGAGAATTGTTGGACAAAACTCTGGCAGTAATAATGTCTAATAGATAGTATTTTTACTCTCCAGGTTACTCCCTTTAGGATATATTCTTCCGATTCCAATAGGAAACTATCCATTCCGCATAATTACACTGACAATTATCTGCGCCAGAGTTATTTGTTCCTGATTCACTGACATATTGCTGTATTCTTTGAAGTTACTCTGACCAAACTCCAGAAGCTTGGACTACCGGTGATGGTTTAAGAGTACTATGTTACATGTGTCCGATGGCCATATGGGCAATGCAATGGGCTCTAAGAAGGCTGAAACCTTCTAAAAATGAGATGAAACCAGAAGTGAATGAAGAATCTCTGTATAGATATCATGTTGTGTTCTGCAAAGTTGCTTGCCTTCTAAAGGTGCCAGATGATAAAGCGCATAAAGGTCTTTAAGGGTCATTGTTTGATTACACTTGCCAGAAAAATTTCTGTAATTGATTGGTTCCTGTAATTTATTACTGTCATCAAATTTTGTGTACAGTAAGAGATTCATTAGAGAGAAAATAGAAATATTGGTGTACACTGCAGTGGGTGTAAGAAAACTATATTTGAGATGTCATGTAAATCATATTATTCTACTGTTGAAACTTTTTAGTTTTCCAATTCTTGTGACATATTGAATATGGCACTATTACAAAATTCTGAAAAAAAAAATAGATAAAAATCTTTTTAAAATCATTACAAATTGGTTCCAAAATTCATTTCTTTAGATCTGTAAAATTTATCAAAAAAGATTATGCATTTGATCACTCATATAAACGGGTTGGCTTGTGTTGCTTTTTGGTTAACTATAACTTCTTTAATTCTAGCCTAAGCCTAAGCCTCATGTGTTGACACATTCCCACGGGTAGATAGATTAAAATCCACCCAAACATTTGATATCGACGATGTTTGTTTAAATATTGATATGTTACGGATGATGTGATAATCCTATAATATCATAGATGCTTTTTTTTTTTTCGGTTATGTATAACAAATAGCAGAGCAAGAAGAGACTCAAAACTAAAATTCCTCTTCCATGGCATGATTTTCCTCAGGATCAGTTGTTATTGTGCAGAAAAGTTGTTTCACATCTATAGTCTCGGAAAACATCAAGCTTGCTTACTTGAGGAAGAGTTTAGTGGAGCTACTAAAGGCCGCAGAGAAATCTGATGCTAAAGTAATTGGAAGTTTTGTGAGAGTGAAATTTGACCAAAGTGACCATTTGGAGAAAAATGCTTATAGGTGATTTTCTCAACATAAATGTGAATTGTCTTTTAAGCAGTCATTGATTGACATTTTTCTACACAATTTACATTTTCATTTGCGTAACTGAAATATTAAAGTTAATTCCATCTTTATATTGTTTTGACAAGCTGCATAATTACTAGCACTAAGAGAACCTCAAGCATAATGCATAAATCCTCGTTCGTGTTTCAAATACTCAAAGAGAGATATCAATTAGCAAGTTGTCGGATGATGACTTCACAAAGGTAACAATATTGTTAGAACGCATATAGCTTTCCTTTCAAAAAATGGAGATATTGAAGTGAAACTATTGGTATTTTAAGGGCAAGCTAGAAAACTAGTTTTGTATAAGAGTGACAAAATGTCAATTTTTCAACTTTTTTTGCCAAGAGTTTCAAGTGATGATTTATATAGAAGTGCCATTTAGTTAAGTAAAATAATTTTTAAAATATCATAGACAACCTCAATTAGAATACGATGAATGCAAGTGGAGCTTGACCAGAAGGCTAGCATTCTACATGAGGATATAACAAAACATGTATGTATTTTTACATATAAAATCCAAAATTAGGATTCACTAATTTTAGAGTATATAATTCTAGGGCTGTGCTGAATGAACCAGAACCATTGAGCATGCATTATTTCGTAGCCTTGTATTGTGTTTTTTGTTATGGCGTATTTGAATCTGTTATATTTCATATTTCTTTGCTTGCTATTTCAATGATGCTTTTTCAATGGGACTTGTTCATGCACAATCTTCTATAATCACTTAGACGTGCACATCACAAATGTTGGCATGTAGTATTGAGTGCACATGTCTTTCCCACAAATTTTGTATTAATATGTAACAGTATAATAGTAAATGGGATAAGATCAATGTTCTGAAAATCGTTAAGGGTCGGTTGGTCGGACCGAGGAGGCAGGCACCCTCTTGGTCCGATTCAAGTTATAGGGGGTTTTTTTTACATTTTAAATCTGTAGGGGTTAATGTAATTTTCTAAGGGTATTTTTAGTATTTCAAACTTTTAGGGATTAATTTGTATTTTTAGGGACTAATTATTTTTTTTAGAGATATTTTTATAATATACTACCATTTAAAATACTAATTTATAATTTTTTTAAAAATATTTTTGTTGCTGACGTACCGATCGATCAAACCGTGAATAGGCCTTTGATAGAGTCAAGGCTCGGTCCGGTTTTCTAAACATTAGATAAGATTTTTTAAATTAAAATTTTGACATAAATATTTTACACAAATTTTAAGCTATATGAAAACTACAAGTGAAATAAATTATACAGAACATTATTTTAATATTAGTCAGCTTTATAATGTTTTGATAAATTTGACATGTTAATATACCACCATTTACATAAATTCTAGAAAGTCAAAAACAAAATCTTCAAAATTTTTAATTTATATTATTGAGTAATGCTACAGCCACTGACGGTAATGCACCGAATTTATATACGAATAACGTGACAAAATCCTGACCGTTGATTAATATTAAGTTAAAATTAATCAACGGTCATGATTTTGCCACATCATTCGGTGCACAAATTCGGTGTACTACCGTCGGTAACTGTATTATTTTCCTATATTATTTGATTGTGTGATAAAATTTATCAAAAAGAAAACAAAGTTGAAGCAACAATCGATGAATAGAATAATATCTTTTAATGAAATTTAATGTAAATTTCTATTTTTAACCTCTGTGCAGTTAATTAAAGGGGGTGATAAATGAACAATTTTCAAAATAATGAAGTTTAGGTAATATTACAAAAATTTAGGGTTGTTCGTGAAATCAAAAACGTTTTTCTATTTCAACTCATATGGTGATTGCATTTTGCATTGTCCTTACTCCTCACCTTACCCTTTACAAAAAGCTTAACAAAACCCACATAAACCCTCTTCAATTCATGGCTTTCAGGGCCCCATTGCAGAATGTCACGACTTCAAGCACCCAAAATGAGCTTTTATATTCTTCCCAAAAAAAACCCCTCAGCATAACCCACTTGCTAAATTCCTCAAAGAAAATTGTCGATCAGGTAACTTCACTCTAAGTGAAGTTTTTTTACTTTTTTGATTACATGATTCATTCCCAACCTATTTCTCCAATGTCATCATTCAACATATTGTTTGGTGCACTTGCAAAGAAGAAGCATTATTATGAAGTGATTTCGCTTTATAAGAGGTTGAATTCAACTGAGCTGTCTCCAGATTTAATGTCTTTTAACATTTTGATAAATTGCTTTTGTAATATCAAAAGGGTTTTGGATGATTTGGGGGGATTTTGAAGAAGGGTTTCCCCCGATGCTGTGGCTTTTAATGGTTTGATTAAAGGTCTCTGTGGAGAGAAAGATTATGGATTCAAGGGAGTTGTTTATGAAAATGGTTGCTGTTAGTTATAATACTATAATTGATGGTCTTTGTAAGGATGGATTAATTGAGAAGGCTAGACAATTACTTTTGGAAATGAAGGGTTCAGGAATTAGTCCAAACGCAGTCACTTATACCACTCTAATTCATGATTTGTGTTGTGTGGGTGATTGGGAGAAGGGCAAAAGTTTATTTATTGTGATGATGAATTAAGGTGTGCAGCCTTCCGTGATGACGTTTAATGTGGTCATAAATGAACTTTGCCAGAGAGGGAAATTAGACGAAGCAAGTAGGTTGTTGGAACTAATGATTCAAAGAGGTACGGACCCTTGCATTTATACTTACAACATTTTAATAAATGGTTATTGCTTGGCAAAAAGAATTGGTGATGCAAGGGAGTTGTTTGCTTCTATAACTAGAAAGGGTATACACCTCATGTTATTTACTTCAATACTTTAATCAGTTGGCATTGCAAGAACAAAAAAGTCAACAAAACTCTTATCCTTTATCGAGAGATGATTTCAGAAGGAATTAAGCCTGATGTGATTACGTATAACACTTTGTTAACTGGCCTTTTTCTTAAAGCTGAGGTAAAACATGCACGGAAATTAGTTGATGAGATGTAATTTAATGGTGTTATACCTAATTCATTGACATATACCATTTTCATTGATGGACTTTGCAAGAATGGTTGTGTTTTGGAAGCAGTGGAAAGATTTCATAATTTAGTAAATAATAAGTTTGCAGTTAGCATTGAAAGTTTGAGTTCCCTGACATACTTACCTTATCCAAAAAAAAGTTTGAGTTCCCTCATTGATGGCTTGTGTAAAAGTAAAACAGGAAGATTAGAAACTGCTTGGGAGCTATTTCAAAAATTTTCTCAACATGAAAACCTAGTGCCAGACGTTGTAACATATAGCATTTTGATCAATGGGCTTTGTAAAAATGGACAACTAGAAAAGGCAAATGAGTTGCTGTCACATATGGTGGAAAAAGGTTGTGTTCCAAATGTATTCACGTTTACTACGATTATGTTTGGTTTCTTCAAGAATAATGAGGTACCAAAAGTTGTTGAACTCCTTCATAAGATGGCGAAGAGAAATGTGAAGCCTACTGAATGTACAATGTCCTTAGTCATGCAGTTACTATTGAAGGACGAAAATTATCGTGAATGTTTGAACCAGCTTCCTCAATTTCCGATCCAAAAGCCACTTTGAAGTTTGTATGACAAAAATTTAGCGAGTTGTCAACTTTATTCAGAGCAGAATCCTTATGAGGAGACCTTTATTTGACAGCATTTGAATATAAAACTGTAAAAGCTTCAGCCAGCTGCGAAAAGGCTCTGTTTTAGTTACTGGGCTAAGAATGTTCAGTAATACACTTTATTGTATGCTACAATGGTTTCTGCCGATTTAGATCGGAGCTCTAGACACCTCTGCATGATTTACACTGTTAATTATATGCCCCGGTGCTATTTACTCGTGATTCACTAACACATTTTTGCATAATTTACAACAAGTTGAGAAAAGAAGAAACTAAAACAGAGAAGGTTTACAGAAAAGGAGGAGGATATTTATAATGGGGATGAATCCTTAACATGCCATTGGAAAGTAAGTTTTCTGCTTACTGCATTTCTCTTATAAAATGTTCTTCTGACATGTCTAATCATCCTTTGATCTTTTGATGTATACCTAAAACAGTTTCAGGATATGATGTGTGACCTTAAGGCTCAAGCAGAAGCTCTAGTTTTGTTTGCTAACAATATGGATGGTCTTCTGCATATGCTCTTCATCCTAGCAAAGTTTTTGTACCAGGAGATAAACAGTTTGTGCCTTGTGTTTTGCACCATCAACTTCCTCTCTCTCTTGTCCGGTAATTAGATCACAAGGAACGTTTGCCTTGTTCAACCTTTTTGCCACCTCCCATGCCAACAATCTCAATGGTCCACAATAAATGCCTGTATATGGCAAAAAACTAAAGCAACTAGTTAGCCAATTTTGAATAGCTATTTTACCAACACCTTAATGTTAACTAACAGATGAAATAACTAACACGTCTGACTTATGGTTTAATAAGCTTTAAGATCATACTAGTAGAACTTGATTCAAGCCGCTTCAGAGCCTGGTGTGTTTTACCACTGTTTGTAGGCCCCACATGTAAAACAACTTTGCGAATCTTGTTGCCAGCACGTGGGTACCATGTATGAGGCCGACTAGCATTACACAAAAATGCACTCACGAGGGTTGTACTCCAAGAATGATGAACATGACCCAACAGACATTTATATAGCAACAAGAGTAATTTCTATAAGCCTAAGCATATCGACCACAGAACAAAGGCTTCTAAAATCTGATAATAAAGAGTGACAGAGATATTATAATGTAGATGCAAAAAATCTACCGTCATGAAAATAGGGTGTGATCCTGTGAGGTTGAGGTCACTGACAATCCGTTAGACCTACACACATGAAAGGGCAAGCGTGATGCTTCCAGAAAACACCGAGGTGGTGTTTGCCGTAGGCACTCCAACGCTCAAGTCAGCAAGACTGAAAGAGATTTAATAAGAATTAAGGAGAAGAAGAATTACCAGGAGTCTTGTCGGAGGCTAGGACTACGACGGAGGCGTCGGGTTCTTGGGAGCAAGAACTTAGGAGCAAATAGATGGTTTTTAGTAGTGTAGATTGACTGTGGGAGATTCCCCTTAATGAGAGGGTAAGCCTGTTTTTATAGTAAACCCAAGGGGTTGGAGTCCTAGTAGGACACTAAGTCCTCTTTTTTGGGAGATAATCCCTATCAAGAAAGAAATATGATTTCTTCACCTTATCAGATTAAGTTTAATAGTTTAAATAAGATTTAAAATCTTAGTAGGACATTAAGTCCTATTGTAGGAGATAATCCCTATCATAAAAAAGATATGATTTCTTAAACTTATCAGATTAAGTTTAATAGTTTGAGTAAGATTTGGAATCTTACAAACGAACTAAACAAAGGAAGAAACCACCTCCCTCCAGCTGAGAAAACAATCTAAAAGCCAATATTTACACGGCAAGACAATAATAAAACAACAAAATCATTCTAAAACAATTCAACTGTTAGTTATCTAATAAATTTACTTAATTCGATCTCACTTTTCCACATCGAATAATAAAAACATAACAAAAACAATAATAACTATTGTAGTGGGATTAAATTTCCACCTCGGAGTATGGAAGAAATCCCTGAAGCTGAAGCCTTTCGATGTCGAAGTAGCAAAACAGCCATTTTTATCCTTATAAACCTTGTAAGTGATGAATAAGTAAATAGAACAAAGAAATATGTGTATGAAAACTAAAAAGAATCAAAAAAGGAGGGAAAAAAACATTGACATTATAGGACCACGAACTCGAAGGAGAACATGTGGTGGGTCAAAGAATCGCGAGTTTCTTCAGAGAAACTTGGTGCCAACGCTTCCTTTTTTTTCCTTTTCTTTTCCTGTTAAGTTGCCAACGCTTCCTTCGGGTGTGATCAACTTAAGACTTTGCTTAGACTACTGTGACATGCGAAAGATGGGCTGCTCCGAACCCACTCCATCAAGTTTCGAAATCAATGGGCTCTACGCAAAACAAATACTAGTAGGCCAAGTCTGTCCATGGGCCACGGTTTATAAAGATTGGCCCAATGAGTCACGTTGCATGTTGTCGGCTCATTAACTGTGGGTCTGTGGCCGAGACAATACAAAATGTAAAGCTTGATGTTCAGTCAACTCAGGTTAATCTTTTTTTTAAGGTATAGGAGGCGTTCAAGCCCAATATTAGAGTCTACCTCATTTTTAAGACCACAAAATACCTGCAAATCCAATTTACCAAGGTAATTGAATTGAACAAATGTGATAGGACCTCTTTCGGAGATTCGACCACAAGACCCACGAGCAATGTGTTAAAAGTTAAAACCCAACCCGTGCGACTTACGAGAACAAAGTTTGTTTGATCAACTGGATAATTTTGGAATTAGCAGAAAACGAAACGCAACCATCCACCCCTGAACCTGGAAAACACTCTTCATACATGGCTTTGAGATCCCCATTTCGTTCGTCTTCAATCCCTCGAAACCCATCTCTGAAAGGTAATATTTCATCTTTGTTAGCTCACTTACACAACCTCACAACTTCAAGCTCCAACAATGAAGTTTTGTATTCTTTCGAAAAACCCCTAGAACGATCCTCACTTGCTAAATTCCTCAAAGAAAATTGTCGATCAGGTAACTTTACTCTGGATGAAGCATTATACTTTTTTCATTACATGATTAATTCGCAACCCATCTCTCCAATTTCATCATTCACTACTTTGTTTAGTGCACTGTCAAAGAAGAAGCATTATTATGAAGTGATTTCTCTTTATAAGTGGTTGAATTCAACTGGGTTGTCTCCAAATTTATTGTCTTTGAACGTTTTGATCGATTGCTTGTGTAAAATTGAAAGGGTTTCTGATGGTTTTGCGGTTTTGGGGGAGATATTGAAGAAGGGTTTCAGCCCAAATGCTGTGACTTTTAGTTGTTTGATCAAAGGTCTGTGTGTAGAGAGAAAGATTGTGGAGTCGATGGAATTGTTTAAGAAAATGGTTGCTGTTGGTTGTAGGCCTAATGTGATCAGTTACAACACTTTGATTGATGGATTGTGTAAAACGGGGAAGATAAGTGTTGCCATTAAGTTGCTTGAAGAGATGGTTGATGGGATTAAAAAATCTGGTGTTATTTGTAGGCCAGATGTTGTTACTTATACTACTATAATTGATGGTCTTTGCAAGGCTGAATTAATTGAGAAGGCTAGAAAATTGTTTTTGGAAATGATAGATCAAGGTGTGCAGCCTTCTGTGGTGACGTTTAATGTGCTCATAGATGAACGTTGCAAGAAAGGGAAATTGCACGAAGCAAATAGGTTGTTGGAGCTTATGATTCAGAGAGGTGTGGTTCCGGACGTTTATACTTATAGCATTTTAATGAATGGACTGTGTAAAACAGGGAAGATAAGTCCTGCCATTAAGTTGCTTGAAGAATTGGTTAAGGGAAATGAAGAATCTGGTGTTATTTGTAGGCCAGATGTTGTTACTTATAGTATTATAATTGATGGTCTTTGGAAGGTTGGATTAGTTACGAAGGCGATAGACTTGTATTTCGAAATGAAGAGTTCGGGAATTACTCCAAACGTAGTCACTTATAGCATTTTGGTCAATATGCTTTGTAAAAATGGACAACTAGAAAAGGCAAATGAGTTGTTGTCACATATGGAGGAAAAAGGTTGTGCTCCAAATGTAATCACGTTTACTACGCTCATGTTCGGTTTCCTCAAGAATAATAAGATACGGAAAGTTGTTGAACTCCTTCATAAGATGGCGGAGAGAAATGTGAAGCCGACTGAATGTACAATGTCCTTAGTCATGCAATTACTAATGAAGGCCGAAAATTATCGTGAATGTTTGAACCAGCTTCCTCAATTTCCGGTCCAAAAGCGAAATTGAAGTTTTCATGATAAAAATTTATGGAGTGGTTCACTTTTTCAGAGCAGTATCCTTGTCAGGAGAGCATTATTGGACATCATTGAAATATGAAACTGCAAAAGCTTCAGCCAGCTGCAGAAAGACTATGATTGTTACCGTACGAAGAACGCAGTTGACATGAGAACATTGCTGTCAAGGGAAATATGTTTTGCCGTGATACATGCAGTTATTGTAACGATGATCCATGAAGATTTGGTTGATATGGGATTTCAAACTGTCAGTGGAATCTATGAAGCAGCATGGTCTAAAAATGGACTTGGGTAAGATCCCCTTTATTTTATATAACGGTGTTACCTTTTTAAACCTTGAAGGACAAGGCATAGTGCTAGCCATTTGCCATTAATAGGCTTTTAACTATGCTATAAGTCTGTTTTCTAGATCTAAATCAGTTTGAAATGTTTATAGATTTCATTGCATCATTGGTTTTGTCAGGTATTAAAATTTAATTCAGACATAAATTGGTGGATGTGCCGATTAAGCATTTACTTGTAGATTTGTGGTGGTGAGAATTGTTGGACAAAACTCTGGTAGTAATAATGTCTAATAGATAGTATTTTTACTCTCCAGGTTACTCCCTTTAGGATATATTCTTCCGATTCCAATAGGAAACTATCCATTCTGCATAATTACACTGACAATTATCTGCGCCAGAATTATTTGTTCCTGATTCACTGACATATTGCTATATTCTTCGTAGGTACTCTGACCAAACTCCAGAAGCTTGGACTACCGGTGATGGTTTAAGAGTACTATGTTACATGTGTCCGATGGCCATATGGGCAATGCAATGGGCTCTAAGAAGGCTGAAACCTTCTAAAAATGAGATGAAACCAGAAGGGAATGAAGAATCTCTGTATAGATATCAGGTTGGGTTCTGTAAAGTTACTTGCCTTCTAAAGGTACCAGATGATAAAGCGCATAAAGGTCTTTAATGGTCATTGTTTGATTACACTTGCTAGAAAAAGTTTCTGTAATTGATTGGTTCCTGTAATTTATTACTGTCATCAAATTTTGTGTACAGTAAGAGATTCATTAGAGAGAAAATAGAAATATTGGTGTACACTGCAGTGGGTGTAAGAAAACTATATTTGAGATGTCATGTAAATCATATTATTCTACTGTTGAAACTTTTTAGTTTTCCAATTCTTGTGACATATTGAATATGGCACTATTACAAAATTTTGAAAAAAAAGATAAAAATCTTTTTAAAATCATTACAAATTGATTCCAAAATTCATTTCTTTAGATCTGTAAAATTTTTCAAAAAAGATTATGCATTTGATCACTCATATAAACTGGTTGGCTTGTGTTGCTTTTTCGTTGACTATAACTTCTTCATTCTAGCTTTGGTAAGAAACAACTCAAACTTTATGGCCTAAGCCTCATGTGTTGACACATTCCCACGGGTAGATAGATTAAAATCCACCCAAACATTTGATATCGACGATGTTTTGTTTAATATTGACATGTTACGGATGATGTGATAATCTTATAATATCATAGATTTTTTTTTTTTTTTTTTTTCAATTATGTATAACAAATAACAGAGGGAGAAGAGGCTCAACACTAAAATCCCTCTTCCATGGCATGATTTTCCTCAGGATCAGTTGTTGTTATGCAGAAAAGTTTTTTCGCGTCTATAGTCTCGAAAAACATCAAGCTTGCTTACTTGAGGAAGAGTTTAGTAGAGCTACTAAAGCTAGTAGAGAAATTTGATGCTAAAGTAATTGGAAGTTTTGTGAGAGTGAAATTTGACCAAAGTGACCATTTGGAGAAAAATGCTTATAGGTGATTTTCTCAACATAAATGTGAATTGTCTTTTAAGCAGTCATTGATTGATATTTTTCTACACAATTCACATTTTCATTTGCGTAAATGAAATATTAAAGTTAATTCCATCTTTATATTGTTTTGACAAGCTGCATGATTACAGGCACCAAGAGAACCTCAAGCATAATGCATAAATCCTCGTTCGTGTTTCGAATACTCAAAGAGAGATATCAATCAGCAAGTTGTCGGATGATGATTTCACTAAGGTAATAATATTGTTAGAACGCATATAGCTTTCCTTTCAAAAAATGGAGATATTGAAGTGAAACTATTGGTACTTTTAGGGCAAGCTAGAAAACTAGTTTTGTATAAGGGTGACAAAATGTTGATTTTTCAACTTTTTTTGCCAAAAGGTTTCCAGTGATGATTTATTTGCAAAGCAAATAGTTATTCTAGTAGTATTTTTTGCAGGAAGAATGTGAGGATTTGTTTCAGAGAATGAAAGATGGCTTGGTAAAAAGGTCAACGGTTGTAAGTGTTGACAATATTATAGGCTTTCTGCATATATAGAAGTGTCATTTAGTTAAGTAAAATAATTTTTAAAATATCATAGACAACCTCAATTAGAATACGGTGAACGCAGGTGCAGCTTGACCAGAAGGCTAGCATTCTACATGAGGATATAACAAAACATGTATGTATTTTTACATATAAAATCCAAAATTAGGATTTACTAATTTTAGAGTATATAATTCTGGGGCTGTGCTTGAATGAACCAGAACCATTGAACATGCATTATTTTGAAGCCTTGTATTGTGTTTTTCGTTATGGCGTATTTGAATCTATTATATTTCATATTTCTTTGCTTGCTTTTGACTTCTGTGCTCTTCTTTTCATTCCATGGATGCCAAATAGTGAATCTGTTATGAGTAATATGAAGCCTTTTTTTATTTTCTATTTTTTATTTATTTATTTCAATGATGTTTTTTCAATGGGACTTGTTCATGTGCGATCTTCTATAATCACTTAGACGTGCACATCACAAATGTTGGCATGTAGTATTGAGTGCACATGTCTGTCCCACAAATTTTGTATTAATATGTAACAGTATATGTCATAAGAAATGATGTAATGTTGGCATGTAGTAAATGCATTTGCGGACCCAAGATTTTTGTCCGGGGGCCCCCTTTGCTCCGCCACTGTTTGCCAATCAACTAGTAAAAACATAAGAAAATAACAATCAATTCACAAGGAAACACAAGAAAATTGTTACGGAGAAAAAGCTCTTTAATGTGAAGAGATAAAAAAACCACGGGAATCTAACGATCCACTTAAATCCAATATAATCAAAAGAGTTTACTGATGCGTATTTTTGACAAACATGCAAATGTAGCAAGTGTCTTAGTCGCAAAAAGTAATAAAGTGATAAGTAGAGTATCGTTCCCACGAGGATAGTGTTACT
>CM047742.1:21291482-21706090 GCA_026225825.1 Pistacia integerrima | reverse complement strand
AATCATCTTTTTCCATTTAAGGAAAACACCAAGTATGTTATCTTTAGTTTTTATCACATACACCCAAACTCTTCTGGAAAAATCATCTACAAAAGTGACAAAATAGTGCATACCTCCCAAAGATGTTGTTTTGGTAGGTCCCCACACATCAGAATGAACATAATCCAAAATACTCTTAGTATTATGGATTGCGGTGCCGAATTTCACTCTTGTCTGTTTTCCCAGAACATAATGCTCACATAAGTCCAGCTTACAGGTCTTTGCACCTTTCAATAAGCCTTGATTCACCAAACTAAGTAAGGCTTTTTCACCTGCATGCCCCAAACGCATATGCCACAGCTTGAGCATTTCTGAATCTACATCTTTCTGCACGACTGCAACTGTCATTTCAATAACTGTACTACCATTATAGTAATACAAGTTGTTTCTCCTCGTGCCTTTCATTACCACAAGAGCTGAAGAAACTTTTAAAATTCCATCTCGCATATTCAACCGTGAAGCCTTTAGATTCCAAGGCTCCCAAAGAGATGAGATTCTTTTTCAACTTGTACATACCGAACATCTCGAGTTCTAGTTGAGCCATCATGATTCTTCAACCGAATTGAACCTATCCCAGTTGTTTTACAAGCATCATCATTGCCCATATAAACAACTCCACCATCAAGTTCTTCAAAATTAAAGAACCACTCCTTGTGGGGACACATATGATAGGTACAACCTGAATCCATAATCCACTCATTTGATCCAGAGGTGGATGGTAGGCTAACTAGGCAATCGACTCATCCTCTTCACGCTCAACAACATATGCATCGAAGTAGCTTTGCCCTCTTTCTTTTGCAACTTGGACAATCTTTCTTCCAATGCCCTTTCTCACGACAAAAGGCACATTGATCCCTATTGAGTTTTCCCTTTGAACGAGATCTTCCTCTTCTCTCCTTCTTACGACTCTGATTTTGACTCCGCCCTCTTGCTACAAGAGCCTTCGCGACTAATCTCTATTCTCCTTCCGATCCTTCTTCCGAATTTCATGATTGGACAGAGCGAACAAACTTCTTCAAAGGACAATTTTTTCTTTCCCATGAAGAAGTGTAATACTAAGATAGTCCAACTCATCCTGGAAGAGATCCAATTAACAACATAGCCTTATGCTCATCTTTGAAGCGTTTCATCCAAATTTAACAAATCAGCAATTAACTCATTAAATGTATCAATATGGCTACCGATATTCGTACTGGTCTTAATCAAGACGAAATTCTTTTCATCAAATAGAGCGATTCTCGTTACTTCTTTTCATATATTTGTTTTCCAGCGCCTTCCATAACTTATTTGCAGACGTCTCTTTCATGAATGGATATTTATGCTCTCTACAAAGACATGAGCGAATCATCCCACACGCTTTACGTTCAACCTCACCAGTTTTTCTCATAGACATCTTCTCGGTTTTTCCTCCTCCGAGGCGATATCTAGATCCCTCGATACAAGCTATCCATTACCTCACTCGCCACAAGCCAAAATTATTTTGGCCATCAAATTTTTCAACATCAATTTTTTGCATTTGAAACCGTTATCATCTTTCTGTGCGGATGGTGGTGCCGCAAATGGTCTTTGCCTCCGAACGATGAATCCTCGGACGGTGATGCCATTTATGCCTTACTCAATTGGCTTGGTAAACAAAATTCCCAATAACCAAGCTCCACAAATTATTATATTCAATAGCTAACCAACAAATTAACAATAGCCCTAGGTAGTAGTAAGTGCTGAAATGATTAAATACGCACCAGGAAAATTCCCAGGAAACAATGGAGGGGTCACAAATGGTCCCACTTAAAATCCAGTCTCCTTAGACTTTTATCGTCTTTTTTTACTGCCTTTTCCTAGACATGCATATAACCATACAAATAGCTACTCCACCGTCCTAAACCTAGGCTCTGATACCAATTGTTATGCAACGGAAACATAAACTCTAACGCTAGCTTATTGAATATAATAATACAAGTAGTAAAGCATAAATAAATTGCCAAAATTAAATGCAAAATAAAGAATACCAGGGAATTAACGAGGTTCGGTATTAAAACCTACGTCCCCTGGGCGTTGCAAAAGAAAGCTCCACTATCTCCAAACAATATTACAAATATTTGGGCAATACAACAAATACCCAAAACAAAGGGGAGATACAACAAAACTTGCAAACTAAAGGGTCCTTAAAGAAAGAACCCTAAACAAAAGAAGTATAATGAAATTACAACTTGGGATACAATTAACATTGATTTAGGTCCTTATATATAGGCCCCAAAAGTTTCCCACTTTTCATTCCTTTTCAATGTGGGACAAACTAACTCATTTTGGTCTATTACATATAAGTCCCTAAACCTTTCTTCATTATCATTTCTACCCCATGTGATTTTGTTAAAAGCCATTTTTCAACAAAGACAACCTTAAAAGCAATAAAGAGCTAATTTATTTAGGCTCAACGGGACAGAATGAATCTTATAAAAATTGAAGGATGACCAAATCAATTCTTACAACTGTAATCAATATATTGATCTAGTTATATTATAGAAAGAATTTTTTCTGACCTCTGACTCAAATTTCTTTCATAGATATATATAAGATTTAGAGAGAAAAGGTACTAAGATAGAGACATGCCGCTAAAGATTCAGTCTCCTTCATATTTTAATGGAAAAGAGAAAATTAAGAAACTATGTATGGATTGAACTATCGATGAAATTGATGCTTGATCCTCACCTGTTTGTTAAAGATGTTGTACTCAACTCGGGGATTCACATAAGCTGGGTTCTTTAATAGGACATGCAAGAACTGTTTAATGTGATGATCAGAAGATCCAGTTAATTAACATTAAACAATCACATAGACCCCATAAAAAAAAAAAAAAACTATTAAAAAAAAAAAAAAATTGAAGACGAGCGATAGTTTCGTCAGGCTTTCCACCCTTCTTTGTGATCATGTTGCACCATTGTACTAAATCTTGCAAACACTTCATTCCCTCACTGATTCTTTCCCTTCCCACCTGAGTACAAATTGCACACAACATGAGAGATTTTTTGTGAAGACTGAAATTGAATTAACATGAGGAAACACATACTTCAAACTGCTGCTGAGGATCAAATTCAACTGTTCTTTCGTCCATTTTTTCCTTACAAAATTAATATGTAATTAGTCAGTGTGCATACAGCAATTAGAGTCAGTGACCGCATGTTTCTTTTTGTCTTCAGTCTTCAACGTGTTTCAGGAGTCAATGAACGATTAAGAGTCAACAAGTAAAGGAGTGGTGGTGGTTGGCATGCGGAATTTATTATCCGAAATATCTATCGTAATTTCCTTTGTGCGTGGTGGAGGTCCGCGTGTTATATTTTGACCAAAGCAATGAACAATTGAACTTAAAATTTAAAACTTTCACGAAATTCAAATCCGAAATACTACTTATTTTACCTTCAGAAAGAAACTACAGTCATGAGATCATTCAATCTAAGGTCTCAAATTAAAATTAAAATTATTTTATGAATAGCGAAAGGGGAAATGTGATTAGAGTAGTAATTCTAATATTCTTTTATTGTGTTGGAGGATTACACAACATTTGAAAACAAAAGAAAAAGTTTTGTGTTGGAGTCCCACAAGTGGTCACCTATCACATTTGTGACTTACCTAACTTATTGAACTTATAGGGTGTTCAATAGACCTCAAAGACTAGTTGAGATGCGCGTAAGCTAATCTGGACACCTAGGTTATCAAATATATATATATATATATATATATATATATATATATATATATATATATATATATACTGTAGAATATTTTTGTCAAACTTATGTTTGTGCACAAAGGTTGCCAAACGTATGTTTTGGTTTGTTTCATATCGAGTGTATGTGCACAATAGTTTGTGCTAGCACACTCGCTCTAGATATTTGCAATCTTGCACGACTTGCATTTCTGATAAAGTACCAAATATATTTATTTATCTTGTTGTTACCTTTTTAGGACCTTTTACAAGTGTCAACATATCCATTTGTGTTCTTAAGGAATAAAGTTGTTTTTTCCCGATTTGTTTGTGGTTCAAACCAAAAGAATGAATCTTTTTCCTATTTGGACAAACATGGGTCAACCCTTGTTGGCTGACTTGACACAAATTGTTGAACAAGAAACCCTCTATATAGAATATCTTCTCTTGCATTTTTTTAATCTAACCTTTTGATATTTTATACTTCTTTGTGCTCTGAAATTACTTTAGAGTGTTTTTCTCTTCAAAGGTTCAAAGGTTCATTTCTCTTATGCCAAACCTTACTTGTTTGAATGGCTTTTGGAACGTGGTTCCTTTGTTGATGCTAGTGTGTGGCGTCGGTGATTGAAGCTTAGGTGGTTCTCAAGTTGTGTTCGGGTGTGAAGTGTTGAGTGAGAAATTATTCTAGAACAATTTGGAATGAAAATTGAGTGTATTTAGTAGAATGACTAAACTAGTTAATACACAACTTTACTCTTCTCTTTTATATTGTGTTAAGAGAAGAGCAGAGAGATTTGGTAAAACGGTTGTAGTGAAACTACACCGTTTTACACAATTACATATTGATCTTGACGTTTTAACAAATAATGATCTGATCCCGTTTTCTTCTAAATCCTTACACAATTACATTTGCTTCCAGCAACTTCCATCATGAGCATTCAGTATATATACTGAAAACTAAGTCGAAAAACTTCAATTTCCAGCTACACAGCTTCAACTTCCAGCTACAACAAATTTAAACTGAAGCAAAAAATCTAAACCAAGGACATTCTAAGTCTAAGATTCTCTGAAACCTGAATTAACAAAACTTCAATTTCAGGCAAATCTTTTAGCAATTCTACAACACAAAAGATTTGAACTAAGGACATTCTGAATCTAAGACTCAAGTTTTGAAACCTAAATTAACAAAGCTTCAATTTCCAGCTACACAACTTCAACTTCCATCTGCAACAAATTTAAACTGAAACAAAAATTCTGAACCAAAAAAATTCTGATTATGAGATTCAAGTTCTGAAACCTAAAATAAAGACTTCTTGCACTTGTCATGTCTACAACACAGAAGCTTCAATTTCCATCAAATCTTTTAGCAATTCTACAACACAAAATATCTGAACCAAGGACATTCTAAACTCAAGTTCTAAAACCTAAATTAACAAAGCTTCAATTTCCAGCTACATAGCTTAAACTTCTATTTGCAACAAATTTAAACTAAAACAAAAATTCTGAACCAAAGTCAGAACCAAAAACATTTTGATTATGAGATTCAAGTTCAGAGACTTGAAATAAAGACTTCCTGCACTTGTCATGTCATCTCTGAGTTTGAAACACGCAATCTGAAGTCTCATAATCTAAAGTCTAAAATAGAAACTTATTGCATTTAGTACCAACACAGTAACTTCTGAGAACTTTTTGCAACTATTTTGCACCAATCTTCACGCAAAACTTGTACATTACTCTAAAAATTTATCTTTTCTACACTAACACAGCAACCACTAAAACGTTTCAAGAAATCAATCTGCTCATCCAACAACTATTAAGAACATTCTACACTAAAAGAACACAGCAGCTACTAAGACATTTCAAGCAATCAATAACTACATTCATTTTGCTTCTTAAATCAGTAAATTGAACAACACGTAAGGCTTTTGTGAGCAGATCAACAGTCTAGAGCTTGGAGGGCACATATTGAATTTTTAACCTTTTGGCTAGGACTTGCTTCCTAACATAATGAGCATTAATCTCCATATGTTTAGTCCTAGCATGGAAAACTAGATTAGCTACCAAAGCTACAGCACTTACATTGTCACACCAAATAACAGGTGTGACTTCAACCAATAACCCCAACTCTTCAAACATGCTCTACAGCCAAGCAATTTCTATTGTTGTTTGAGCTAAAGCCCTGTACTTTGCCTCAATTGAAGAGAGTGCAACAACCTTTTGTTTTCTTGAACTTTATTGTATTAAGTTAGGACCCATATAGACACAATAGCCACTAGTGGACCTCTGATCTTCCATATTGCAGCCCCAATCAGCATCAGCATAGCATTCCACTCTTAAAGTGCTTGTTGCCTTGAAATGTAACCCATAATCTATAGTGCCTTTGATATACCGTAGGATTCTTTTACATGCCTGCCACTGAAGAGTTGTAGATGCTTGCAAAAACTGACTTAGTTTATTAACTGGATAACAAATGTAAGTGATAATCCTAGGATTATACAATTTTATCTAGGCTTTTTGGCCGGATTTTGGATACTTCTTATGTCGTTTTTGCCTGAATTGCAACTTAATTTCATATGTTTTATGTTTTAGGCCAAAACATGCACTTTGAGCAAATAAAGAGCGAAATTGAGTTTCTGGAACTAGAAGCAAGCGAATCTTAGGATTCGAGGAAATTCTGACGCGGATTTGAAGCACTATGAAGCTTGTTCCTATTGGAGAGCACCAAAGATTGAAGATTCAAGCAAGGAAGCAAGCGGAGGGTAATTTCAAGAATGGTTCAGAATAGTTCGCCGCGGCGATAAACTCTCGAGAATTCGTTACCACGGCAACGTTTATTCTTCGATGCGACGAAGTTTGCGATTTCCAGTTTTATCAAAATGCACAGTTTTATTTTAGAAAATTTTTTAGGTTTTTTGACCGACTATATAAGAAAGACTTAGCCATTTTTAGAGGAGTTCGACATTTTGGGAGAAAGGAGGGAGGATTTGAGGTTGATTTGAGATTGAACTCTTTGGGATTCATCAAATAGAGAAGATTTTTGTTCTCTTTCTTCATTCCAACATGTTGAATGCTATGTTTACTGTTTTTATTGCGATTTGTGTTAATTTCATTATGAACTAACTCACTTTGGGTTAGGGTTTTGATGTAATTAGGATTTCTATGGTTAATCAATAGATTATGGTTGCTTTTACATTCGATTGCATGGATTGTGTGATTATTCTTGTTTTTATTGAATTTATTTGTTGAGCATGATGAGATTGAGAAATGAATCATGTATGAGCTTCTTAGGGTAATCACCATTGTTGTATCGAATGTTAGAGATAGGTTTGAGAATCAATGAAATCAATTTAGGATTCCTTTAGCTTAATGAACTTAGATCTATTAATCTTCAAATTGTTGGGTACGGAAGCTTAATAGGGAAAAGTAAGAAAACATAGCCTGAGAAGGTATGTTTTACACCTTAGGGAGTTCGATTTATAATCCGTGCATGTGAGTGTAGAAGTAGCATAATTCGTAGATTAACTCATAGAGGCCTAATGAAGTCAAAACCCTAACCGTTTGCTTTAATTGATATTTTCTCTCGAATTAGTTTTACTGTCATTAATTAGCCTTTTAAGTACATAGTAAATTTTGTTTTCATTTTAGCTTAATTTTTCCCACCAATCCAAACATTTTTCGATTTCCCCAAGTAGGAAAATCAATGCTTAACAAACAATCCTCGTGGGAATGATACTTTTCTTATCACTTTATTACTTTGTGCAACTAGTGCACTTGCTATACATTGCATGTTGTAGTTACAACGCATCAAGTTTTTGGCGCCATTGCTGGGGATTGATTTTGTGTTTGTAAAGACTACTGTAAACTAGTACAATGCATGCATAATAACAATAGAAAATTGGGCCCAAAAGCTTTCTTTTCATTATACGTCATATGTCTTTTATACACAAGAATATTGTTTACAAAAATCATTTTAAAAGACAAAACAGAGGAAACAGTGTAGCTATTGCTCTTCGCTTGCCGATGCCCCTCCGACTGCATCATCACCTAGATCCTGCATCCACAAAGGAAAAATTACGGGGTGAGCACAAAATAATGGTCAGTAAGTAAAACCCTCTATCTGCCTGTACCCGTATGTATTACTCTTAATTCTTTCCTTATACTATTTCTGTTTCTACTAAACGTCATGGCCTCATCTTACCGGAGGTACGGCCGGATGGCGTTCACATAGTACCATCTCACTCTCCACGACTATCGGGTGGAATTCACACAGTACCAACCCGTTCTTAGTGACTACCGAGTAGGGATCACAAAGCACCTACTCGGTTTTCGTAACTATCGGGTGGAGTCCACCTAGCACCTACCCGTTTCTCATGACTTTTGGGTAACGATCACCAAGCATTAACCCGTCTCTAGTCACTGTCGGGTGATGATCACAAAGCATCAACCCACTTCTACTAAATGTCGGATGATGATCACAAAGCATCAACCCACTTATCTAATCACTAACCGGGTGGTGGTCACAAAGCATCCGCCCGTTTCTAATACTTATCGGGTGATGATCACAAAGCATCAACCCATCTCTAATGGCTATTCGGGTGGTGATCACAAAGCATCAACCCGATTCCCATAACTGTCGGGTGATGATCACAAAGCATCAACCTATCTCTTCTACTCTTCTAATTCACTCTATTCTAGCATTTTTATTCTCTCTACCCTTAGAGTAGTTGCATCCACCAAGTTCTCTACTCATAGAGTAATTGCATACACAAAGTTCCTACTCTTTCTTAGGTCACTTTTCAATGCATAAATAATGCATATGGATGGTTCATCTCCATTATTGCACTTAGGAAATACCAATAAGCAATGTTGCAAGAATTGAGGTTCACTACTCATACTCAACCTCTATTAGGTATTTCATCAAACAATTCAAGTGCATAATAAAACTCTACTATAGCAATGATTCTAAATCTTTCTCTAACCATCCAAAATGGGGAGAAACCCCCTCACATAGCCACAAAACCTACCAAAGAAAGACACTTCCAAAAAGGGTTCCACAATACCCCTTCAATTCCATCTCAAACTACCTTTCCAACCCACAACTCATTTCTTATATTTGAAAGGTATAAACAATCACAAGGCATAGAAATCTCTATTTAAGCCTCCATGCATGGCATATAATATGTATAGCACATACATACATCATTGCTATCAAAACCCTAATCAAGAAAATTCTTAAATCTCAACTTGGGTTGGGATTTACTTACCTTGTTATGGAGAGACTTCACTAACTCTTCCTTTCACTTGGTTTGCTTGACTTTTTCTCTACTCTTAACCAAAAGAACAAAAACCCTCAATACTCAATATATACTAAAACTCACAAAGCTTCACAACCAAAGTAAGAATCCTTACTTTAGGAAGCCTTAGGTTGTTTTTCTACCCCAAATCACTCCAAAAGCTCTTTAAAACTCCTTGATCAAAAGAAAGAGAAGTTGAGAGCAAGCAAGAGAGGAGAGTTGCGTTAGAGAAGAAGAATGAAGGGTTTGCTAAGTCTTAATTCCTCTTAATGAAATTTATACACAAGCATTCCCATTTTGCCCTTACTCTTCTTTGGGAATTCTATCTATATCCTTTGATTCATTACAAACACACCCCCAAATCAACATATTCTCCATGAAAAATCCTTACATTTTACTCCCTACTTTTTCTGCTAATTAGGGGTAGAATGGTCAAATTGCCCTTAGGGAAGAAAATATCTAAAACTTAACAAACATTTTGGTCGGCCCGTCACCGCGGCGAGGAAGCTTTTGTCGCCGCGGCGAAAATGTCTAGAGAGTTTCCCCGTGGTCTCAACACCTCTTCGCCGTGGCAAAGATTCTTCTTCGCCCCGGTGAAGCTTGGCACACTGAACTTCTTCTATTTTCAACGAATTTCAGGGCAAGCATTCAACACAACACTCAATCAAACAATTTTACCAAGAAACCAACTCAAATAAGAGCAAAAGAAGAAACAACAACTACGTACCGCAAGTGGGGCATTACAATTCTTCCCCCTTTAAAAGAATTTCGTCCCCGAAATTCATACAAATAACTCTGGGAAACGATTCTGCATGTCCCGTTCTACCTCCCAAGTGGCCTCTTTCACTTTGTGATTCCTCCAATGGATCTTCACTAACGGAACACTCTTGTTCCGAAGCTCTTTAACCCTTCGATCTAGAATCTGAACTGGACGTTCTTCATATACTAGATTCTCTATTACTTCAACGTCCTCTACGCTCAGGATGTAGAGGGGATCACTTACATATTTCTGTAGCATCGAGACATGGAAGACATCATGCACCCTGTCCATGGTAGGTGGTAGTGCCAATCTATAGGCCACCTTTCCCACTCGCTGCAAGACCTCAAATGGACCTACATATCTCGGTGCTAACTTCCCTTTACTTCTGAAGCGCATCACTCGCTTATAGGGGGAAACTTTCAGAAACACTTTGTCGCCCACTTGGAATTCCACCTCTTTCCTCTTCAAGTCGGCATAACTCTTCTGTTGATCTTGGGCTTGTTTCATTCTATTTCTGATTAACTTCACATCTTCTACCGCCCGAGTCATCTCTGGCCCAAGAGCAGTACTCAACTCATCTTTTTCGCCTACTTCATCCCAATGAAGCGGAGACCTACACCGTCTACCATACAAAGCCTCGTAAGGCGCCATTTTAATTGTAGACTGATAACTGTTGTTGTAGGCAAATTCCACTAAGGGTAACATCTCATGCCAGGATACTCTATAATCCATGCAACAGGCCCTCAACATATCCTCGAGCACCTGATTCGTTCTCTCGGTTTGGCCATCCGTCTGAGGATGATAGGCAGTACTGAATGCTAAACGGGTACCCAAACTCCTCTGTAAACTTGTCCAGAAGGCTGAAACAAATCTGGAATCTCTATCTGACACTATAGTCTTGGGCACACCATGCAATCTGATTATCTCCTTGAGGTATATCTGAGCCAACTGATCTGTAGTGGTACTTTCCTTTACTGGAAGAAAATGGGTTGATTTGGTTAACCTATCCACAATCACCCATATAGCATTACACCCTTTCTGTACTTTGGGGAGACCCGTGATAAAATCCATTGAAATGCTCTCCCATTTCCACTCTGGAATACTCAATGTTTGAAGCAACCCTAACGGCCGTTGATGTTCTGCTTTCACCTGCTGACAAGTTAGACATTTAGCCACAAACTCTGCAATGTCTTTCTTCATACCTGACCACCAATAGCCTTTCTTTACATCTTGATACATCTTGGTTGCTCCCGGATGAGCGATGTACGGTGTGTCATGAGCCTCCATAAGAATTTTCTGTTTCAACTCCTCATTTGGAGGAATGCACAACCGATTTCTGAAATAGAGGACACCATTTCTCACAAAGAACTCCGCTGTCTTACCCTCAAGCACTTGCTGAACTATTTTCTGACACCACTCATCGGCCACTTGCTTTTCTCTAATTTCCTCTAGTAAAGAAAACTGTACCTCTAGACTGGCAATTCTTCCTGGAACCACTTCAATCTGTTCTTTAGACAAATCTTCTATTAACTCTTTCTGCCTGGTAAGCCGAAAACATGGGCTTTTCTACTCAAGGCATCGGCTACTACATTGGCTTTCCCCGGTTGGTACTTGATCTCACAATCATAATCCTTAACCAGTTTCTAACCACCTTTTCGCCTCATATTCAACTCCTTTTGAGTGAAGAAGTACTTTAGACTCTTATGATCGGTGTAGATATTACTCTTCACACCATAAAGGTAGTGCTTCCAAATCTTTAAAGCAAAGACCACAGCTGCTAATTCTAAGTCATGCGTAGGGTATCTGGTCTCGTACTCTTTCAATTGACGAAGCATAAGCTATAACCCTACCTAATCGCATCAAGACGGCGCCAAGTCCCCGCAGAGGCGCTCGTATAAATGTCATAGTCTACACCCTCCTGTGATAACACTAGTACAGAAGCTGATGTTAACCTCTTCTTCAACTCTTGAAAGCTTTCTTCACATGTCGCCGACTGCATAAAAGGAGTTTTCTCGCTTTGGTAAGAGCACAACGGCTTTAGCCAACTGGGTGAATCCCACTACAAATCGCCAGTAGTAACCTGCTAAGCCCAAGAAACTCCTAATTTCTTTCACTGTTCTCGGCTTCTGCCATTGCAGGATTGCCTGCACTTTACTCGGATCTACCGAAATCCCTTCCTTCGACACGGTATGACCCAAGAATACCACTTGATTAAGCCAGAACTCACACTTAGCAAATTTAGCGCACAACTTCTTTTCTCTCAGCCGCTGCAACACTAACCTCAAGTGCTTCTCATGTTCTTCCTCTGACTTTGAGTAAATCAGAATATCGTCAATGAAGACAACAATGAACTGATCCAAATACTCATGGAATACCCTGTTCATCAAGTCCATAAAAACTGCTGGGGCATTAGTCAAGTCAAAAGGCATCACTACAAATTCATAATGCCCGTATCTTGTACAAAAGGCAGTCTTAGCCACATCTTGCTGAACCACTCTTACCTGATGATACCCGGACCTCAAATCAATTTTGGAGAACACTACCGCTCCTTTCAACTAATCAAAAAGGTCATCTATCCGGGGTAGCGGGTACTTATTCTTCACTGTAACTTTATTCAACTCCCTTATAATCAATACACATCCTTAGTGATCCATCCTTCTTTTTCACAAACAGGATTGGAGCTCCCCAAGGAGAATGACTCGGTCGGATAAAGCCTTTATCTAAAAGCTCTTGGAGTTGCTTCTTTAATTCTTGGAGCTCAGCTAGGGCCATTCGATAAGGGGCTTTAGATATTGGTCTGTTCCTGGTGCTAGTTCGATACTAAATTCTACCTCCCTCTCTGGAGGCAAACCCGGTAACTCTTCCGGAAACACATCTAGAAAGTCTCGAACTACTGGCACCCTTTGAATCTCTAGCTGCGGAACATCACCACTCTGTACTACATGGGCAATATATCCCGAACACCCCTTTCTCAACATCTTCCTAGCTTTCACACTACTAATCAGCATGCTCAACTGATGGCCCTCTCCAAAACTAAACTTATCTCCATTATCAAGGTTAAACCTCGCCTTCTTTTTCCGACAGTCAATCTCTACTCCATATCTCCCTAGGAAGTCCATGCCCAAAATCACATCAAAGTCGGGCATATCAAAAACTATTAAGTCAACTGTTAACTCTCTACCCTGGATCACTAAGGACTCTCTTAACAAAATCTCTTGAGTCAGAACACTAACCCCATCGGGTAGCTCTATCTTAATGGGTTGACTTGCTCTAGTAGGTTTCAAACCTAATCTCTTAAGCATCCCATAAGATATGAACGAATGAGTAGCGTCTGAATCAATTAAAGCATATAAAGGGACTGAATGAAATAATAACTGACCAGTAATGGCTGATGGACTGGCCTCTGCTTCCCCCCCCCGTGCCACAAGTTTTAAAAGGGGGCTACGGCATTCGCGATACCTCCCTGAACTCTGAGTGGTTGGTGGAAGAGAAGCTTTATAATCTCTCATCATGTGCCCTGGCTGTTGGCACCTGTAACACACTCTCTGGTCCCTCAGACATTCTCCGGGGTGATTCCTCCCACATTTAGGGCAAAGGGGAAACCCTTCTATCCGAGGTCGCTTATTCTTCCACTCTTTTCTATTCTGTCTATACTGAAACTTCTTTTTCTGATTCTTCATGTCTTTACCTTTTACACCCTCATGCTTCTCTCTCTGGGGAGTGGAGGGTAGCTCCTTTGGTCCTCCTGTCGAGGATCCTATAGGGAAGATTTTATTCTAAAAAATCTCCGCCTTCATTGCCCGCCTCAAAGCCTCACTATAATTTCGAGGAGGGTTGGAGCTTGTCATTATATCCTGGGCTATCTCCGGCTTCAATCCATGCACAAAGTTATCTCTTCTCAAAGCCGGAGTACTAACTATTCCGGGTGCAAACCTTGCAAGAGAGTTGAATTTCACCGAGTACTCCTTCACGACACTAGTCCCTTGCTGTAAACTGATAAATTCTTGGACCTTCTCATGAACTTGGTCCTCTGTTCTATACTCGGCCTCAAACTCTTGCCTGAACTCTTCCCAGGTCATTACTGTAACATCATGAGTTTCTTCCATTAATTCCCACCAAATTCGGGCATCACCCGAAACAAGAAACTCGCATACCGGATCTTCTCCCGTCCTAACATGGGAAATAAACTCGTGGCTCGTTCTCTCGACCCAAGCCACTCGCGCTATTATGCCGGATCTGTAGTACCCTTAAACTCTGAGGGTTGATGCTGACTAGAAAGACCGTAAATCGGTTCAACTCTGCTTTGTACTGGGGGAGGTACCCGTTGTCCTCTTTCGACATATGTAACGGGCGGTACCTGAACAGGGGTTTCAACTCTCCCCTGGGTTTCTGCCATAACTTGCTGTATAATTTCCCAGATTCTAGCTTCATCCAAGGGAGGGGGCGTAGACTCTGGTGGGTTAGAAGGTTCTCCTTCATTCACCACACCCTTACCACGATTTCGATAACTACGCCTTATCTACAAAATAATCGCACCAATGAACTCAAGAAACAATTACTGTAAGGAAAGAATTAACTCACACAGTCGGTTGTAGGACGTCGTGGCGATGAGAATAGTACACTGTTCAATCCCAAAATCTTTGCTCTAATACCAAAAATGTAAAGACTATTGTAAACTAGTACAATGCATGCATAATAACAATAGAAAATTGGGCCCAAAAACTTTCTTTTCATTATACGTCATATGTCTTTTATACACAAGAATATTGTTTACAAAAATCATTTTAAAAGACAAAACAGGGGAAACAGTGTAGCTATTGCTCTTCGCTTGCCGACGCCCCTCCGACTGCATCATCACCTAGATCCTGCATCCACAAAGGAAAAATAACGGGGTGAGCACAAAATAATGCTCAGTAAGTAAAACCCTCTATCTGCATGTCCCCGTATGTATTACTCTTAATTCTTTCCTTATACTATTTCTGTTTCTATTTCTGTTTCTACTAAACGTCATGGCCTCATCTTACCGGAGGTACGGCTGGATGGCGTTCACATAGCACCATCTCACTCTCTATGACTATCGGGTGGAATTCACACAGTACCAACCCGTTCTTAGTGACTACCGACTAGGGATCACGAAGCACCTACTCGGTTTTCGTAACTATCGGGTGGAGTCCACCTAGCACCTACCCGTTTCTCATGACTTTTGGGTAACGATCACCAAGCATTAACCCGTCTCTAGTCACTGTCAGGTGATGATCACAAAACATCAACCCACTTCTACTAAATGTCGGATGATGACACAAAGCATCAACCCACTTATCTAATCACTAACCGGGTGGTGGTCACAAAGCATCTGCCCGTTTCTAATACTTATCGGGTGACGATCACAAAGCATCAACCCATCTCTAATGGCTATTCGAGTGGTGATCACAAAGCATCAACCCGATTCCCATAACTGTCAGGTGATGATCACAAAGCATCAACCCATCTCTTCTACTATTCTAATTCACTCTATTCTAGCATTTTTATTCTCTCTACCCTTAGAGTAGTTGCATCCACCAAGTTCTCTACTCATAGAGTAATTGCATACACAAAGTTCCTACTCTTTCTTAGGTCACTTTTCAATGCATAAATAATGCATATGGATGGTTCATCTCCATTATTGCACTTAGGAAATACCAATAAGCAATGTTGCAAGAATTGAGGTTCACTACTCATACTCAACCTCTATTAGGCATTTCATCAAACAATTCAAGTGCATAATAAAACTCTACTATAGCAATGATTCTAAATCTTTCTCTAACCATCCAAAATGGGGAGAAACCCCCTCACATAGCCACAAAACCTACCAAAGAAAGACACTTCCAAAAAGGGTTCCACAATACCCCTTCAATTCCATCTCAAATTACCTTTCCAACCCACAACTCATTTCTTATATTTGAAAGGTATAAACAATCACAAGGCATAGAAATCTCTATTTAAGCCTCCATGCATGGCATATAATATGTATAGCACATACATACATCATTGCTATCAAAACCCTAATCAAGAAAATTCTTAAATCTCAACTTGGGTTGGGATTTACTTACCTTGTTATGGAGAGACTTCACTAACTCTTCCTTTCACTTGGCTTGCTTGACTTTTTCTCTACTCTTAACCAAAAGAACAAAAACCCTCAATACTCAATATATACTAAAACTCACAAAGCTTCACAACCAAAGTAAGAATCTTTACCTTAGGAAGCCTTAGGTTGTTTTTCTACCCCAAATCACTCCAAAAGCCCTTTGAAACTCCTTGATCAATAGAAAGAGAAATTGAGAGGAAGCAAGAGAGGAGAGTTGCGTTAGAGAAGAAGAATGAAGGGTTTGCTAAGTCTTAATTCCTCTTAATGAAATTTATACACAAGCATTCCCATTTTGCCCTTACTCTTCTTTGGGAATTCTATCTATATCCTTTGATTCATTACAAACACACCCCCAAATCAACATATTCTCCATGAAAAATCCTTACATTTTACTCCCAACTTTTCCTGCTAATTAGGGGTAGAATGGTCAAATTGCCCTTAGGGAAGAAAATATCTAAAACTTAACAAACATTTTGGTCGGCCTGTTGTCTCGGCGAGGAAGCTTTTGTCGCCGCGACGAAAATGTCCAGAGAGTTTCCCCGTGGTCTCAACACCTCTTCGCCCCGGCGAAGCTTGGCACACTGAACTTCTTCTACTTTCAACGAATTTCAAGGCAAGCATTCAACACAACACTCAATCAAACAATTTTACCAAGAAACCAACTCAAATAAGAGCAAAAGAAGAAACAACAACTACGTACCTCAAGTGGGGCGTTACAGTGTTAACATTGAAATTTTCTTGTGTTAGCTAGATTGAGGTTTAATTTTTGTTTTAATTGTTTTATAGTTTAATTTTTGTTGTTCTTTTCTATTAGCTTCTGATCTCATGTTTTCTCTCTTTCTGTGTAGTTTATGCGAAGAGGTAGATGTCAGCCAGTGGTTCCTGTTGATTTAGATATTGAAAGAACCGCAAGAAGACTTAACAGAGAGAGAAGAGAACGAGAGGCGATAGTTGTTGAGATGGCCAAAAATAGAACATTGAGGGAATTCTCAGTTCCCACGATTGATGGTAGTTGTTCAAGTATAACTAGACCCAGTACAAGCCTACACCTTCGAAATAAAGCCGGCAATCATCCAGATGATACAATAGTCGGTACAATTTAAGGGAGATTTGAAGGAAGATCCAAATCTGCACATTGCAAACTTTTTAGAGATCTGCGATACCTTCAAGTCAAATAGAGTGTCGATGACGCCATCAAATTGAGATTGTTCCCTTTTTCATTAAGGGATGAAGCAAAGGGATGGTTAATGGTGCTACCACCAGGAACGATCACAACTTTGAATGAATTAGAACAGAAGTTCTTGACCAAATTCTTTCCTCCAGTAAAATCTGCGAAGATGAGAAATGATATCACATTGTTTCTACAGGAAGAGTCTGAATCATTATATGAGGCTTGGGAAAGATACAATGAATTACTGAGGAGGTGTCCACACCATGGTTTGCTAGTTTGGATGCAAGTCCAAATGTTTTATAATGAATTGATGGTTAATGTGCAAACGATGGTGGATGCAGCATCGGGAGGAGCATTGCAAAACAAGACACCTTAAGAAGCTTATGAGTTGCTTGAAGTTTTGGCAAGTAACAACTATCAAAGACCGAATGAGAGAATGCAATCAAAGAAATCTATGGGTCTTCATGAAGTTGATGCATACACGGCCATTTTAGCCCAACTTACAACACTTCAGAAACAATTGGGAAGTATGCAAGTAAACTCTAATCAAGCACCTCAACTAACTTGTGATTTTTTTGCAAGTAATCATGTGAGTAGTGAGTGTCAAGTGGGGAACACTTTTGCTTTAGCTTCATCATCATCAGAACAAGTTAACTACTTGGCAGGAAATCAGAGGCAACAGAACAATCCTTTCTCTAACACGTATAATCCTGGTTGGAGGAATCATCCAAACTTGTCTTGGGGCAATCAGAATCAATAGAATCAGTAGAATTATCAATGGAACCAAAGAACGATACCAAACAATCAAGCAGGGGTGAATAATCAACCAGGGGATCAAAGATTAACAAAACTAGAGGATATGTTTGGAAAATTCATGCAAGAAACCATAGGTTTCATGAATGAGATAAGGGTGAATTTCAAAAACCAAGGCACGTCGATTCGAAACTTGGAGGTACAGGTGGGTCAATTAGCCGATAAGCTAAATGAGAGGCCACATGGGTCCTTACCAAGCAACACAATGACAAATCCACGAGAACAAGTGAATGCAATAATCTGAAGAAGTGGAATAGTCTTGGGAGAGGTTGAGAAAAAAAGGAAGGATAAGAGTCCACCAAGTAAAGCAAATGAAGATTCTGATGAAGAAGTGGATGAAGAGATAATTGCTGAAGAGAAACCAACTAGTCTTGGGGAAGATGAACCAAAGCGGGAAGAGAGGTGAAGGCAAAAGAAAGAAAAATTTCCATTTCCTGAGATACCACCAGAGTTGGCACATCACACCCCTCATGTGCCTTTTCCTCAAAGACTCAGAAAGAAAAATCAAGATAAGCAATTCACTAAATTTCTTGATGTATTTAAAAAAAATTGCATATTAACATTCCTTTTGTAGATGCCTTGCAGCAGATGCCAAGCTACGCAAAATTTCTCAAGGAAATTTGTCGAACAAAAGGAAGTTGGAAGATAAGGAAATAGTGATGCTCACGGAGGAGTGTAGTGCCATTCTACAGAAGAAGCTGCCACCGAAACTCAAAGATCCAGGGAGTTTTACTATTCCTTATGTTATAGGAGACATTACTTTTGATAGAGTTCTATGTGATTTAGGTGCAAGCATAAATTTAATGTCTTTTTCTATTTTCAGGAGATTAGGGATTGGTGAAGTGAAGCCAACAACCATATGCTTGTAGCTTGCAGATAGATCCATCAAGCATCCGAGGGGCAATGTTGAAGATGTGCTAGTTAAGGTGGACAAATTTATTTTTCTGGCAGATTTCTTTGTGTTGGATATGGAAGAAGACAATGAGATTCCTCTCATCCTGGAAATACCATTTCTAGCTACCGGAAGAGCTTTAATTGATGTACAAGAAGGGAAGTTAATTATGAGGATGCAAGAAGAAGAAGTGACATTCAATGTCCTTGAGACTCTGAAAGTTCCACCGAAGCTAGATTCATGTCTTAAAATTGATTCGATGGATCACTCAACAATCAAAACTCTCTAACTCGACATTCCTAATTTGCCAATTAAGGGGCACATGATCAAGTCAAGACAAACCGAGGATGAGGACCATAACCCAGAAGGTTACACAACATTCTGAGATGGGCCACAATCGAGCTCGTGTCTTCACAAGGGACGGATTCCTCAGCTCAAAAAGGTTGATGGAAAGTCAAGAAAACAGAAAGTTGTTGATGAGAATGTTCAAACCCTACAAGAAATGACCAAGGGATGGAAATGGATGGTTAGGCTCTCAACCAAAGCTCGATGTGACAAAAATAATCAATAATTGAAGCTTTAGTGCAGGGAAAATGTTCGAGAGATGATGTATTTGGATAGTCCAGATTGACGAAGGACTTGAGAAAGTCGAGCTTCCGACTATAAACAAGCGTTTCTTGGGAGACAACCCAAGTGTTCTAATTTATTTGTTGTTTACTGTTTTTTTTAATTTGTTTAGTTGTTTTATGATTTAGGATAAATTTAATTTCAGGTTGTTTTTGCATGTTTCAGGTGAACGATCGAATTATGGCGACAAAGTGGAAATTTCCTGTTTTTGCCACGGCAATGTACACTTTGCACAAAATTGGATTCAAAAAGTTCCAGACTTTGTTGCGGCATTGTTTTCTTTGGAATTTTTCGCCATGGCAAGAAATTTTCTTCGCCGCGGCATAAACGGTATTGTGGAAATGTGCTAAGAAAATTTCGTCGTGGTGATGTTTTCACTGTAATTTTTCACCGTGACAAGAATTTTTCTTCACTACGGCATCAATTGGGTCTTGCAATTGAATGAAGAACTTCGCCGCAACAAAATCTGTTTTTTATAAATACCCACCGTGACTTTTCATTTTCACGAAAAGTTTCAAAACACACCCAAGAGCCAAACACTTCCACCTTCAATCCAGAGATTCTCCAGTGAATTTTCATCTCAACTCACTTTGCCAAAGATTTTTGCGAATTTTTGAAGAAAAGTTTGGAAACCCTAGGTTTTCAAAAAATGGGGATCTTGCAATCTAGGCCGAAATTGGTGAGATTGGTGGTGCATTCATCTTGGGATTGGTAAGATTTCGAGTTCTCCAGCCTTTAATTTGATCAATTTCGATTGTTAGAGCTTTGAATTTGAGATATTGATTGAATGTGTTGAGTTGTGAATTTTGGTGAAGTTTGTGGTTTGATTTTGATTAAAGGAGTGTGGATTTTTATTTGTGTGGTGTTGAGGAAATTGGGTTTTCGATTTGGAAGTGTTTTGATTGAGTTTGGAAAGGTAGTGAATTTGGGGGTGTAGGTGCAATTTTTGAAACTTTAGTGTGTATTTAGGAGTGATTGTGGTTAGTAACAAGAGTACTTTAGCATTGAATTTTCGGGTTGAAAATTTAGTTTGGGGGTAGATTTGAGTGTTCACTTTTGAAAACCAAAATGCCGCTCAAAGTGCCTTCCAGGGGTAAAGGGAAACAAGTCGAAAATAGGTTTGTTAATGAGAAGGCTCGACGGCGTTATGAAGGCGCAGTAAAAAGAAAAGATAAGGGATTTATTGCCAAGAAGGGATTGACCACAATCCATGCAGAAGCTTGGAGTGGAGGGAGAAATTGGGATTTCTTCATAAGTGCACCCGAACATTCAACCAAAGAGCCAATAGTGAGAGAGTTTTATGCCGATTTCCCTGAGTGTGATCCAGGGCATGTTTATGTCAGAGGTATTGATGTGCCAATCGATGCGAAAGTTATCAATGATTTCTACAAACTAACTCCCATTAACCGTGATGAGTATCAGGAATTTAGGAAGAGACAGTTTAAGGAGGACGAGATTCTTAAGGTCATAGCAAAGTCGGGTACCTCTTGGGAGATCTCGAAGAAGGGGAGAAGAAGCATTAAGGGAACGAATTTGACACCTATGGCTAGATTGTGGCAGTATTTTGTTTGTGCGAGGATGGTTCCGGAGACGCATTATACTACAGTGGCTTTTGACCAAGCAGTGTTGCTTTATTCTATTGCCACTAGAAAGAAAATGGATGTGGGTAATATTATCATGGAGAGTATATGGCATGCAACCAAACGAGGGCGAGGGAGCTTCGCCTTCCCACATCTCACCATTGAGCTGTGCACTCAAGTGGGAGTCAAGAAGGCATATGATGAACCACTTATTCATCTTGCCCCACTCCTTGACACCAACTACTATTACAAGCTACCTGAGCGTCCTCCTAAAGAAGGACCTAGCTCCAGAACGAAAAGACAGAACCACAAAAGCTGTCACATCATCCAATTCAACATCCTTGACAAAGGAGCTGCTGCAGCAAATTTTAGATAAGGTGAACCGGATGGAATTACGTCAAGATTGGATGGCAGGGCAAACCCGAATGCTATACGATATGCAACATATCTGCTACACCAATCTGGGGGTTGATGTTTTGAACTTCCAATGGGAAGACTAGCAAGAAGAGGAAGAAGATGATGACACCAAAGGCGAGGAGGAAGACGGGAATGAAATCTGAAGCATTTGTTTTGTATTTTATGTTTTCATTTGTTCTTGTTTTTGTTTGGTACCTTGGAACTAATTTTCTTTTCTTTTTAGATTGTTAATTGTTGTTGAATTTTCTAGTTAGTTGTAAGGGCGAGATTTGGTTGTAATATTTCCATATTATTCAGTGAAATTTTCTAACACAGTGGACACCACAGAATTTCAATTGTTTTACAGATGATGATGGGAAAGCCAAGGAATGTGTGTGCATGCTGTTGAACAAAAACCAGACTCCACGGAATAATCAAGGAACTATCTCGCACCCTTTTAATTATTGTTTTTCTATTCCTAAAATGTGCATGATGTGACCTGACATTGAGGACAATGTCATCTTTAGTTTGGGGGTAGGAAAATTTGGAATTTTGATTTGTGTTTAGTTTTTTTTTTTTTTTTTTTTTTTTATGTTTTTGTATTGTTGTGCCAATAATGAATTGCAAAGTCTATGATGAGAATATGATTGTTGGGATTTTATTTATGAAAAATATTAAGCATTGCTTCAAGTTTAGGTTGGTTGACTTGATTTAGCTTGAGGTTTGTTGAGTGGTTCAACCTCCATTTTCATTATTTCGACATGCTTAGAAACATTTTATGTGGTTAGGTGAAGCCTTGATAATGTTGGTGGACTCTAGAACCTAGTTGAGAAGTGCTTGAGGCGAAATTCTAGGAATAGGCATTATTGAGGAAGTGATTTACGCAGTTTTTCGGAACGTTTGAGCCTTTCCAACCAACCATGAAAATTTATCCCTAGTCACCTATTTGAGCCTTATGTGTTAGACCGGTCGTCACGGTCACAAAATTAAACCTAAGTACCGTAGTTAGCGGTAAGCAGGGTCGAATCCACAGAGAGCAAGACTAACGACCTAATGTATATTTGAGTTACCGAAAGAGAAATTGGCAAAATGATTGATTAAAACTAAGGAAACTAATTACTTGCAGGAAATTAAAAGCATTAAATAAATTGCTAACTAAAACACAATATTAAAAGCGTTGTCGCTACGGGTTCGGTTTGACTCAAGACCAACTCTCACAATTCCTCTCCTCGCTCTTCAATTTCCTAATCCTACAAGGCTTGGCAAATCCATAGAAATATCTCCCGGCAATCTAGGCATAATCTATCCTGTCTCCCCGTCGTCTTAGTTACAGATCGATTGGTTAAAGACTATCATTTACTAACTGAAAAATGCTAAACCCTTAAACACCACTAGTTGGTACAACGTTAACAAGTACAACCTATCAACCTGTATCATCCAATCAACTAATTACACAATAAATGCATTTCTAGTAGAGATGACATTAAACGCTACTACAACTTGATTGCAATCAGTACCGAAGCAATTTAAAGTCATAATCAACATTCAATAATCTCAAACCGACATTCAATTATGCGAAAAGTTATATATCAATAAACGTTCTCAATGGACATTATCAATTCAACACATCGAGCATCAGAATAATATTAAAGTATCGCAAACAAACTGAAACGAAAACAAATATAATCTGAATACAAGAAACTTAACCAAATATCCAACATTCGGGCTCATCCAACTAGTCGAGAGCTGATGAGGAGATCAGTGGAGTCAATCTCGATCTCGCCTACACCGTAACAGACAACCGGGAGCTTAGCCGCACATGGTGGTGATGACGGAGGCTGAAACAGTGGAAACGGAGCTGATCATGGCGAAGAGGAGGTAACCGACAGCGATATGATGCGTTAAGGGCAAACGACCAACGGACACCCGGAATACAGCGCGGTTTGCGGATTAATTTTTCGCGGGTCTCCGAAAAACGGTGGCGGAAATGGGATCCGAAGGTACTGATGGAAAGCTCTGGTGATGGGGAGTTAAGATCAGGTCCTGGGGAGGTGAGAAGTCGCCGGAAATGAGCAGGATCTGGCCTGGAAGATGAAGAGTCGCGCGGCTAAATCACGGTTAGGCGGTTTCGCGGCAGTGAAGGCTAGGGAAGTGTAGATCCGGCTGTAGGGAAGGTGGATCGACCCTTGGGGAGCCGAATCGTCGCCGGAAAAAGGCTAAAACTGGCCAGGAAGACGAAACAACGTGGTGGAGGGAAGATGAAACATCGCGGCAGCTTCCGTGATTCGCAGTGGTGGTCCGGGACGATGGGATGACGGTGATCTGTGGTCGAGGAAGACGAAACGTCGCCGGAGAAGACAAAGGGTCGTCGGAGGGAGACGAAAGGTCGCCGAAAAAGATGATGAACAGCCCCCCTAGAAAACGCGATCTGCACTTTTGTTTTATAGAACAAATTGCAAAATTTCAGTTTAGTCCCTGTATAATTGAAAAGTGACAAAATCAGCCCCTTAAAACATGACATTTTACCCCCTAAACAGCATAAATGAGACAAAATCACCCTTAATCCATAAACCACAACCCAATATCAACTCATATACTTTCCAAAATCATTCCAAACACGTTAAATTCATAAGAAAAATATTAGGAAGCGATTTTCGTGAATAAATTCATAAATTCTTTAATTGTCTCAATATACTTCAATTTAATCACAAATGGGGTATTTTTATCACCAAAATAGAGTCACTTTCATGACTTTAACACACTCCCCAACTTACTCTTTGCTCGTCCTCGAGTAAAGTTAAAGGAATTCTTTCAACATTCTCACAAAACCATACACAGCCATATTCATCAACAACCAAGGCATTCATCAAAAGATAAAGTGAAGAATTTGAACATAACAAGTAAATAACACAATCCTAAATAAAGAACTAAAGTTTCTGTCAAGATTTGCCTATCTCCATTCAAGCTTCTCAAATACATATTTCATATTCATATCACAATGTTAAAATGTCATGCAAAACTCCCCAACTTATGTACACGCAACATAATGCTCATTTTCCACACAAGATTTTGACATAATATTTCTTTTTCATTCATCACCCTTTTTTTTTTTTTCTTGTCTTAACTTCTTAAGCTTTCTAGAAGGTCCGTGTAACGGGCTTTAGGTCAATGACTCCCAAACCAGATGGCTATAGGGCACTAAGTGTAGAATACTCCTCGAACTTACTCACCCGAACCAACTAGGCTACAAGTCAAGACTTTATTTCTTTATTTCTTATAAAGCTCATGATTTATATAATGATTTATTAAGCTTTCTGAAGGACCCATGTAACGAGCTTTAGGCCAGCCGCTCCCAAGCTAGATAGCTTTAGGGGATTAGGTGTAGAACACCCCTCGGGCGTACTCACTCGAGTCAACTAAGCTACAAAGCAAAACCAAATCATCAAGCAACATTTAAGCACTTTTAACACACGCAAGATAATAAATGAAAATTTGCTCAATGGGCATGTAAAGTATGTGGGAGACTTGCATAAACACTAAAACACATGACATTTACACAAAATAGTGTCTAACCACAATTATGGACAAACCTAGCACAAAACAGAACCAATAGTTCAATGTTTAAAACCATGTTGCACAAAAAAATTTCAAAAACCTCACAAAACCTTTCAACTAGCACTTTAATTGCTTCTAAAATGGTAATTATGCATGAATTCATGAAAAATTTTAAAAATAACTCACTTTAGTTCACTTTAACCACTTTTGGACTTACAAGAATAAGATTCAACATATTTCCAACAAAAACATCATCATGCCACAAAAATTTAAGCACACTCTCCACAAAAGCATCATCCACAACACTTCACAAAAATATCACAATCTCCACAAAAGTCTCATCATCAACAACACTTCACAAAAATATAAAATCAAATCAACACTCCCCAACTTAAAATGTCATTGTCCTCAATGACCCACAACTACAAACATCCTCCCCAACTTAGCATCAAAAGATCTCAAATGGCAATATGATTAATAACATAAAAATTGTCCAACATATTTGAGAAACAAGAAATCTAACAATAATAGCATATAAGGTGGAGAGATACAACCTAAGGAACAATGGTGGGGTTGTCACCAACGGAGTTTGTGGAGCATATGTAAGCGTAGCCTTGGACTAGTTAATGAGTTTCCAAACATGGCAATTCCTACAAAGACAAAAACAACAAAAACATAAAAGCAATAAAAATAAATTTAAAAAGGTGGGTTGCCTCCCACAAGCGCTAAGTTTAAAGTCTTCAGCCAGACTAAATGCAAGCATCAAGTTCAAGGTGGTTGAAACGTTGGCGGTGCCTTACATGACCCTCGCCATTCAGCAACAAGTAGGGTATCACGAGGTCCCAAGAAGGCATATTTGAATTTAATACACCATTTCCATGTGCACAAGTCTTTTAAGAACTTGGCATAGGCAGGTATGAGCTTAATGGCATCAAGTGGAATACCAATCAGCCCTTGTCTAAACAACTCAACCATTTCCTCCATTCTAGTAGTTTTCTTAAAGTTGGATGCATTATTCGACTCTAGGGATTGAGGACAAGGTTCTATCGGCATGTCAAATGCAAGGGATAGTTCTTTCTCCCCAACTTCCTCGTTTTCATGTCTCGGCACACCTACTCTATGGTTGGTTCTCTTTCACTCCTGTCGGCTTGGTTTCCCTCTAAGTTCTCTTTCTCTCCAAACTCAGCATATAATTCCCTCTCAAGCCTAGCTTGTTCATGACACCCCATCTGGTGAGTTGCACCATTGGGATTATCAACAACTTGACTCGGCAAATGGCATTCCTCTCTTATAAACCGCTTCAGCTATTTGACCTATTTGGGTCTCTAGCTTACTAATAGATTGGGAATGGGAATGTAATATCTGATAATGCTGCTCTAAGTCATTGAACCTAGCATTCATGTCATCTTTCTGTTCTTGCATGGTTTGGAGCATTTGAGCCATCATTGATTCCAGTGGACTGGGCTCGAGAGTGGGCTGTTGGATGGGAGGTGGGATCCTAGGTTGGGCGATTGGTTGGACCGAATACATGTCCCAATAATTGCCCTGTTGATTGGAAGAACTATATGGCATATTATGGGAGACATTCTGAGATTGTTCCTGCTTCCATGCAAAATTAGGATGGTTATGCCACTCACTATCAAATGTGTTTGAATACGGATCATTCCATCTCTGGAAACCTTGTGCATCTTGCACTTGCTCCTCAAAAGTGAAGGGAGCTGGTTCCTCAAATGCATACTCAATAGCTAAAAGGTCTGAAGGCATAGAAAAGACATCCTGACTTGTCCTACAGGGAGGTGGTTGCCTAGAAGCTTGCCCATGTATAGATATGAACGTGTCAAATTGATAGGCTAAAGACTCTAACTTGGACTCTATATCGTCCAAAGGAGAAACCTCATAAATGCCACCATTCCTAGGCGGTTGCCCTATGATAGGAATCCTAGAAGCTAGATGGTTGTGCATGGGATACAGATTATCATCCATCCTACGTGCTTTCTATTTTCAATCCAAGGGTACAAAAATTGGTTGATATGACTATCTACCAAGCATTCATCACAAGTGTACCAAAGGTTCCACCAACAACCACAACATCAAAATTAAACGAAAAAGAAAAAGAAAAAGAACAAAAAACAAATTCAAAAACCACACATAAAGAAAAATAAAGCTAAATATGAAAACACCCTAAAAAAAAATAATCCACACAATCAACAATTAAAATAAACAGTCAAACAAAAAGAAATTATTACTAAATCAAAAACTAAATCCTATGAATAAAAACAAAATATGCAAAACTAATACAAACATGCAAACTAAATGAACACGAAACATGCAAACATCACGCAAACGATTAACAAGAACTAAAAAGAACTAAAGCTAAAAAGATTAGAAAATATCACAATCGGGTCACGCTTAAACTTTGAGGCATATGACACACTGCAACGTTTCCCAAATTGCGATCTTCCTGCAAAATAAAAACAAACACGAATGAAACTGTCCTAATGAAAATTAAATAACATAGAAAAATTAAAGTATTTACAAACCCAAATACACACAAAGTCAAAAGCACGTTGCTCCCCTGCAACGGCGCCAAAATTTTGTTAGACCGGTCGTCACGGTCACAAAATTAAACCTAAGTACCATAGTTAGCGGTAAGCAGGGTCGAATCCACAGAGAGCAAGACTAACGACCTAATGTATATTTGAGTTACTGAAAGAGAAATTGGCAAAATGATTGATTAAAACTAAGGAAACTAATTACTTGCAGGAAATTAAAAGCATTAAATAAATTGCTAACTAAAACACAATATTAAAAGCGTTGTCGCTATGGGTTCGGTTTGACTCAAGACCAACTCTCACAATTCCTCTCCTCGCTCTTCAATTTCCTAATCCTACAAGGCTAGGCAAATCCATAGAAATATCTCCCGGCAATCTAGGCATAATCTATCCTGTCTCCCCGTCGTCTTAGTTACAGATCGATTGGTTAAAGACTATCATTGACTAACCGAAAAATGCTAAACCCTTAAACACCACTTGTTGGTACAACGTTAACAAGTACAACCTATCAACCTATATCATCCAATCAACTAATTACACAATAAATGCATTCCTAGTAGAGATGACATTAAACGTTACTACAACTTGATTGCAATCAGTACCGAAGCAATTTAAAGTCATAACCAACATTCAATAATCTCAAACCGACATTCAATTATGCGAAAAGTTATATATCAATAAACGTTCTCAATGGACATTATCAATTCAACACATCGAGCATCAGAATAATATTAAAGTATCGCAAACAAACTGAAACGAAAACAAATATAATCTGAATACAAGAAACTTAACCAAATATCCAACATTCGGGCTCATCCAACTAGTCGAGCTGATGAGGAGATCGGTGGAGTCAATCTCGATCTCGCCTACAGTAAGCAGACAATAACCTGACTTAGCCGCGCATGGTGGTGATGACGGAGGCTGAAACAAGGGAAACGGAGCGATCATGGCGAAGATGATTGGCCTAAGGCAAGCACGCGATATGATGCGAAGAAGGGCCAGGGGCGACCAAGCGAACAGCCCGAAGCGCCGAATCGAACACCGCGGTTTGCAGCCAGTGTTAATTTTCCAGGCGGGTCTCAAAAAGCAGGTGGCGGAAATGGGATCCGAAGGTGCCAGGTGGAAAACTGCAGTGATGGGGAGTTAAGATCGGTCCCTGGGAGGAGGTGAAGTCGCCGGAAATGAGCAGGATCTGGCCTCGGAAGATGAAGAGTGCAGCGGCGATATGATCACGAAAGCGACCAACGAACAGCCCGAATCTGAACAGTAGCGGTTTGCGAGCGTTAATTTTCCGGCGGGTCTCGCAGGTGGCGGAAATGGGATCGAAGGTAGATGGAAAACTCACGGTGATGGGGAGTTAAGATCAGGTCTGGGGAGGTGAGAAGTCGCCGGAAATGAGCAGGATCGGCCTGGAAGATGAAGAGTCGCGGCTAAATCACGGATTCCGACGGTTTTGCGCGGTGAAGCTAGGGAAGTGTAGATCCGGTTGTGGGGAAGGTGGATCGACCCTTGGGGAGAACCGAATGAATCGCCGAGCGGCCAAAAGGCTGGGAAGTACGAAGCAGCGCAGCGGTGGGGAAGATGAAACGTCGCGGCGACTAAGTGGGATTAGCGGTGGTGGGGCCGATGGGCGGTGATCGTAAGTGGGAAGAGCGGTCGAGAAGACAACGTGGGCGGAGAGGCGAGCGGCGGTGGGGGAAGATGAAAGCGTCGTGGCGGCTTAAGTGATTCGCGGTGGTGGTCCGGGACGATGGGATGACGGTGATCTGTGGTCGAGGAAGACGAAACGTCGCCGGAGAAGACAACGGGTTGCCGGAGGGAGACGAAAAGGTCGCCGGAAAAGATGATGAATAGCCCCCCCTAGAAAACGCGATTTGCACTTTTGTTTTATAGAACAAATTGCAAAATTTCAGTTTAGTCCCTGTACAATTGAAAAGTGACAAAATTAGCCCCTTAAAACATGACATTTTACCCCCTAAATAGTATAAATGAGACAAAATCACCTTAATCCATAAACCACAACCCAATATCAACTCATATACTTTCCAAAATCATTCCAAACACGTTAAATTCATAAGAAAAATATTAGGAAGCGATTTTCGTGAATAAATTCATAAATTCTTTAATTGTCTCAATATACTTCAATTTTATCACAAATGGGGTATTTTTATCACCAAAATAGAGTCACTTTCATGACTCTAACATTATGAAATCATCATTGTCATATTCTTCGTGTGCAACCAAAAAAAAAAAAATGCCCAAACACTTCACCCTAAACAAGTATCACGACCTTTAAGAGAATTCTAAACCTAAGGCAAACATAAAAGAACTTGGAGAGTTGTGTGAGATGTTGATGAACCAAAATGATAAGTTTAGGGGTCCCAAAAAGGGCGAGAATAAGGAGGTAATGGACCTCAATAAATTGTTTCGTGCTTTTAAAAAAAAAAAAAAATTGAAAACTTCATTTCAGAATCAAAAATAAGAATTACACAAGTTGAGGTGTATAAAGGGTTTTCACCTTGAGCGGTGGTTAATAAAGAAAGTGGAAATTGTTGTAGTTCTTAGTGTTTGCTTAAAGGAAACCGAATTCTCTTGTTTTGTTTATCTTACCTTTTCTTTGGAACCCACTAACCGAGCCTAACGTTACAAGCCTGTAATGACCTTTTGATTCTTAGTGATGTCTAATTCTCATTAGTGGAGAGTAGTTCAATAATTAGGCTTATGGAGTCTACCACCATTTGATAAACTTCACATTTCTGCATGAAATCATCCGGGAAGTCAGAATGTGGACTGAAGTGGAGATTACCTACTCAGGGGACTAATAGAGAAAGATAGTCAATTCAACTTATAACTTCTTGGCGTGTTGAGCATTTTCCAGTAATAATTTTTCAACAACTTTTTAGACTTGTATAAATTCTAGGCAGTTCTTTGTATTTGAGTTTGAGTATAATTTTTCTCATTTCATTTTCAATTTTGTTGTTTTGTGTTTTTGTTTGTTAGTTTTTTTTCTTTTAGTCGCGTTTTGTACCTGATGCTCGGGGATGAGCATGTCTTCAGTTTGGAGGTATTTTATAATCCTAGGATTATACAATTTTATCTAGGCTTTTTGGCCGGATTTTGGATACTTATTATTTTATTTTTGCCTGAATTGCAACTTAATTTCATATGCTTTATGTTTTAGGTCAAAATGTGCACTTTAAGCAAATAAAGAGTGAAATTGAGTTTTTGGAACCAGAAGCAAGCGAATCTCAGGATTCAAGGAAATTGTGACGCGGATTTGAAGCACTATGAAGCTTGTTCCTATTGGAGAGCACCAAAGATTAAAGATTCAAGCAAGGAAGCAAGTAGAGGGCAATTCCATAATTTCAAGAATGGTTCAAAACAGTTCACCACGGCAAACTTCTTTCTTCGCCGCAACGATAAACTCTCGGGAATTTGTTGCCGCGGCGACGTTTATTCTTCGCCGTGGCAAAGTCTGTGATTTCCAATTTTATCAAAACGTACAGTTTTATTTTAGAAAAGTTTTTAGGTTTTTGGACTGACTATATAAGAAAAACTTAGCCATTTTTAGAAGAGTTCGACACTTTGGGAGAAAGGAGAGAGGATTTGAGGTTGATTTGAGATTGAACTCTTTGAGATTCATCAAATAGGGAAGATTGCGATTCATGTTAATTTCATTATGAACTAACTCACTTTGGATTATGGTTTTGATGTAATTAGGATTTCTATGGTTAATCAATAGATTATTGTTGCTTTTACATTCTATTGCATGGATTGTGTGATTATTCTTGTTTTTATTGAATTTATTTGTTGAACATGATGAGATTGAGAAATGAATCATGTATGAGCTTCTTAGGGTAATCACCATTGTTGTATCGAACGCTAGAGATAAGTTTGAGAATCAATGAAATCAATTTAGGATTCCTTTAGCTTAATGAACTTGGATCTATTAATCTTCAAATTGTTGGGTGCGGAAGCTTAATAGGGAAAAGTAGGAAAACATAGCCAGAGAATGTATGTTTTACACCTTAGGGAGTTCGATTTATAATCCGTGCATGTGAGCGTAGAAGTAGCATAATTCATAGATTAACTCATATAGGCCTAATGAAGTCAAAACCCTAACCGTTTGCTTTAGTTGATATTTTCTCTCGAATTAGTTTTACTGTCATTAATTAGCCTTTTAAGTACGTAGTAAATTTTGTTTTCATTTTAGCTTAATTTCTCTCACCAATCCAAACATTTTTCGATTTCCCCAACTTGATAAACAACTAGGAAAATCAGTGTTTAACAAACAATCCTCGTGGGAACGATACTTTTCTTATCACTTTATTACTTTGTGAGACTAGTGCACTTGCTATACATTGCATGTTGTAGTTACAATGCATTAGTAAGGCCAAGTTAGGGTTAAGTATTGTAAGGCACCAATTGTGCTTCTATACAGACTTGGATAAAAAAAAAAAGGCTCACTATTAGTTAAGCACAGCTTAGTTCCTACTACTATAAGTGTGGCACAAGCATGACAATCCATCATTTTGGTTTTAGATAGCAAATCAGAGGCATATTTGCTCTGTTTTAGGTGAATTCAAGCAATATTTCTTATGGCTTCTAAACCCAAAAAGTAGTGCAAAGATCCAAGAGTTTTAAGAGAGAACTCATCATTTAGATCTTGCATAAGATGAGCAATAAAGGAATTGTCTGAGCTTGTGATTAAAATATCATCAACGTACACAAGTACATATGTTAAAGTGGAGTTTTGTTTAAGAACAAATAGGCTGTTGTTTGACACTGAATTCAGAAAGCCTTTGGAGTAGAGGGTTGCCTTTAGCTTGTCAAACCAAGCTCTTGGGGCTTGTTTTAGTCCATATAAAGCTTTATTTAGTTTACACACATAGGTAGGATGAATAGAGTCTTCAAAACCAGTAGGTTGCCACATATAAACTTCTTTATTTAAGTTACCATTCAAAAATGCATTATTTACATTCACTTGTTGAGTGTCCCACTTATTTGTGACTGCTAGAGTAAGGATTATGCAAATTGTGGAGGCTTTGATTACTTGACTAGATGTTTCAAAGTAATCAAGGCTAGGGGTTTCTTGAAAACCCTTGGCTACAAGTCTAGCCTTGTATTTTTGTAAAGAATCATCTGCATTAAACTTGGTTCTAAATACCCATTTATTTCCTACAACATTCTTATCAGGAAGAGCACGAACCAAGGTCCAAGTTTCATTCTTCAATAGAGCATCAAACTCATTTTTCATGGCATTCCTCCATTCAGGACTATTAAGAGCCTCAAAGACAGTGGTTGGTTCAGGAACTACTTGACAAACCTCTAAGTTAAGAGCTTCAAAAGAACCTTTACAAGAGCTATTATGGAGGTCTTAAGTTTTTGTCTTGGACTTGGTCATCATCAGTTGACAGTTTTGGGCAGCATATGGAATAATTTCCAAACCAACAGGAGTAAATCAACTTCCAGTGAGCAAGTAGGAATCGAGATTGATGAAGGAATTATTGGAAGTGTTGAAATTGAAAGGTATATATGTGAGGGTGATTGTGATGACTGAGATGTAAAGGTGGTAGTCATATTAGTATGAGCAGGATCTAAATTGGAATTTTTGATAAAGGATGAGGTAATTTGAGTAGGCAGAGTATCAAGTAGGATAATAGGAGAAGGACAAGAAGTAGTTAAGGTTTTAGTGTCAACTGTTATGCTGACTATGGATTAACTTTTAAAGCAAACTACTATAAGAGGATCTTTCAAGGTTAGTTGTGGAGCTGTGTTACTTGGAACTATAGTGGATGGAAATGAATTAGTGATGGTAGAGGTGGAATTATCAAGAACAGAGGATTTGTGGTAAGAAGCTAAATCAAGAAAGGTATTAGGTGAAAAGGAAACCCTTCTCATAAATCTGATATTAGGAGTAACAAAGATTTTTCCATCTGACCTTAAGCACTTGTAACCTTTATGGACAAGACTATACCCAATAAAAACACACTTAGTAGAGTGAAAACTGAATTTATGATGATCAAAGGTTTTAAGAAGAGGAAAACATGAACATCCAAAGACCTTTAGACTATTATAAATAAAAGGTTCCTTGAAAAGTTTTTGATATGGAGAAATGTTGCCCAAAACAGGTGTAGGCATTCTATTAATCAAGTATACAGTAGTTTCAAATGATAACCACCAGAATTAAAGAGGCATATGTGCTTGTGCAAGAAGAGTGAGACTTGTTTCCACCACATGCCTATGTTTTCTTTCACATCTTCCATTTTGTTGATGAGCATGTGAACATGAATGCCTAAATTGAATGCCTAAGTCTATAAGATAGGAATGTAGGGCAAGAAATCGCCCTCTTTGATCAGATTGAAGACACTTTAACTTAGTGTCGAATTTTCTTTCAGCCAAATGGTGAAATTTAATGAAAATGGATTTAACCTCTACCTTGGTTCTTAGTGGAAATAACCAAGTATATCAACTAAAGTCATCCAAGAATTGAATGTAGTACCTAAAACCTTCAGAGGATGTTAAGGGTGTAAGACCCCAAACATCATTGTGGACTAATTCTAGAAGAGCATTAGCTTGTGTGTATGAGGAAGGAAAAGTGGCATTATGCATCTTTCCTAGTTGACAAGCATCACGGAAGAAATAATGAGTAGTACTGCTTGAACTAGTGTGCTGTGATTTTGGTACTGAAGATAAAATTCTATTAATAATACTTTGATGTGGTCTATGCCAGTTATAAAATTCTGATCAGTGGTGTTCACATGTAAACATAAGCCTGAGATATGTGCATGAGACGGATCAGTACTACTTAGGAAATTATGCGACAAAATAGCATATCTTGGTTAAAGGCCACTAGGAGTAGACAGTGTAATTGTATCAAACTTCGCAAGTTTATTAACAACAGCAGAGGATTCAGTTTAAGTATCAGACAATTTTCCACATAATGGTTGTTTATTATCATCTAACTTATCATGAGCAGAAGACACAGACACAACAGTATTATTGACAAATTCAACATGAGCAGAGGGCATAACCATAGCAGACTTGGTGTTTGTTTTATTAGATAATAGAGAAGATGCAAGTTCAGGTGAAGTAGCAGGCAAATTTCTATACACACGCAGCTCATTATTAAACAGTCCAGCATGCAGAGAAGATAGATCAATGCAGTTTTTCAAAGATACAACAGTCTGGTCATTCTTGCTAACACATTTTTTTCAGTTATATCAAGTTTTGTTATCAAGGGATTTAACATGAATGATAGGTAAGACATTGTAATCTTGTGCATATACACCAGAAGTGGGAACTTTATTGGCACTAAAAGTTTGACAAGTACTAGCAACAATAGGACTCAAAGATCCAAAATCAGAGTTACAAGAACTGACATCTGCGGTACAAGAAGAAATATCTATAGTACCATTATTTGAACAATAGTTGGCAGAGTTTTGAACATTTTGAACAATTGAGTCATCATTAAGAAAATCTTTACAATTGACATTGTAACAAGTAAAATTAGAGTTCTTTAAGACAGATATGTAGGCTGGTTTTGAGGAGGAGATCTAACAAGGGATATGAAACACATGGTCCATCGCCCCTGTGTCTATGACCATATGGGATATGTGGGAGTGGATTGAGAAGCACATGGAAGTTGTAAAGTGTGATTCAATCTAGAAGAGGTTGCAACCATAAAAGCTTGATTTGCAGCCAAGTAGGCTTGATTATGAACAAGTCCAGCAGATTGTTGACTAGGCAATCCAAAAGTGGATGTTGAAGAAGTATTGTGTGCCACATTACTTGGTTCTTGAGAGATACCAATATATCCAAGAACAAAAGTTGACAGTTCAGATTAAGAACCAAACTGCAATCAGCCGACTTGAGGCATTTGTTTAAAAGAAGAGCCAGATGTGAACTGATCCTGATTTAAATTGTTGTTTGTGTTGTCGGATTGTTGGGGATTGTGACTAACAAACTGTGAAGAACCAGGATATTGAATATTGGCATTGTAGGTGGAGTTAAATTTGTGATAACACTGAATTGCAGAATGACCAACCTTATTGCAAACTTGGCATATCAGCCTATTTCTATTATTGCCACGACCTTTTCCTCTGCCATATGGTACAACTTCAGGAGGTCTAGGATGGAACATGGGACTATTATTGTAGTGAAAGGCTTGAATGTTTGGATTAACAATATAGTTGTTGGGTGGAAGTGTATAAGTGTTTGGTAAATGTGGATTTCCTAAGGAGTTAAGAGAAGGAACATTGTTGTAACTACCAGTGAATACTCCAAAGGATTTGTCACTGTTTTGACCTTGTTGAGAGCTATTATTAACTATATTTCCCGTGCTTCCAGTAGTATTAGTAGTGGAAACACGGGCTAAACTATTATACAAGTCAATTGAGTTGAAATTGTCAAGCCTAAATTCATATTTTTGAAGTAAAAAATGGGCTTCCTAAAGCGTAACTGAATCAATTTTAGACTCAAGTCTAGAGGTTAGGTTTACAACCATAGGATCATATTCAGGACCTAAGCCATCTAGCACAAATTGCAGCAAATCTTCATTCGAAATAACCATACCGCTAGCCGCTAGGCTTTCACTTATTTCTTTCATCGTTTTGATATATTTGCCAATACTAAGATTACACTTCTGAGTTGTTTGTAGTAGATTCTTAAGATGCAAGACCCTAGCTTTTGAGTCTATGATAAATTCGTTCTCTAACACTCTCCGAATATCAGTAGAATATCTACACTTAGAGACTGTACCAAACATGCTTTCTAAAATTGCGGCTAACAACCAACTGACCAGAAACTTATCTGTCCTCTTCCACTTAATATAGCTTGGATTAATCTTGTCTTTAACAGACTTATTTTTAGCCCTAAGTTCTCCACTAAGTTGATTTAACTCATCTTCAACATTAGAATCAGACAGAACAAAGAGAGAGGGACAAGTGATTTTACCTAACAAGTGATCTTCTAGTTCGTGCGATCCTATTGCAAATAGGACTTGTGAGCTCCAGAATCTATAATTGTCACGAGTAAGCTTCAAACTTATCACTTGTAAGCTGGAAACAATCGCAAAAGTTGATTGATTGAGAGCCTCTCTTAACATTTCCTCAAAGCTGTTAGGTAGAGGAGATGAAGTTAAACTATGAGACTTGGCCATTGGACGTTAGTCACGGCTCTGATACCATGTTAGGGTGAGAAATTTAGAAAGAATTCTAGAAACATTTGGGATGAAAATTGAGTGTATTCAGTAGCATGACTGAACTAACCAATACACAACTTTACTCTTATCTTTTATATGTGTTAAGAGAAGAGCAGGGAAAGAGAATAGAGAGATCTGGTAAAACGGTTGTAGTGAAACTACACCATTTTACACAATTACATTTTAGTCTTGACATTTTAACAAATAACGATTTGATCCCTTTTTCTTCTAAATCCTAACATTGATACCATGTTAGGGTGAGATATTTGGAGAGAATTCTAGAACAATTTGGGATGAAAAGTGAGTGTATTCAGTAGAATGATTGAACTAACTAATACACAGCTTTACTCTTCTCTTTTATATTGTGTTAAGAGAAGAGGAGAGAGAGAGAGTAGAGAGAGAGAGTAAAACGGTTGTAGTGAAACTACAACGTTTTACACAATTACATTTTAGTCTTGATGTTTTAACAAATAACGATTTGATCCCTTTTTCTTCTAAATCTTAACATTCCCTCTGAAACTGAACTACATTAACTAAAGACAACAACTTCCATCTAATTTGCTTCCAGCAACTGCCATCACAAGCATTCAGTATATATATTAAAAACTAAGTCGACAAAACTTCAATTTCCAGCTACACAGCTTCAACTTCCAGCTACAACAAATTTAAACTGAAGCAAAAAATCTAAACCAAGGACATTCTGAATCTGAGATTCAAGTTCTGAAACCTGAATTAACAAAGCTTCAATTTTCAACAAATCTTTCAACAATTCTACAACACAAAAGATCTGAACCAAGGACATTCTGAATCTGAGACTCAAGTTTTGAAACCTGAATTAACAAAGCTTCAATTTCCAGCTACACAGCTTCAACTTCCATTTGCAACAAATATAAACTGAAACAAAAATTCTAAACCAAAGTCTAAACCAAAAACATTCTGATTCTGAGATTCAAGTTCTGAAACTTGAAATAAAGACTTCCTACACTTGTCATGTCTACAACACAAAAGCTTCAATTTCCAGCAAATCTTTCAGCAATTCTACAACGCAAAAGTTCTAAACCAAGGACATTCTGAATCTAAGACTCAAGTTCTGAAACCTAAATTAACAAAGCTTCAACAACACGTTAAAGACTTAGAATTTGTTGCTAAGTGTAACTAGAACATGATGTTCTCTTTTACTATAACTTTGATCAACTTTGAATGTTGTCTTTGTTAGGGACAACAATCGTCCTTGGCCCAAATAGGAAAACGGGCTCGACACTGAAGAAGAAGCCAGGCCCAATCCCGATATGACCCACAGCCCCCTCAGAATACTTTCTTACTCCTGATCAGTCTCCCATTCAAGGTCACCTTCCTATTCCTAATCACTTTCCTACTCGGAGTTACTCTCCTAATCAGAATCACCTTTCTATCCGGACGCTGATAAGAGAGCATACCACGGCCCTAATTCTTCTAGGGTTTGCATCAGAGTCACATTAGGACTCCTACTCCCACCAAGATTGGGAGACCGGACAGTCACTACATAAGCAGAGGCCAACCCTCTCACAAAGAGAGATTACATTACACCTTCTCCCTGAAAGCTCTCACTTGAGAGCTCCACACCTCCGCCGTAGTCACAGTCCCCGACTAGACTTCTGGTAATCTCTACTCCCTAGCCCTCACTATAGTAGCCTTTCTTAGCCTTGCTGACTTGAGCGTCGGAGTGCCTACGGCAAACATCACCACCGTGTTTCCCATTCGCTTCATGCGTGTGTTTCTCTACATGTGCAGGTGCAACGGATCGCTAGTGGCCTCAACCTCACGGGATCAGACCCCCCATTTGTACTCGTAGATTTTTACGTCTACAGTCTTGTAATGTGTTTTCGACTTAGTGGATTGTTTCAATCTTGACAAGGTTCCATAGATGCAGGCTAAAAGTGGTTTTTAGATGAACCATGCATGTACATGATTGTATTCTATATTTTTCCCATTTGTCTTTGATGAATTCAAATCAGAAATCTCCTTATCAACTTGGTAAATCTATTCCACTGCAGTTAAATATGGGTAACCTGACACCAAATAGAGCTCACTAACTCTAACAAATGCAAATTAATGAAATGAAAATTAGGAAAAACTAATAATTATTTCTACATTATCCATCTCCAATTGATATTTATCTATAAGCTTGCTAAATGTTTAATTACTCATATTGAAAGCACAAGATTAAGTGGTGGAGAAAACGACACGATCCTACTTGTTTATTTCAACAACTTAATTATTATCTTCTAGGTGATACAACCAAACTTTTTGTACATGCCAAAACTTGTCTAGGGCCACCACTTAGTCTTTCGCAACATCTGATATCTTCAATTTCATTTTGCAACGAAGAATCTAATACATCCATTGGACCAAACAGAGGTATTGCTAAGAAATCACACACCATTCTTGCGAGTGTTGGTTTGGTGGGGGAGTTGAAATGCCACCAACCTAGTATGTCAAACTCTTTGACCAGCGGAAATTTAGAATCTCCCAAATAGCATTCGAGTTCTGATTTTGAAGTCCCCACAGCATCCATCATTTTTAAGAAAGTTGAAGAATTACTATCTCCATCATCCAAAAAAGATAACGATATTTAATTGTTAGTGCCTTTTACATATTCATTATAAATATTTGTAACAGCACCAACGATCTTCTTAAGGTGGGTGTCCGCATGATTGCCATAAATTTTCTTGTACCAATGTTCAACAAAATCCATTTTGAATCGTGGATCAAGAACTACTGTAATTACTAAAATCAAGTTAGAAATGCTCAAATATGCATCACAAAGTACTCTCAAACATGATGCTATCTCAGTAACATAATGATTGTCACTTTTTTCCCACTCGAGCAATTTCAAAAATAAGCCACAAACTATTGGAAAACACTCGTGTGTAGTGTCACATTTGTCGTTAGACAGGTTACGAGTAGCCTCTTTTAACATTTTGTAATAGTCGTATATTACTGTTGTGTATCCCATTCCTCTTTTGTAAGACTTACTACCTTGAAATTGGGATCTTTAAGTTCCAGTTCATCACAAAATGCTTCTTTGCTTCCCATTCCCCACTCAAGCAGTTCGAGTTCGAGGAGTGGCCCAAATTCGGGATCTGCGTGAGAAGCTACTCTCTTGACCATGGACTTGGCTTTATTTACTGCCATTTGAAAATATTTTCATCTGATGATGTTTTGTTGACGCAGTTCCAAAGCTTCTCAAGTCTATTAAAAATGTCACATTTCCATTCATCGCTCCTCCGACATATATCATATTGAAGTTTCGTTAATAACGAAGAAACTGGAAGAAAGTTCCAATGGAAAGGAAGTGAACCTCGTTCACTTAACCAGTTGTTAATCTCAATAACTCCCTCTTGGTTTCTTGTACCAAGAACTTTATATGTATTATCAACCACAGAGCATATGCAATTGTCTATGTTCAAATCCTGAAGCAGACAATCCAAAATTTTGAAGGGCTCTTCAAATTCAAAAAATAAAAAATGAATAATCCTATTCTTCAATTCCCAACTATCATCAAAGCAGAGAGAAATAGCTTTAAAGGTAATTGTTACACTGAAACGACAAGAGAGTTTATCCAAATATCTACGGAGCTTTTCCTTCTCTTCTTGGTAAACATTAAATATATTGTCCTCTGTGGACTACACTAATGGAACCCAATACTTAATAATCATCCGTGTCTTATCCAAGTGGTTCAATTATTGATCAACCATAGATTTCTGTTTGATAGCAACTGAAGCAGTTAAAGAACCAGTAGCTTTAATTGATTTATCTATACGTCCGCCTGGATTTCTTGTTCTTGGCATCTTTCTAAATGATTCTTCAGATGTGTGGTGCCACTCTTACTTGAACCCACAAATTCTTTCTTACAATGATTACATTTAGCCGTTTCCTTCCCATCTTCTCCTTTATACTTTGTGAAATCATCCCAAACCTTTGACTTCAGCTTTCTTCTTTTGGTACCTGACGAGTTATCTGCGTTTGGATTCATTATCTAAATGACTTGATTTAGAGTAGGCCAAAAATTCGGATTTGGTTCTCTGATCTGAGCGATTTCCTATGAATATACAAACATGTTATGAATTCTAAGGCAACAAATTTAGTATTTTTGATTGAAGTGATCACGTTTTACTAGAAGAAGAAAATGGGCAGGCATTTCATCTGTAATAGTTATCATCAAGAATATAATGATACCATATGGTTTTAGCAGTCAATTTGAAGAAGGTGTCTTAACTGTCCCTAGGATAATTGGCAAATCTTGCTCTTAATTAAGATAAATATTATTAATAAAAGAAGAAACTCTTTTCAACCCTGTTGAAATATCTTTGGCAATCAGTATTTAAAAAAAAAAAAGAATTAATCAAATTTTAGGATCGAAAGCATTTTTTCTCATCATCTATAATTAATTTTTATCAAAGATGGTACTTGTCTACGGTGCATATTTGCTCCATCGATGTTTGAAGTTGTAGGCATTTCTGCCGGTGGAAAGTTTCCGTTAGGTGAAGACAGAGCAAGACCAAGAGCAATATCAATGTTCGAGACCAGAATTTAAAGAAAATAGCCTTGAATGGCAGTTGAAGATCAAATGCGATGAATCATGCTTTTTCCTGTTTTCTCTTGCAACCTTCCTTGAGTTGATCCAGATCCCTTACAGATAAAAGGCTAATTTAGTAGGTAATAACGTAAGCTTTTGAGCTCTCAATGTGAAATGTGAAGGGAGCTCTCAATGTATAAATAAAGTAATTTAGGAAGACAAAAACATGTCCTCACTCCTCACCACCTGCATCCGTGACCTTGGGATGGCAATGTTTGGGTAATGGCCTATGGGGCAACCCGCCCCAACCCAAATGCAATTCCGCCCTGCCCCGCCCCTTAAAATCAACATTGGGGACCCGAATCCACTTTGAACCATTCTTATTGTTTTTATTATGGATATTTAACATTAGAGCAATGCTAGTTTTACAAAGACACATACAAAAGGGGTATACAAAGATAATCTTTACCCTTGATTTTCATGATTTTTCTCTCTCTCTCTTTCTCTTTTTCCATTTTTTCTTTGTTTTTTTCTTCTGGATGATGTCACTTTATAGCCCTCTTTGTATAGGTCTTTATAAGGATAACATTTTTCTTAACATTATTATTATTATAATATGTTTTAAAATATTTTTTTTTAGGTATAATTATCACTCATGTTGTTATAAATAATTAAAAATAAATATTTTATTTCGAAAGTTATTTTAAGATGACAAATAATAAAACCGTAGGACTCTGACCATTTATCCACGAGTAATGCTACAGTTACCGAAGGGTGTGCACCGAATGACGTGACAAAATCCTAACCATTGATTCATTATAAGTTAATATTAATCAACGGTCAGGATTTTGTCACGTCATTCGCTACACGAATTCGGTGTATAACTTTCGATAACTCTATCATTTTCCTTTATCCACATTGCATCCCTACTCTTGAGGATCAATTTTAATGTTATCGGATCCATCTCTTTCCTTTCAAATGAGCCTAATTGATTAATTATGTAAAATTTTGAATGACAAGAACTGAGCCACCCTTCTGTGTATGTATAAGAATTAGGGTTAGCGAGGGGTTGTTTCTTTTCTTTTCTTTGTTTGTCTTTAACTTGGTTCAGTGTATGTTGTATTAATGGGAATGTTATATTAATGGAAAGATAGATTACCTTGAAAATTATTGGGAATGTTTAGGGAAATGTGTTTGGTTAGATTGGATTAAATTGGTGAATATGTTATATTGATATGTCTGGTTGGGAGGTAAATGGGTGAGTATGTTATACAGATTACTAAATTGCCCTCCTTTGAAAATATTAATATTATTTTATTTTTTGAATCATTTTTTTTAAACCCCTACATTTGAAATTTTACTAAAACACCCCTACCATATAAAACTTTAATTTATAGTAAAATCACCTCCAACCACCCCAAGCATCTGCTGGTAGCCAGCCACCACCGTCGACAGTCATTGGAATAGCGCATGATCGGTCGGATCTGGCCGTGAAAGGGCTAGATCTTCGGCCATGATCTGGCTATTTCTAACTAGATCGAAGGCCAAAAATAGTTAAATCAGCACATGACCGACTAGATCTGACCGGTCACCGCCGATATAGCTACCACCGTCGGTGGTGGTTGGGGATATTTTGTTAACTTTTAAACTTTTTTGTGACTAAGGTGTTTTAGCTAAATTCTCAAATGCAGAGGGTCTAGGTAATAGTAATTTGGTAGACATTGAAAGCAATTGTGTTCAAAATGATATTTAGGTATAAAAATCATATTACCCTGAAAATCTTTTAATAACACCCCTTGGCAAGGTAATTTGATTACCGCATATATTACTAATAGGGATGGGTGCGGGCCGGGTCGGGATTTATCCCCTGAACAGGGATTTTTGCCCCGTATAAATCAAAACTTTTCGTAACAATAATATTTAATTATTTTAATTGTGAAAAACTAGCACGTTGATAGGTATTATATTTGACTATTTAATTTCAGTAGTTAATTTATTAAAAAGACATAATTTAAGGTAAGAAAATATAAAGTCAACAATTTCTTGTAAAATTCAAATTAAGATTTAAAAAGTAATACATAAACTAAAGTCTATCTCCACTACAACTAATAAAATTAGTCCATTTGTGAAAGGGACAAATCCCATTATTTGATTAAGTTTAACATCATATTTAATTGATCAATTAATTAATTACAAGGATAATTGAATTTATGTAATTTGTAAATCGTTAAGCAATTGTATATATTCTTATATTGGTTTGTAAATTGTAATAATCTAATTAAATATACTTTTGGGCCATGTCCCATGTATTATTATTTTGTGAAATTCACAAAGTAATAATACATATATTTAATTATTAAACTCCCTCGTTTAAATTATTTTTCTATAAATTTAATACAAACATTAGAAAATATTATAAAAGTAAATATCATAAATTTAGATACATCATTTAAAATCATGATTTAAACTCTAATTTTATATACAATCTCATAAAGGGAACAAATAAAAAAAAAGAAAAAACATAAAATTCTAAAAAAAGCGGGGCGAGTGGGGCTCCATGGGTTCGGGCTGGGGATTGCACTATCCCCTTCCCCAGCCCGTCCCCGAATGCGGGGATTTCACTAAGGACCATCCCCGGCCATTATTTACTTAATCAACAGTAGTCAACCGGTGGTCAACAGGATCAACAGTGGCTCGTTGGTCACTCAATTGTTTTTTTTTTTCATTAATTAATAATTATTAGTTTCAATAATTTATTTAATATAATTTTTTGTTAAATACTTTTAAAATACAAATTTAAAATTATAAAAATATTTTAAGAAATAAAATGTCCTTTTAGTTCATTACACATTATCAAAACTACCATAGAGACCTACCGTTAGTTTTTCCAATTAAACTTAAAGGGAATAGAGGCAAAATAGACATTCTTTAATGAAACAAAATAAACTTAAAAAAAAAAAAAAAAAAAAACCGTTAAATAAATTATATAATTATTAAAAATTTAAAAAAAAAAAATTAACATAAATATCACAGTCGTGGGATCTAGTTAAACAAAATAATTTTCGACGGATCAAAGTTAAAAAAAAATTAAAATATCACAATCGCTGAAATTTGGAGCACTAGATCACATGGGGGTAGATAATAAATTATTGTTGTTGTTGTTGTTGTTGTTGTTGTTATTATTATTATTATTATTATTATTATTATTATTATTCCATTATCACTTATTTCAGATAATAAATTTGAATATAAAAAGTTGAATTTCATATCTAGATGTTAAATCTGAAAATTTTCAACAGTAATAAAATTAGGATTTAATTGAAAAACGACAGTAATTTAAATTTGACCATTGGCGGTCGTAATTCGAGGATAGAAAATTTTCCAAAGTTTTTCAGTGATAATATAATCTTCTTTGAATGATTTATTTATCAATCTAATATAAGTTTCAATAATAACAAAAGTGACATTTGACTAAAGTCTAAATGAAAAAGTTTGGCATCAAGACGACTTTATTGGCATATTGTTTATTGTAGTAGTTAGTTTATTGTAATTAATGTACGTACTGCTTAAACATTTAGTTTAAATATTGTGATGGGCCATTACGAAGACAGATGGTAAAGAATGATTTCTCTGTTTAGTATGAAGTCCTTCCATCTTTACAGCTACTAAATCAAAGTTAATAGAAGCAGCCAGATTAAAACAAAATTCTAACTACTTTGAAAATGTACCCTTAAAAAAAAATTATAACCCACATAAAATATAATGCATAAATGAGTAACCTTGTATTTAATTTATGCTTTTTTCTTACAACAAAATCACAATGAGCACAGATATAGTACATGACAATTTTTTAACTTACAAAGAAACTGTTTAGAGGAATAATAGAAGTAAAAACATCGAGTGAAAACTAACCTACAGGTGTTGTGATAGATATCTCCGAGGGGAAATACTAGGTGGTGGTGGTGGTGGTGGCGGCGATGGCGATGGAGCATCTTCTTTAGATTCATAAAAGGGATACAATTCCGAGCGAAAAAGACAGATAGGTCTCTGAATAAAACCTCCTCGATGCCCATGACAGCAACTCTTATAGAATAATACAGATTGCCGTAGGCAGTAGTCACAATTACTCTGTGATAAGTCTGAAGTACACATCATTAATGCGTATATCTTCTCAAAGTAACTCAGATTAGCTTCTTCAGTTGCAAACTTGAGCTTAAAAGAACCCGTAGAGGTTTTTGTCGCTAAGCGGTCCATTAAACTTTCCCAGGTCTGATCAAACTGTGAAAGATTCGTAGTGATATTACCCGTATTATAGGCAGCTTCAAAAGGGTCAAGCTCCCGTAGTCCAAAAAAAGAGCGGTTGGCATAGCGTACAATGCATGGAATTTTATCTCCTCTCCATGAAAGTGCCTCTTTTTGGTTGGGACAATTTGTTATAAGATTTTGGGTTGAGGCATTGCCACATCTGAAACAAGTTTCTAGAGAATAATCACCATGGCAATTTGCAAGAGCGTAAACTTTGTTGGTGTCTTGGCCAATAGTTGCAGTAACAAAACCCCCATTTGCTGATACATTAGAAGCAAGATTTGAGAGGATAAGATAGCGGTTTTCGCCATAAATACTGTTAGTTGTGAAGTTTCCTGTGTCATAACATCTCTGGCCATTGCTATGAGTAATGCTTATAAATAGGTGAGGAAGAAGAAAAAAGAGATTTGTAAAACCCACGGCATGTTTATGAATTCTCATGTCGTCCCTAATCTAAATGGTTTAGAGAAGATGAAACAAGATACAATTTAATGAAGCAAAACTTCAATAATTCAGAGGTGGAGGTCCTAGTGCAGGAACTATCTATTGCAGTTGCTTAAGAACATGTCTTTACAACAAAATAGCATTTAGAAAGTGCTTTAAACTAAAATTAAAAGTGAAAGATAAGTTCAGTGCCAGAAAGAATAAAATTTGATAATTGCTGTTCAAACCAAAACAAAAATAGTTAAATGAACACCTGCTCCGAAGATGAATTATAAAAGAATAGAGAGATACATGTATTCAACTTCTGTCTACATCAAACCTTAATGTTCAACGAAAGCATTAAGACGCCAGAAAAATTAAAATCTGTAATGATTTGGATAGAGAAGTTGGAGTGTTGTAAAAGTTCTTGACCATTTACATTCTCTTAATTCCCCGTATTTTCTAAACCTGGTTTACACCACTAACAGTCCATAGTCTAACCCTTATCAAGAAGAGTAAAGTATAGAAAAAGAGTTAATTAAAAATACCTCGCTTGAGGTTCAAACCCAATAGAAAAGATTATTAGATTAACGCAAACAAGCCACTCCTTTAACTTCCGTTAGGGTTACTTCCAACTTTATTTCCCTTGCATCCTCTCCAACATATAAAATTGAACTTACCCACGTTAATTAGTCACTTACAGTTAAAGGTGGAAAAGCAACCCACTCAGCCCGGCCCGACCGAGCCCGCGACGAGTTGCTGCAAATGGCAGGTCGGTCCTGACCCGCCTGGCGACATTGGCGGGCCGGGTTAGGCCCGTCAACATTAGAGAATTGGCTGGCCCAACCCGAACTGCCAACCCTAACCCGTCGGGTTAGGCGCGGGTTGGGCCGGGTTAACCCGCTTTTTGACTTTTTTTTTTTAATTTTGTTTTGTTTTATTTTATTTAAGTTTAAATGTTTAATTAACTTTTCAAATGAATAATTAACAATTTATAAATATAATTGTTTTTAGTTAATTGTTAATTTCTTTTCAAATATCAATAATTAAATTAAATTAATTTTTTTGTTAACATTCCAAATATTAATTCAATTTTAATACATTAAAATTGTAATATAAGAATAATTAAATTTATTCATTTATTAAAAAATAAAATAGAAATTACAATAATTATTGGCTTATTAAAAACCTCACCAAGAAAAACCCAATAGGACAAAAACTTGGTAAGGAAAAAAGAGTGCAATAATTGACAATTAATTTACAAGTTACAATTTACAAAACAACTAATTTTGGGGTTCACTAGGAACTCTCTCATCCGTATCATCTATATTACAAAATTGAAATGATTCTATTAAAGTATCGTCGACAACCTCGTATTGACCTTGATGGCGCGACTGTTCCCAATCTCGAAGACATGTGAGGACTTCAATCATTTGTGCTGTAAGTTTAGTCCTCCTTTTATTTAAAATTCTTCCACTTGCACTAAATGTTTGTTTGGATGAGACGGTTGAGGCAGGAACAACGAAAACATCCAAGGCAAGTCTTGATAATACCGAAAAAATACATTTTTTGGCTCTCCAATAGTCTAAGAGATCAATGTTGGCTCTCTGTTGTGGATCTACTGGTAACATTTCAGGGGTTGCCAAATATTATTGAAGCTGATTACTCTGCGACTGCATGGAAGACAGTACATTAGTTGTTGTTGTTGGTGGTGGAGCCTTTGAAGAGGAGGTTGTGCTTCGGATTCGGGTCCTCTTCGGCCTATTTAGTGCACCCCAAGAGTAGAAGTCTTCATTTGTTTCTTCTGATGTAGCTTCCCTAGATGTTTTGCCTCTTTGCAGATTCCCATACCTGTTTTCATACTGGAAATATACTTCGAAAAGTGTATTTTTTACCTCTCCTATTTGATTGGCATATACTTCGGTTTGTAAATTTTCACATAAATTGTCAAAACCATTTTCTAAACCTGCTCATTTAATTCTAGGATCAAATGTAGCACCTAAACAATAAAGAAAAGGAATGGGTTCCCAATATTTAAAAAAAAAAATTTCCATTGCCTTTATTGGTGCATTTAAAATTACATTGTCTTTGTTTTTTATAAATAACTCGGAAATTTTTATAATTGTATGTATTACCAATAGACTAGTAGGATAATACACACCAGAAAGTTGTAAAGTAAATTAGTAAAAAGCTTTAAGAAAAGAATGAAATACTTTAGCTATTTTCCAATCATTTTCTACCAAATAATGAGGACCTCTATTCTTTGCCACAAAATAACTAATTATATAAACATAAGGTAAACATGAATCAAGCATTAAATAAGTACTATTTCATCTAACAGGCATGTCTAATGCAAAAGTTCTAGGAGACATATTTGATTTTATATAAGCGTCTTGAAATTCAGCATTTCTTTTATTACTACTAGTAATCCAGGCTAAACAATCTCTAATTCTATTAATATTTTCTTTAATTGTTTTTATACCACTTTTCACAATTAAATTAATAACATGGCACGTACAACGTTGGTGAAAAAACTTCAAATTATTATATAAAGGATAATTACTTCGAAAATAATCTATAACTTTACTATTAGAACTTGCATTATCTAAAGTTAAACTTATCACTTTACTAACAACATCATAATCTTCTAAAACTTTAACAATTTTATTAGAAATTTGTTCACCACTATGATCAACATCCATTAATCAAAATCTTAATAAAGATTTATTTAATTTACATTCATCATCAAAATAATGACTAATTACACAAATATAATCTTGTGTAGCTCTACCACTCCAAATATTGGTAGTTAGAGCCACACTAACATGACAAGTATGTATTTTATTTTTTAATTCTAATTTCATTTTTTTAAACAATTTTATTAAATCATTTCTAGTTGAAGTTTTAGAATAACATTTAAATCCTGGAAAAAATGAATTTTGAACAAATCTTTCAAAATATTTATCTTCAGCCATATTAATAGGTTAATCAGTTGCAGCAATATATAAAGCTAACTGTTCCCTATATACATCAGAACTATAACGCCAATTAGTACCCATATTAGTTATTTGAGTTTGATTACTTTCTCTATTTCCATGTTGATTAATATGTTTATTAGCATGCCTTTTTAAAGTACTAGTACCATTACCTGAGTCAGCTTTATAAATATTTCCACAGTATTTGCATCTCGCTTTCTTGACTTGAACGTCATTTTCTGTCTCGTAAAACTTGTCGAAATGCGCCCAAACATCTGATGTGTGTCTGTCTTTGCTTCCGACGGTAGTTGATGACCCCGCCTCAGCTTGAAATGAAGTTTGACGAGCACGACGATTACGAGGACGGCTTCTAGAACCACCGGGAGCTGTTAGAATCAGGGGCATAGTTTGAGGTGTATCGGATTCTGAGAATGGGAAAGCGGGACAATTTGAATCTCCTCCTGCATTTATGTTAGTAAAATCAGCGGGACTAGGACTAGGATAGTAGTTTCCGTCATCATTGTAATTGATGGAGAAAAATATCTATCCATTGTAGTTGAAAAAAAAAATTGATGTAGAAGAAATAAAAATTAAAGAAAGAGAATTGGAGTATGGAAATTGGAATTTGGAAAATTGGAAATATGAATTAAAAATTGCAAAAACTAATAAAAATTAAAATATGAGCAAATTGCAAAAACTAATAAATGAATAATTGAGAGATTAGAGATTAGAGAATATGAGAGAATGAGAGAATTTGAGTTGTGAGAAAAATGTGAGAGTTTAGGGCCAATTTATAGGAAAAAATAGGAAAGAAAAATGATGAAAAAGACTCCTCCAACGGCTATATTTCAAGGGTAAAGGGGTAATTTGAAAAATAAAATAAAAATTTTTTTTTTATTTTTTTAGGCCAACCCGTTGGGTTAAGGTTGATTGCAACCCTACTTGGCAGGGTTGGCGAGTTAGCCGTTAAAACCTGTCGGGTTGGCGGGTTGTAAGCATAACTAACCCGGCCCAGGTTGGGTTACACAGTGACCCTTCCCAACCCGGGTTGCAGGGTTCTTGAGTCTCTTGCAAAAGAGACAAAACAGCAACCCGCTTGGTTGCAGGTTGGCATTGTGCAACCCGGCCCGCCCGGGGTTGCTACCGGGCTTAACCTGTATTTTTCCAGGACGGGTTAGGGTTGACATGCGTAACCCGGCCCAAATTTTTCACCTCTACTTACAGTACTCCTTATTATCAACTTATAATTTTTTTCGTTTTCCAAAAAAAGAAAAAATTGTAGTTTAGACGATCTAAGAACGGCGGTGTCAACAATAAGAGATCGTGAGACACCTTCTTTGAAAAAAGATTTTTTTTTTTTTAAATGATATTAAATCTTAAATATTTATTACTTTTTAAAACTTTTTCTAAATATTTTTTTATTTTAAAATATTTAATTTATGGGTCTTATTTTAAATTATAAGGTCTGTTTTCCCCTTCACTTAGTTAATTTTAACACCAAAAATAGATGGTAGGGGTGTCAGGAGTGTAAGTGGTTAATTAGGGGGGTAGCGTTGATGTTTTATATTGAAGGGGTGTAAGTGAAAAAACCCTAAAAGAGCCCTAACGGAAGTTAAAAGAATGAGATGTTTGTGGTAAACTAATGATTTTTTCTATGCACTTGTGAAATGTTGAAACCTTGGGAGAGGTCTGTGTAATTAACTCAAGGAAAATTTGAGGTCAAGTAAGTGAAAGGTAAAAATGGTAGGATTAAAAAGAATTAAAACTAAGAGAAGTCTAAATTTATTTTAGGCAGTTTTAGAATGCAGAATTAATGAAAAAATATACATAAGTTGAAAGGTGATGAATGCACCTTCAATCACGCATAATTAAGTACAATCAGCCGACTTTTCTTCTAGCTAACTTTCAAATAAGACTTCATTACAACAAATGTAAAAGGGTTCTGGATAGCATACATATTCTAGGCTCGTCATTTTAACATTTTTGATAATTATTCCTCAACTTCGAGAGATTCTTACTCTAGAAATGAGTAAATATGTGATTGATGCTTTGTTATTTGTTAAATATGTCTCATTATTGCATTAATTAGTTGATAACTGATACCGGTTCTTCAAATTTGCCTTAACAATGTGCATGCTCGATGCCTATGTTGTTTTAGTGATTTTACCTGGACGTGAATTTCACGAATCCTTCATTTCATACTGAGTTCTTTCATAATTTTTGGACTTCTCAACGGATTCTTTTAGCTAATTACAACACCTAGATGAATCCTGAATGTAGAGATCTTCACAATGTTTTCATTCTTTTTTTTTTTCCTTAATAAAAATTATTATTTTTATTTAATAATTGAGGTGTTTGGATCAGTTTACACGCACATCAACTAATCCTTAGAAGAAACTATTCCACAGCAATCCATTACCATGGCAGCTCAAATAAATCATAGACAAAGATATTACATTTGTGTCTAGCGGAGAATTGAACTTAAGACTATAGATTCTACCTATTTGCAGTCTCTTTGGTTCGTCCTTACAACTAAACTGTCCATGGGTGTGTAAAATAATGATGCTTATTAATAATTATTGTGCAATCTAAATAAAATAGAGTTTTTTTAGGACAGTAGTCACGATCAAAATGATTTTGGTATCTGCGGAGTTTTTACTAAAAAATATTTGAAATGACAAAGAACTAACTGATGAGAATTAGCCTTATCATTTGCAAGTTACACGGCTGTCTAGTAACTCCTGAAGCAAAGAATACAACGATTTTTTACTAATCTTTAGAATATAATACAAGGTCAGTGCTATATAAAGTGAAGCAATCGTATATAAAACTTCTTATATTTTATTTCTTACTAAAGCAATAATTTTTCTGAGAAAACCCTTTTAACGAAAAAGCGTTTGAAAAATATGCTGTAAATTAAAAATTAAAAATAAATCTGATTTGATAACAAAGAAATAATTAAATCAATTCAGATTTAAACTTTTCCTACGTAAAAGAATGGACAGACGTGTATTCTACTTTTGTCTCCATCAAAAAGCTTTAATATTCAACACATAAAAATATTTTTGACCATTCCAACATTAAGACACGAGAAAAGTCAAAGTCTTCATTGATTAAGATAGAGAAGTTGGAGCGTTGTAAACGTTCTTGACAATTTTTTCCTTAAATTCTTGCACTCTCTGTATGTGGTTTATGCCACTTATTAAAAGTAAAGAGAAGGAAGGAAAATAATGGTGAAGAAAGTGGAAGGGAAAAATGGTATAAGACTCAAACGAAAGAAGTCAAGTCTAAGCTTTATTTTAGACAGTTGTAAAATGTAAAACCAATCAAGGAAAAATACGTTGGAAGGTGATAGATGTATAAGACAATTTTTCCCAAAGAATGATGCATTTTCAACCATGCATAAGAAAAATTTTCAGATCATTTTTCTTCCAACTTTTAAATAAGAAAAAAAAAAAAAAATTCCTAATAGCTTACGTAGGTGGGAGTCACTATTTATACGGGCAAAATGGTTAAACTACTTTGGGCTTGATTGGCCCAAACAATATATTAGGTTAGCTGTGGAAACATGCCCAAATAAGGCTCATAAAAGGCCTGGCGAATAGTGGATTAAAACCTCATCCATAAAGGGACCTGTTTAAGCCTAAGCTAAACTTGAGAGTCTTCTAGAGTTCATTCTTATTTTATAATTAGTCAATTTCTTCTTTTAATTAATTTTTATATTTAATTAGAATTTTATTTTCTTATTTAATTGGGTCTTCTTAGGAGTGACTGTCACTATCTTATATCAACATATTATTCGTTTCTTTAGAGATATAGAATAATTTTTCAAATTTTCCTTTAAACTTTATCAATTAAGTTTCTGTAATTGAGACTTATTTATTAACACTAAAAGCATAGTTGCTAGACAACGTCATAAATTTCTCCTGTTTATATTATATTTTCAATTCAACATGAGTTCCCAAGATTCATTTGAAGAAGCCATCTTAATAGGTATTTCTTTCGTTAACCTTTTTTTTTTTTTTCTTTTCTTTTTGACATGCTGAGGATGTACGTATAATTTGTGAGCATCTATCTTCATAAACAATTTTTTGTTTAATGAGTTCATAAATTATGAAAGTCTCTAATAAATTCATAACCTGAATAACATTAAAACAAACAATTCATTGAGGCAAATACAATTTCAATCTATAAATTATAATTATAGGATTTTATTTTATTTTATTTCAGGAAGGGATACTCCACCTAATCATTACTTGTTCAAAATTGAGTCCTTCTCAAATCTGTCTATATCTTCATTCAAGGCATACATCTCCGACGAGTTTGATGCAGGGGGCTCCAAATGGTATGTTTTGTCTCCATTTATTGTCTATGAATAGAATGATTCTACATTCAATAAATATTTCTTGTAACCCACAAGTTGTTTAAGAACGATAACAAGGTCCAAACAGCCTCTGGGCCTGTCTGCTGTTTGGACCGAGCTATTGGGTGTTTCCTCCCTTCCATTTGGTTCGTTCCTTTTCGGGCCAACAGCTTCCCATTTGAGATTGGAGCCCCAAGGCCTGTCTGCTGTCTGGAACGAGCTATTGGGCGAATTCTCATTCTAACTTGGGTTCTGCCATCTTGGGCCAGCAGATACTGTCTTGCGCATGAAGATCATGGGCCTGTGTCGTCTTGGCCGGACGGTTTTCTTTAGGCTTCTGGGCTTGCAGTCTAACATTCTTTTGGATATTTTGTATGCTTCTTTTAGTTTAGTTGCCTGGGCCTTCTTTTTGTCTGGGCTTAGCTTGTAAAGGATTGTTTATGCTTTTGGCTTGTCCAAGGTTCTTTGAAGGGAAGGAATTCCCCTTCCTAGATAACTTTCTTATTTTTTTTTAATACAATTATCAGTTTTCCAAAAAAAAAAAAACTAAATAATGTGATATTAATACATTATACACCAAAACACTTAATAATAAATTTAACATATAATATATTTCAAATATTAATATTAAACATCGATTATATGATAATAATTTGTCATTCGTCGACTAAATTCTTGGCTATGTTCCTGAGATATATAGTTTGATAGATGAGTATTAGTATTAGTGTTAAATATAATACATAGTTTTATAAGTTAATTGTATTCATACCTAGATTGTTAACTAAATTGACCCATTTAATCAGATAGATTGATAAAATTTCTCTTAAAATATATTTTTCAAAACCTAAAAGTACTCGTTCAATAAAAAAAAAAAAAAAATCCATCAAAATGCACTGAGTTAACCTTGAAAATTGTTTAGAATTAAACTAAACATGTTTAGCTTTATTAACAATTACCGTTATTTATATTTAGATTAGTGTTATCTGAATAGATGAGTATTAGTGTTTGATTTAATTGATTAGTATTAAGATTTCTAGTTTGAGTAGAGCTAGATTTTGACTCTTACACAAAGGAGTGTGTTTCTTTCTCCCTCTAGTGTGGCTTGTATTAGCTTTGATTAGTTAGTATATGTTATTTTAAAATTTCTTACAAGAACCCAGAAGAAAGGAGCAAGCCAATTAGTTTTGTGCTCGATGTTAAATTGGCACTCTCGTGTTTATGTGTTTTTCTAAATTGACAAGTTGGTCCCTATGTTTTGCTAATTATCCAACCACCTTCCCTACCATTATTTTTGTCATTAAATCTAACTGTTAACCCTTTTTGACTACTAAATGACGATGTTACCCTTCAAAAACATTTTTAAAATTTCAGAAGGAAAAACTAAAAAATATCAAAAAAAAAAATCTTAAAATTATGTTAAATTCATAAAAATAAATGAAAATCATAACAAGTTTTGGAAAAAATAAAAAAAAATAGAAAGAACAACATTTTCCCACATAAGGTTTGGTGAAACGACACTGTCCCACTTGTCAAGTTTTAAAATCACACTTTCCCACCCTTTGTCATGTTCTGTTAGTATTTTCTGTTAATATTTGTCTAAAAAGATGGAAATACCCTTAAATAGTTTATTTCTTATTAGTTTATTATAAATTAAAATTTAGTTAAGTCAAAGTTTTTACTCGATTATTTATTAGTTTAAGTGTAAAAATATATTTTTTTTCCTTTGTTTATTTAATTAATTAAGAATATTGATTTTCTATGTTAATTGATAAAAATGAAAAACATTAAATTAATATATTATGAAAAAAATTATAAATTTAGTAGATTATTGAATAATAGTGATAAGATATTGATGGTATTATAAATAAATAAATATTAAGGTCATTTAAACTTTAATAATTCCATAACATTATTCTTAACTTTTTAGGCGGGGTTAACTATTTTTTCTTTTTTTACTTTTTAATATTTGACATTTTGGCTAATTAAAAAATAATGAAAAATTTATAAAGTCAAATATTTAAGGGCATTTTGTATTTTTAGTAAAATATTAATGAAAAACATAATAGAACCTAACGAAGGGTGGGAAAATATCATTTTGAAACTTGAAGGGTGGAAAAGTGTCATTTTACCAAACCTTGAGTGGGAAAATGTCGTTCTTCCAAAAAATAAAATGAAAATTATGTTAGCGATTACACGCTACTGTATTTGTATAAATGTTTGTAACAATGAATGTAAAGTATCCAATTACCCTTTCACTAAAATTTTCGTTTCTTGTTTCTCTCAGCCCTAGATTTAACTAATTAAGTTTTTGAAATAATTAAGGCTTTTCCATTTGATTATTTTCTTTCATATTGAGTAGTCATCAATCTAAAAAAGATTGAGCCCATAAACAATAGTTTCAAATGTCAATTTATTCAATATAGTACGATGAAGGGAGTTCAAAATTCGTTGTACAATACCGTTAAAGCAGGGGTTAAATATAGAATAACGCTAGTTTTACTTTCTCATCTTACTTTTTTCTCTTACTTATTCATGTGATAGGTAGGTTCAAGAAGAGATAGAAGAAAGTAAAAAGAGAGATTAACATGAGTAAGTAAAAGAAAGGAGTAAGGAAAGAGACTAAGGCTAACATTATTCTTAAATATATACATGAAAATGCTGTCATTGAAAACTGAAAAGTCCCTCACTCCAATGGAGTTCGCCTCGGAAACCTAAAAGGTGGGAACAAGCCATTTAGAAAAGGAAAAAGCAAAGGGCAAACATTAATTGCAGCCGAAGCGGCCTTGACCAGTCTCTTAATAGCTAATTAACCACATATAAAACTTTTCGAATTCAATGCGTTTTAGTAAAACTACATAAATTCCTCCCGTTTACATTCACTTCCAGTACTTTTTCAATTCAACACGGGTTCCCAAGATTCTAATGAAGAAGCCATCTTATTAAGTATTTCTTCAATGAATTCTTTTTGTTTTTTTGACATACTGAGGATGTATGTATATTATGCGAGCATCTATCTTCATAAACTTTTTTCGTTTATTGAGTTCATAAATTATGAACGTCTTCTAATAAATTTATAACCTGAATTACTCATTAAAACGAACAAGTTATTGGAAATACATAGAATTTCAATCTGTAAACTACAATTATAGGATTTTATTTTATTTCAGGAAGGGATGCTCCACCTAGTCATTACTTGTTTAAAATTAAGCCCTTATCAAATCTGTCTAAATCTTCATTCAAGACATACATCTCGGACATTTTTTATGCAGAAGGCTTCAAATGGTATGTTTTGTCTCCACGTATTCATTTATAGTTTACAATCTGGTTTAAAATGTTAATTATGTAAATCGTAGGTTATGTCTATGAAAATAATGATTCTACAATCAAAAAATATTCTCGTAACCCACAAGCTGTTTAAGAATGATGATAATCTCAAATAGTTTTTCTCACTTTTTAACTTATCAAAAATCTTCTTGAGCTTACAATTATAGTTGCTATCGCAGGAAATTTTATATTTATCTAACCGGGGACAAGAGCAAGAATGTGACAAATCATATCTCCTTGTACTTGGAGTTGATGGGGACGAGTTCTCTACCAACTGGATGGGAAGTGAATGTGATTTTTAATTTTTTTCATTTTCAATCAGCTTCAGGGCAAATACTTTAGTCCCCAAGGTAGCATTATTGGCAACTTAATTATAATTATTTTAGTATGCAGTAAATACAAATATTGTTACAGTTCCTTGATGCAGATGGGAGTGTAAAGCGATTCCATGCAATGAAGACCAGATGGGGCATTACTAAATTCATCAACCTCAGAACATTTTCTAATCCTCTGAATGGATACCTTGTTGATGACACCAGTATATTTGGTGCGGAGGTTTTTGTTGTCAAAAATACTTTCCCAGGGGAGTGCTTATCAACGATGAGTGATCCTCCTACTTATTACCACACTTGGGAAATTGAGAATTTTTCAACTTTGCAAAATGACCGCTATGAGTCCGAAACATTTGGATGTTACAAATGGTATATTTTATATTTGCTTTGACGATAAATAAAACTTAATTGACTTATTATTATGCAAAGAAGTAGTACTGAAGTTGGTCAATATTTCGCATCGCAGGAAAATTTTGTTTTGCCCTAAAGGATGCAAAGAGGGCAAGGGCAACTCTATTTCACTCTTTCTTGACGTGACTCGTTCAAGTATTCCCGCAAATACTAAATTGTTAACCAAATTCATTCTGCGTGTCAGAGACCAAACGTTAAGGAATTTCAAAAACATTGAATTTTCAGGTAAGACCATGGATATTTTTGAGGTGAGACTAACCCCAATCTTAACTAAAGGTACGTCATTCCTAGAGTAGATATAATCCTTAAGTAGGTGAAGCAACACTAATTTGATACCTAAAAAAGAATATTTTTTGTGCTTAGTTTTCTTTCAATGACTTTCTGATATCTGGCGATTAAAAAAACTTTGTGGTATTTTCTGCTTTTGTACGTTTTCGCTCCAGCTGACTACCTGTATACCTCAAGCAACCTTGCGTTGGGTTTTATTAAGTTTCTGTCATTGGCTAAATTGGAGGACCTTAAAAATGGATATTTGGTGGGTGACATTGTTATCGTTGAAGCTGCAGTCACATTGCTTGGACTAGTTGTAACAGAGTTATAAAAGATCTTCCATTGCTTTAATTATTAAAGTTGTTTAATGTAATAGTATATTATTGCCGGAAAGTTTTGTTGTACCCTAATGGAGTCGCATAAGGCAGTGGCAACTCTATTTAACTATTTCTAGATTTGACTCGCTCAAATATTCCTTCAAATACTAAATTAGTAAATTGTTTACCAAATTCATTATTTTTGTTAGTGATGGAGTAGAAAACATAGACTTTGCTTCTAATTCTACCTCCAGCTGAATACCTGTATATATACTGCGTCATGCGACCAGGCGCTAGGATTTAGAAAGTTCATGTCATTGGCTAAACTGAAGGACCCAAAACAAGGTTATTTGGTGGATGACAGTTTTGTCATTGGAGCTGAAGTAACATTGCGTGAATAGTTTTAACTTATCCATAACCTATTGTAAAAGACCTTCCAATTGCTTTCAGCAACAACTGTTTTAGGTTGTAAAGCATGTTAAATTGATACTCATTTTCTGTATTAAATTTCTGCACCTTGTTTTGGTTTAGGTTGCCCTCGTGAAACCCAAATTTATTGGTTTTGGTAGGAGTGATGGGCGACTTTCCTAAATTATGTAGTTCTATTTAAAATGTCCAATTTGGGGGACCTTGATTTTGCAGTTCACATACTTTGTTGTTGCCTTAGTTTGGCTTATATATAATTGGAAATTACTAAATTTACTTGGTGTAAATTAACGATGAGTTAAAAGTAACCCGCACTTATTTTGTTCATCTCAATTTCAGCTCAGAAATCCTAATGCCAACAATGGAAAGTTCGATACCAAAAAATATGATTCTGTCTTGATCCTGACACATGAATATGAAGTAATTTCAGGATGCAATTAAAATAACTGTTCAGTTGCAAATTTTAGTATTCCCTTTTCTTTTCTTGAAATTGATTATGCTGTTAAAACAACAAATTATAAATGTAATGCCTATAGGTACAAAGTGTTTGTCATACTGCAGGGCATTTTTGTTCCACCCAAAATTATTTCATGGTCAAGCTGTTTTTGTCAAACAAATTACAGTACCTCTGTTTCCAACAAATCCGAAAAAACGCTTTGGTAACCACAAAAACCTGGTTGGGAAGGCCTGAATAATTAATCAAGATTTGGAAATGAATTATTTTTTTTTTAAATTTTTTTGTCAAACTGAGTAATCATTTATCTAAGATATTTGAGCCTATAAACAAGAGTGTAAAATCTGTATGTAATACCACCATTTTTCCGGAGTTAAATATATTCATTGAAAAAAGAAAAGCTCCTCACTCTGCACGCGTCATCCTTGAAAACCTAGATGTACAGAACAAGCCAATTAGAAAAATAGTGTGAAAAAACTTGGTTTGAAGCCGAAGCGGCCTCTGATCAATTTTCAATGCCCAATTGCCGATAGATAAATTAAACTCTTCGAATTCAAGGTTCTAGCAAAATTTATATGAAATTATTCAGTCTGCATTATTTTCTCAATGCTTTTTCAAGACTCCAGTGAAGTAGCCATCTTAAGAGGTATATTGTTGAAGTGAAGACTGAAATTATGCTACTGTGGAGTTTAATGAAACGCAGCGTTTGGTATTTGGCTGAAATGAATCCTAGTCGTTGATCCAAACCTGATCTGATGGCTGAGAATCTTCACTGAGTCAACAATATTAAAGGAGAGGGATGCACAGTCAACGATAGTTTTTGCTGCTGTTTTTCTTCCGCTTAAAATTTTACTCTTTCGCGTTTTTCTCTCTGTTTTGGGCTGTTTAGGTTGGTTAAAGAAACTCTTATAACTTGGGTTGATTGGGTGATTTGGTAATCAATCAGGAGAGCTGATTTGCTCTTGTTCTTGGAGATTCTAGGTGAGTGTCTCAAGGAGTAGTTACGGTGAGGGTTTCTTGTAATAGAGAGAGGTTGATAGGCTTGTAATTATTCTTAGTTGGATCTTTTCTAATAAGTAGTGCAACGAGCTCTCCCATTTCTGGAGTTCAACATGGATGTAGCTTATCTAATTTTGATAAATGAACCACAGTAAAAATCTGTGTTGTGTGTTGGTCCTTGGGTGTCTTTCTTATTTGTGTTCTGTGTGAGTTTCATCTTGTAGTTCTTACATATATTATATCCATTAATGATTCTTTGGAGTCTTATAAACTGTTAATCTTTAATTTATAAGTGTTGGGTTTTAATCAAACTCAATACTAACAATTATCACCACCAACACACACAACACACAAATCAACCAAGAAAGAAATCAAGAACAAGAACGATTTTACCATGGTTCGTTTATTCCAATGGAATAAACTACATCCACGTTGAGCTCCAAGTAATTTGGGGCTCACTGCACTATAAGGATCAAGATCTTACAATTACAAACCAATCAACACAGAAATTACCCAACCCTCTCACTCGCACAACAATCCCTCAAAATCACCTGGTAATCACAACAAAGCAAGACACTAAACAAGATGTCTATACCAGAAGAACAACCTATTTCTTCTACCCACAATATTCACCAATTGTGACCTGATTACATGATTTGAAGAGAGTCTAAATCAAGAACCCTAACAGAGTTGAAAGAACGCGAGAGAGGTTTTCTTTCACCATGTATTGCTCTTGAACAACCCAACTTTATGTAGTTTGACTAGTTGGACTGATTAGAGCCATTGGATCATGTTGGATTCTATGGTTGAGATTTGTCATTTAAGTTAAGTCCAAAACGATAGTGTATCGGCAGATGCAATGCGACACCGTTTAAAGCTTCACTCAACAATCTCCACCTTGAAGCTTTAACACATCATCATATCAAGAATCGCACCAGTGCAATTTGCCCACATATTGTATTCTTAGTTGGATAGATCTCTATAGGAGGTCAAGCCTTATAATTGATTTTAAGAATTTGATTTCCACCAATTCTACATATTTTCTTTCATTTAACACTTGTAAATGTTTCTTTTTTCTAAAATATTTGTTCAAAATATAATTATTTATTTCATTTCACTTTAAACTTGATTTAACATTAGTATTCTTTTGTAAAATATTTGGAAATGCTTTTCAATGTTCTTAAACTACGTTTTGGTAAAACATCTTGTTAAATAATATTACTGCAGGAACATTATTGAACAAAAAGTCACATGTAAGAGTCAGTAGACTATTCACTGAAACTTATTTAAAGTCTCCTAATAAAAACAAGTGTGCATAAGTGTTCTATTCTTCCTTTCACTAACTTCATTTTGTTATGGAGTGTATGGAGTAGTGAATTGGTGCTTGATCCCTGCATCTTTGCAAATAGAATCAAACTCTTTTGATGTGTATTCTATCCCATTGTCACTCCTCAGCAGCTTGAAACCTTTAAACACAGTAGCAACCTCATTCTTTTGCTTTAGGAAATACAGTCCAAGTAATCCGTGTGAGGTCATCAATAAGGAGCACAAAGTACCTGCTCCCACTCATGGATTCAGCTTGCATAAGGCCACAAACATCAGCATGGATCAGCTGGTGTTTTTCAGTTGCTCTCCAAACCTGATCCGTGGGAAAGGGTGGCCTACTTAGCTTACCAAGTTGGCAGGCACTGCATAAGGTCTTCTTTTCTTCAATCTGAGGCAGGTCCAGAACCATATTTTTGTTCTTGAGCTCTTTGATGCCATTGTAGTGACAATGGCCAAGCCTTTTATGCCAAAGTTCAGAATCTTCCAGCCTAGATGATAAGGCTAAATTTCCAGAGTTCTTCCACTCAATTGGGAAGCTTTTTCCCATCATTTTCACACACATTAGTTCATTTCCATCAGCATCTAAAATGACACAACCTTGATTTTGAAAATGTAGAGAATAACCCTTCTGTAACATTTGCCCAATACTTAACAAATTTTGGCTGATTCTAGATACATACAAAACATTAGAAATGATTTTAGTACCTGATGAAGTTTGGACAACCACATCACCTATGCCTTTGACCTCTACAAAATCACCATTTCCAATTTTAACTTTGGAGCTATATGTGTCGTCGAGGTTCATGAATTTTTGCATGTCTGCAATCATGTGGTTGGTGCATCCACTGTCAATCAACCAAGCTTCATTGCTGATATGAGCTGTGTAACAAGAGGCCACAAAGAGCTGCTTAGCCTCCTAACATTGCGGCTGATCTTCTCCAACTTGAGCTCACTGTGGTGGCTGACTTCCCTTGTTCTTGCAAACATGTGTATAACCATAAGACATGATACTTGCTGCTCGATTATAAGGCCTTGATGCAAATATAATATCATGAGTTTTCATCACTTCTTTCGCAAACCCTGGCGATGAAACAATAACCGCAGAAATTTCTCCAAGCCGGAGATGCATAAAGGGTCCATATTTCTTGGCCGGATCTCGAGTTTGCGATGTGGTAGAGCCAACAAGCTGGTGCAAATTTCCAATCGAGGCGGTTTCGGTGGGCCTGAAGGTAGATTTGAAGTTTCATTATTGTTTTTGAATGTCTTCCCTATTTTCAGGACCATGAGGATAAAGAGAAGAAAGTTGAGAAGGATTGAGAAGTTGGAGAATATGAGCTCCATGAGAAAGTATAGTGAGAATTGGACTATGAATTAAGGATTAGATAGAACCATCTATACAATATAAGTAATTTCTTTTCCAAATATTCTTTTAGAAAATTATACTTTAACTACTCTGCCATTGCATCAGGTTTCGGAATCTTCACCTAGTTATTCCCAATGCTAAAAGACACAGAATAAGACAAAGTGATGCCCTGCTTATTTTTTTTTTTATGTATTTTCAACAACTTCCAATTATTTATCAGAAAGATTGGATAAAATATTGAACTATTTTTGGACTAAATGGAATTAAAAATAAAGAGATTATAATTTTTTTTGGTAAATCCAATAATTACCTCTCTTGCGACTCAAACACAGAAGGATAGAAGAGGATATAGCTAATTCAAATGGCTAAAAGACTGATAATTAATTAAAGAAAAAAAAAAAAGTAAAAACAGGGCACGAATCTCAAATTACATGTGTTCCTGAATGTATAGAAGTTAAATCTAGTAGTGATTTCTTAAATATGACACAAAATTAGGATTAAAGCTGAAGAATATTGTTAGGGTTATTATTATGCACCCCTTGAGTGATTAGCGTTTGACCCCCCCTGAAAATGTCTCTATTTAGATGGCATTACAAGTGTAAAGTTAAATTGAATCAATTACTATTTAACCGCTTATCACCATGTTAGCTTTGAAATTACGGAAAAATCCTTTATATTATAATGATGATCTTACTCTTAAAAGTTGATATAATCATGTGTTAATTTTGGAAAGTAAAATTTACTCTTTTTTCTCTTAAAATTTTTATTAACCAATATATTAAGTTTTTATTTGTCAAATTGTGTTTAGTATAGCTAGATTTTGTTTAAATTTCATTTCTGTATAATTTACTTTTATTTATTTATTATTATTTTTTTGTAACCAAGGTATTCGGGCTAGCTTACATGCATCTCGATTAATCCTTGAGAGAGACTAGTGCAGCAACCAACCACCACAGTTCTTGACTAATCATCGGGAGAGACTAGCATACCAATATACTACTACGGTCCCCAACTTAAATCACAGATGTTTAGATAGGAAATCAAATCTGAGACCATGCACCTATCCACACTATCCTCAATTCACCTTAACCATTTGGGCTGCCCATGTATGTGTCTTTATAGTATTTTAGTTTTGTCATAAACCTCACACGAAAGCTTTTAGAAAGGATAAATCCAATTTTCTGAATTTTACAGTTGTTTCATTTGGTGTTTCTTTTCGCTTATGTTGCCGAAAAAGGATCACATTCTTAAGGTAAACGGTGCCAGATAACATAAATGAACCATTATTCCTTTCATTTGAGCCTATGAAACAGTGTTCGGACAATAAGGAATGGAATCAGGCTCAAATCCTTCTTCCTTCTGACTGTCCCAGCAAAGCGCCCTGTCATGTCCAGATCTTCATGCTTCATTCCATTAGGAAGTTTCCAGTCAAATGGTATACCAACATTGTTAGAGGAAGCTCCAAATTGGCTAGACCAAAAGGAACCCCAGGGCACATCTGTTGAAAAATGGCTTTTAGCAAAATCACATGGGGTAGAAATGATAATGGAGAAAGGTTTAGGGACTTATATGTAATAGGCCAAGAAAAGGTTGTTTGTCCCACATTGATTAGGATTGAAGAGTGGAAAACTTTTGGGGCTTATATATAAGGACCTAAATCAATGTTAATTGTATCCCAAGTTGTAATTCCATTATACTTCTTTTGTTTAGGGTTCTTTCTTTAAGGACCCTTTAGTTTGCAAGTTTTGTTGTATCTCCCCTTTGTTTTGGGTATTTGTTGTATTGCCCAAATATTTGTAATATTGTTTGGAGATAGTGGAGCTTTCTTTTGCAGCGAGGGACGTAGGTTTTAATACCGAACCTCGTTAATTCCTGGTATTCTTTATTTTTGCATTTAATTTTTGCAATTTATTTATGCTTTACTACTTGTATTATTATATTCAATAAGCTAGCGTTAGAGTTTATGTTTCTGTTGCATAACAATTAGTATCAAAGCCTAGGTTTAGGACAGTGAGTAGCTATTTGTATGGTTATATGCATGTCTAGGAAAATTCTGTCAAAAAGACGATAAAAGTCTAAGGAGACTGGATTTTAAGTGGGACCATTTGTGACCCCTCCATTGTTTCCTGGGAATTTTCCTGGTGCGTATTTAATCATTTCAGCGCTTACTACTACCTAGGGCTATTGTTAATTTGTTGGTTAGCTATTGAATATAATAATTTGTGGAGCTTGGTTATTGGGAATTTTGTTTACCAAGCCAATTGAGTAAGGCATAAATGGCATCACCGTCCGAGGATTCATCGTTCAAGGCAGCACCGTTTGCGGCACCACCATCCGCACCAGTAAAGATGATAACGGTTTCAAATGCAAAAAATTGATGTTGAAAAATTTGATGGCCAAAATAATTTTGGCTTGTGGCGAGTGAGGTAATGGATAGCTTGTATCGGTAGGGATCTAGATATCGCCTCGGAGGAGGAAAAACCGAAGATGTCTATGAGAAAGACGGGTGAGGTTGAACGAAAGCAGCAGGGATGATTCGCATGTCTTTGCAGTAGAGCAGAAATATCCATTCATGAAAGAGACGTCTGCAAATAAGTTATGGAAGGCGCTGGAAAACAAATACATGAAGAAAAGTAATGAGAATCGGCTCTATTTGATGAAAAGACTGTTTCGTCTTCAGTTGAGACCAGGTACAAATATCAGTAGCCATATTGATACATTTAATAGATTAATTGCTGATTTGTTAAATTTGGATGAAACATTCAAAGATGAGCATAAGGCTATGTTGTTAATTGGATCTCTTCCAGATGAGTTGGACTATCTTAATATTACACTTCTTCATGGGAAAGAAAAATTGTCCTTTGAAAAAGTTTGTTATGCTCTGTCCAATCATGAAATTCGAAAGAAGGATCAGAAGGAGAATAGAGATGAGTCGCGAAGGCTCTTGTAGCAAGAGGGCGGAGTCAAAATCAGAGTCGTAAGAAGGAGAGAAGGGGAAGATCTCGTTCAAAGGGAAAACTCAATAGGGATCAATGTGCCTTTTGTTGTGAGAAAGGGCATTGGAAGAAAGATTGTCCAAAGTTGCAAAAGAAAGAGGGCAAAGCTACTTCTGATGCATACGTTGTTGAGCGTGAAGAGGATGAGTCTGATTTCTATCTAGTTAGCTTACCATCCACCTCTGGATCAAATGAGTGGATTATGGATTCAGGTTGTACCTATCATATGTGTCCCCACAAGGAGTGGTTCTTTAATTTTGAAGAACTTGATGGTGGAGTTGTTTATATGGGCAATGATGATGCTTGTAAAACAACTGGGATAGGTTCAATTCGGTTGAAGAATCATGATGGCTCAACTAAAACTCTGACAGATGTTCGGTATGTACCGAAGTTGAAAAAGAATCTCATCTCTTTGGGAGCCTTGGAATCTAAAGGCTTCATAGTGAATATGCGAGATGGAATTCTAAAAGTTTCTTCAGGCGCTCTTGTGGTAATGAAAGGCACGAGGAGAAACAACTTGTATTACTATAATGGTAGTACAGGTTATTGAAACGAGCTTGATTGCGTCGTAAGGATGCAGATTCGTAAATGCTGCCGTGGCATATGCGTTTGGGGCATGCGTGAAAAAGCCTTACTTAGTTTGGTGAATCAAGGCTTATTGAAAGGTGCAAAGATCTGTAAGTGGACTTCGTGAGCATTGTGTTCACGGGAAAAGCAGACAAGAGTGAAATTAGCACCAGCAATCCATAATACTAAGAGTATTTTGGATTATGTTCATTCTGATGTGTGGGGACCTACCAAAACAACATCTTTGGGAGGTATGCACTATTTTGTCACTTTTGTAGATGATTTTTCAAGAAGAGTTTGGGTGTATGTAATAAAAACTAAAGATAACGTACTTGGTGTTTTCCTTAAATGGAAAAAGTTGATTGAGACTCGGACTGGCGAAAGATCAAGCAACTACGTACAGATAATGGTGGGGAGTATCGTAGTGATCCGTTTTTGAAAGTTTGCCAAGATGAAGGAATAGTACGTCACTTTACGAGTAAGAAATAGACCACGCGAGAATGGGGTGGCGACGCATGAATCGAACTATACCGGAGAAAGTTCGATGTATGTTGTCCATTTCAGGTTGGGCAAAGAGTTTTGAGCCGAGGCGATTATATGCGTGTCATCTCATCAATCGTCTACCATCAAGCGCAATTGAAGGCAAGACGCCGATTGAGGTATGGTCTGGAAAACCTGTTTCTGATTATGACTCTTTACATGTTTTTGGTTCCACTGCTTATTATCATGTGAAAGAGTCTAAGTTAGATCCTAGAGCAAAGAAAGCAGTATTTATGGGGATTACCTCAGGTGTGAAAGGATACCGTCTTTGGTGTCCAAGTTCGAAGAAAATACTGCTTAGTAGGGATGTGACATTTGATGAGTCTTCTATGTTAGAAAAGAAAACAGGAAGCCAGATGAAGGTTTTCAGTACTCCGCAATGTGGAGCATACTCGGTGGTAGGTGGAGTTTGAAACAACATCAATTAGCCCAGCTGAAAATGAGACTCCTATGATAGAGGAGTTCATTGGAGATGAAGAAGAGGATTCTTCCCAAGAACCTCAACAAGAATCCATTGCTGTTAATAGGCCAAGACGAGAAATTCGCAAGCCTGCTCGTTTTGCTAATACGGTGGCCTATGCACTCCCAATTGAAGATGGTGAAGTTCCTTCCACTTATAATGAAGTAGCTAGCAGTTCCGAAAATGGTAAGTGGAGGAAAGCCATGAAAGAAGAGATGCGGTCTCTCCATAAGAATGAAACTTGGGAGGTTGTTCAATTACCAAAGAATAAGAAGGCAATTGGATGCAAATGGGTATATGCAAAGAAAGAAGGATTTCCGAATTTGAAAGACATCCAATACAAGGCAAGGTTGGTGGCGAAAGGCTACGCTCAAAAGGAAGGAATAGATTTCAATGAGGTATTTTCTCCAGTTGTAAAACATTCTTCCATTAGAATTTTGTTGGCCTTGGTTGCTCAGATGAATCTTGAACTTGTTCAACTTGATGTGAAAACCGCGTTTCTACACGGTGATTTGGAAGAGGAAATCTATATGACCCAGCCAGAAGGATTTAGGAGTATTGGGAAGGAAGATTGGGTTTGTAAACTGAAAAGATCGCTTTATGGTTTGAAACAATCTCCGAGGCAGTGGTACAAGCGATTTGATAGGTTTATGATGGGTCAGGAGTACACAAGAAGCAAATTTGACAACTGTGTGTATTTTCAAAGGCTACAAGGTGATACTCTCATTTATCTACCCTTATATGTTGATGATATGTTGATTGCTTCAAAGAATGTAGAAGAAATTGAGAAGTTAAAGGCTTAACTAAATCAAGAATTTGAAATGAAGGATTTAGGGGAAGCCAAGAAGATTCTCGGTATGGAGATAATTAGAGATAGAGGAAATGGCAAGGTTTGTTTGACACAAAAGCAGTATCTAAGGAAGGTCTTACAACGTTTTGACATAACTAAAGGTACAAAACCTGTAAGTACTCCACTTGCTCCTCATATAAAGCTTAGTGCGTCATTATCTCCAAGTACGCATGAAGAACGAGAGTATATGTCAAAAGTTCCGTATTCAAATGCGGTTGGTAGCTTGATGTATTCAATGGTGTGTACTAGGCCCGACATTTCACATGCAGTTGGAATTGTGAGCAGGTATATGCATGATCCTGGTAAAGGACATTGGCAAGCTGTGAAGTGGATTTTACGGTATATTATAGATACTGTAAACATTGGTTTGGTTTTTGAGGGGATGAAAATCTTAGTCAATTTGTTGTTGGCTATGTTGATTCTGATTATGCTGGTGATTTGGACAAGCGTCGGTCAACTACTGGATATGTATTTACTCTTGCTAGAGCTCCAAGAAGTTGGAAATCTTCTTTGCGCTACGATTGCTTTGTCTACTACAGAGGCAGAATACATGGCAGTTACAGAGGCTGTGAAGGAAGCTATTTGGTTACAAGGGCTATTGGATGAATTGAAAATTAGTCAGAAGAAGATCACTATCTATTCTGACAGTCAGAGTGCTATTCACTTAGCAAAGAATCCAGTATTCCACTTTCGCACCAAGCATATAGATGTTCGTTACCACTTTGTGCGGGAAATTATTTCTGAAGGAAGAATCTTATTAGAGAAGATTGGGATGCTTGAGAATCCCTGCAGATGTCTTAACAAAAGTAGTGACAATGATCAAGTTCAATCTTGTTTGAACTTGATCAACATCCTGCGAGCTTGATTGTGCTTTTTGGCACATTTGGAGGTGTTGCAAAATTTGACAGAAGAATACAAAACTTTGAAGGTTTGCTAATTCGCCAAGGTGGAGATTTGTTGAAAAATGGCTTTTAGCAAAATCACATGGGGTAGAGATGATAATGGAGAAAGGTTTAGGGACTTATATGTAATAGGCCAAGAAAAGGTTGTTTGTCCCACATTGATTAGGATTGAAGAGTGGGAAACTTTTGGGGCTTATATATAAGGACCTAAATCAATGTTAATTGTATCCCAAGTTGTAATTCCATTATACTTCTTTTGTTTAGGGTTCTTTCTTTAAGGACCCTTTAGTTTGCAAGTTTTGTTGTATCTTCCCTTTGTTTGGGGTATTTGTTGTATTGCCCAAATATTTGTAATATTGTTTGGAGATAGTGGAGCTTTCTTTTGCAGCGCCCGAGGACGTAGGTTTTAATACCGAACCTCGTTAATTCCTGGTATTCTTTATTTTTGCAATTTATTTATGCTTTACTACTTGTATTATTATATTCAATAAGCTAGCGTTAGAGTTTATGTTTCCGTTGCATAACAACATCCTCCTTCCAGCACCAAATGGCATGTACTCAAAATTAGTCCCCATATAGCCAACAGAACAACCAATGAACCATTCTGGAATAAAATTCTCAGGTTCGTTCCAATACTCTGGATATCTTTCAAATGCCCACGTATTGACAAAGACTTTGGTTTTGGCGGGTACATTGAATCCATCAATCTCACATGTCTCTCTACATTCTCTTGGAGCTACAAAGGAGCAGCAGGATGTAACCTTATAGTCTCTTTTATCACTAGCTTCAAGAAAATCATGTCAGTAATGCCAATTTCATCAACCTTTCCCTGTTCCGTTAAAGACTTCTCTCACTTCAGCTTGCATCCTTTCCATTAATTCTGGATTTTTTGTCAGTTCTACCATTGTCCATTCTACGACTGTAGAAGATGTCTCAGTGCCACCAGCGAAAATGTCCTGATAAGGAATTTATATATGAGTCTGAGTAAAACAGTTAAAGCCCTACAATTAAGTTATGCATTCAACTATATTCGGAGAGGCAAAAGTAATTACCAAAGATTACGGCTTTGATAGTGTCTGTATTCAACGAATGTTCAATATCACCTTGCTCTTGAAGTTTCAAGAGAACATCAGCCAGATGTTTCATCTCCTTCGCTCTTGTCAGACTTCTTACATTCATTGATAATGTTTTCTATTATTCTGTCAAATTCGTCATGGAGCTTTTGCATATAAGAGTTGGTTCTAATGACGGATTCGAGCAATTTAATGGAAGGTGTTGAAGTTTGAATCCTTTTGGTAGAAGAGGAAGACGTGATGAAGAAGAAGGCTATTATGTATCGATTGAAGAAAAATGAATGGAAAAGTTTTTTCTTCTCTTACAAACTTACAACATGGTATCAGAGCTTTTTTCTTAAAGGCTTATGGAAGATGAGTTTGGAAAAGAAGACACTCCAATAGAAGATTGGAGGAAAGCCATTCCAATAGAAGATTGGATGGAAAAGAAGACACTCCAACAGAAGACTGGAGGAGAGCCATTCCAACAGAAGATGGATGGAAAAGAAAACACTCCACCAGGAAGATTGGAGGAAGAAGACCACTCGAACAGAAGATTGACGGGAGAAGAACACTCCAACAAAAGATTGGAGGGAGAACCGCTTCAACAGGAAGATTGGAGGGAGCAAGAATCAACATGTTTGGCAGCAAGATTGGATGCAAGTTTGGCTTGAAAAGCCATGAAAGTATGAAAGGACATGAAGTGAAGAACATGCTTTGAAGTTCATTACCAAAAAGATTCAAGGAGTGTTGAAGTTTGAATCCTTTTGGTAAAAGAGGAAGACAGGATGAAGAATAAGAGCGATGAAGAAGGCATGGACAAAAAATTTCAGTTTCAGATAAAACTAAATTGCAGTTTAAATTATGAATTTGAATATCTCTTTAACTGCTATTAATAATTAGTTAAAATTTTATCCCCTTAAACCTGAAAAAAAAAAAAAAAAAAAAGAATTCATTATGTATCGATTGAAGAAAAATGAATGGATAATTTTTTCTTCCTCTTCCAAAGTTACAACAGAAGGAAACAGATTTGCAATATTAAAACCTCCGAGCAACCTTGCAATTTCCATGATAACTGATATGAGCAACTTTTGGTCAGCTTCACATATTTCCATGATAACTGTAAATTCAACAACTATCTAGACAGAGAGTCCAAGAGGCCAAGAAAAAAAAACAGAGAATCAACAGAAAAATATTAGGGAGAGGCAGAGGTAGTTACATTAAAAGTGAAAATTTTGAAAATTACGTCAATCTCAAACGAACTAAACAAACAGAAATTGATTACTTTAAAGCCTAAGCATTAGGCTATGGATGATAGGGAATGGGAGTCTATGAAATTATAAATAAAAAATATAGAAAAATATAAAGATTATAATTGATAATTAATTTAAAAAAAAAAAAAGTAAAAACCAGGACATGAATCTCAAATCACGTGTTCATGAATGTATATAAGTTAAATCTTACATTCCTCTCTACATTCTTTTGGAAGTAACAAAGGAGATGTAATCTCAGTCTCTTTATCACTAGTTTCAAGAACTTCATTTCAATAACACCTATTTCATCAACCTTTTTCATTCTATTGAAGACTTCCCTCATTTCAGCTTGTGCTCTCTCCAGCAACCTTGGATTTTTATCAGTTCAGAAATTGCCCGTTCCAATACTGAAGATGATGTCTCGATGCTACCAGCAATCATGTCCTGCAAAGGAGTTACATGTCTCTGGCTTGAACCTCTATAAAGACAAATTAAAAAAATAAATAAAATGAATAGAGATGTAGTTATGTTCAAGTCCAAATAGGATAAATTGAAAATCAGTCTCCTTGTAGTCAACAGTATTATTAAGGAACCTCTCTGGATTGAAGATCTCGGGTTCAGTCCAATATTCTGGATCTCTTCTGATCGCCCATGCATTAACATTGACTCGGATTTTGAAGGGTATGTCAAATCGATTAACCACACAATACTCTCTGCATTCTCTTGGAACTAACAAAGGAGCAGGAGGATGTAGTCTCAGAGCCTTTTTCACTTCTAGCTTCAAATATTTCATTTCATCGACGCTTGATTCATCTATCTTGCCATTTCTGTTGAAGACTTTCCTCACCTCAGCCTGTGCCTACTCTACTACTCTTGTATTTTTCATCATTTCACCCATTGCCCAATCTATAGTTGTTGTGGCTGTGTCCACTACAGCACCAAAAATGTCCTGAAGAGAAGATTATTTGGATTTGATTTCAGTTCAGCTATTGTTGAAGGGAAGGATAACTGGAACTTTAAGGACGGTAGAGAACACTGCAGGACGTGTGAACTCTCAAAACAATATCAACCAGATCTTCAGCTTCTTCGCTCTTGCCAGTATTTGATGTTGCACAGTGCTTCTTGTGGTCATTGATAATGTTTTCAACAATTCTGTCAACATCTCCCTTTTGCTTTTCTATTTGAGGCAACTCTCCATTGATTGATTGAAGAAATTCCAAGGAATGAAACAGGTCTGCCATATTAAAACCTCCTGCTGATATCATTGCTTCCTTGACAACCTTTATGAACAATTCTTGATCTTTGGATTTGTTGCCAAAGGCTGCCGTGGAAGTGATTCCATAAATTAGAGAGTTAATTTTACTGGTAAGTTTAATTAGTGATCCAGCTCGTGATGCAATCCAATTTGTGAGAGTAGACATGTCTTCCTCTTTTATTGATCGGAAAGAGTGGACTCATTTCGGGCTAAAAAGTGTTGGTTTTGCTAGAAAACAAAGAGGAAAAACTGATGAAAGAGAGAGAACCGAGAACTGGAAATATTGCTGTGTTTTTGCATTCAAAAACAGGGATAGTTTTTATACAAGAGTATGCTACTGTTTCACCTAAGGCTCCAAATTTAAAATTTAAAGTTTAAACTTAACACTTCAACTAATACACGTGTAAGCACAACAAAATACATCATTTTATCAACCTAATTCACCTAAACACATCACTGAAACCTTTCTAAAACAGTAATAAAAAAACTGCTTCTGTATGAACCAAGTCCAAAAAGCGGCAAAACATGCAATTCAAATTTTCTATCAATTTTATCATTTCCAACATGATATCACAATCTTCAACACTCCTCCTTGATATCATTGCTGGAAACACCAAGTCTAAGCCGAAGATATTCAAACTTGGCTTTGGATAATGCCTTGGTCATGATGTCTGCGATCTGTTCTTCTCCCCAGCAGTGCATCAACTCAACTTCTCCATCTTGCTCAACTTCCCTGACAGCATGGAACTTTATCTTTATATGTTTGGTTCGACCATGATGAACTGGGTTTTTGGCCATAGCTACTGCAGACAAATTGTCACTAAGAATCACAGTAGGCCTCCTCTAAGTTTTTCCTAAGTCAAATGGCTTGGCTCACGGCAGCGGCAGCAGAAATGTATTTTGCTTTTACTGTGGACTGAGCTATAGTTTCCTGCTTTTTGGACAACCAACACACAATACTTGAATTCAAGAAAAACACATAGCCAGAAGTACTCCTCATATCATCAATGGATCCAGCCCAGTCATTGTCTGAGTATCCAACAAGCTGGAAATTTTCAGACCTCTTGAACCACACACCAAATTCAGGACTACCTTTAATGTATCTTAGCACCCTCTTAGCTGCCTGAGATGAATTTCACTCGGGTTGCTCATAAACCTGCAGAGAAGACTTGTTGCAAACATTAAATTAGGCATGGTTGCTGTTAAGTACATTAAATAGCCTATTAAGCTTCTATACAGACCCTCATCTACCTTCACAGCCACATCTTCTTTGTTCAGTTTCTGATTCATAACCAGCCGAGCATTCACTGATTTGCACTTATTCGTGCCAAACCTTTTAAGAACTTCATTAGCATACTTCCTTTAATTAACAAAAAATCCCACATGAAGCTTGATTGATTTCAATATTGAGGAAGTATGACATTTTCCCAAGGTCTATCATTTCGAATTCACTATGCATGGCTTCCTTAAACTCATTCAACTGACTTGGAGTGCTTACGGTGATGAGAAGGTCGTCTACATAAAGTGAAACAATAATCAATTCTCCTTCCACCTTTCTCACATATAAGGTATGCTTATTGGAACTTCTCAAATAACCAAAATTGATCAAATAATCATTGATCCTGCTATACCAGACTCTGGGAGCCTATTTTAGGCCATACAAAGCCTTCCTTAAAAGATACACTTTGTTCTCTTGGCCTTTAACTTGGTACCCTTCTGGTTGCTCAATATAAATCTCTTCATTGAGCCAACCATTCAAGAATGTAGACTTGACATCCAGTTGAAAGATTTTCCACCCAAATTGTGCCGCCAAAGCAAGTAACAACCTAATTGTATCATGCCTAGCCACGGGTGCAAATGTATCTTGAAAATCGACTCCATATTGTTAAGTAAAGCCTTTAACAACCAGCCTTGCCTTATGCTTATGAACTGAGCCATCCGGGTTGAATTTTTTCTTGAAAATCCACTTAACTTGGATTACCTTTCTATGCTCGGGTCTGTCCACAAGCTTCCAAGTCTAAGTTTTCTCTATCATTGCCAATTCCTCCTACATAGCAACTCTCCAAGCTTCTGATTTTATTGCTTCAGAGAAGCTTGTTGGTTCAAGTGCAGCCATGTTGCACCTTTCATACACTTCAGCCAAAGATTTGGTACCTCTAATCGGGAACTCTTCTTCAGCTTCACTTTCATCTTCTTCAAAAACCTAACCACCAGCAGCTTCAGTCATCTGTGGTCTTACCACTTCATCAACTTTGTTCTCTTCCCAATTCCAAACACCATTCTCATCAACCTTAACATCTCTAGTGACATGGATCTTCTTGGTTTCTGGACTATACACTCTATATGCCTTGGATTGCTTGCTATATCCAATGAGTATTCCTATAGTTGCTTTGTCATCTAGCTTACTCCTTTTGACTATTGGAACAAGGACATAACAAATACTCCCAAAGACTCTTAAATGGTCCACGGCTGGTTTGATTCCATACCAAGCTTCATAAGGGGTTTGGTTGATCAAGGATTTTGTGAGAAGCCTATTAAGTCAATAGACTAAAGTATTTACAGCCTCTGCCCAGAAGCATTTCGGCAATTTCTTCTCAGCCACCATGCACCTCACCATCTCTACAATAGTCTTATTCCTCCTCTCACTTACTCCATTTTGCTGTGGAGTATAGGAACTGCTGCATTGATGCTTAATCCCTACTTCTTTGCAAATTGTTTCAAACTCCTTTGAAGTGTACTCTCACTCCCATTGTCACTCCTCACCATTTTAATATCAAACCAGTTTGGTTTTCAACTTGCAGCTTAAACCTCCCAAAAACTCCAGCCATTTCATTCTTTTGCTTCAAGAAATACACCCAACACATTCTAGGCCAATCATTAATGAACAAGACAAAGTACTTGCTCCCATTAATTGAAGATGTTTGCATAGGTCCACATACATCTGTGTGGATGAGTTGGAGTTTTTCTATAGCTCTCTAACCTTGGTTTACGGAAAGGGTGGTCTACTCAGCTTGTCAAGTTGACATGCAGGGCATATAGACTTGACTTCATCAATTTCGGGCATGTTCTGTACAAGCTGTGTAACATCTACTGAAAACTGTACAATGCATGCATAATAACAATAGAAAATTGGGCCCAAAACTTTCTTTTCATTAGTAAGCATGTGTCTTTTATACATAAAGAGTATCGTTTACAAAAATGTATTTTAAAAAGACAAAACAGGGAAACAGTAGCTATTCCTCATTGCTTGCCGACGCCCTCCGACCGCAACATCACCTAGAACCCGCATCCACAAAGGAAATAACGGGGTGAGCACAAAATAATGCTCAGTAAGTAAAACTCTCTCTCTGTCTGTCCCCGTATAAATAACTCTTAATTCTTTCCTTTTTGCTATTCTGATTCTATTTCTGTTTCTAATAACATCATAGCCTCATCTTACGGAGGTACGGCCGATGGCGTTCACACAAAGACCATCTCACTCTCTATGGCTATCGGGTGGAATTCACACAGTACCAACCCGTTCTTAGTGACTACCGAGTGAGGATCACAAAGCACCAACTCGTTTCTTTCTAACTATCGGGTGGAGATCACCTAGCACCTACCCGTTCCTCATGAATTTTGGGTAACGATCACCAAGCATTTACCCGTCTCTAGTCACTATCGGGTGATGGTCACAAAGCATCAACCCGCTTCTACGAGCCGTTGGATGATGATCACAAAGCATCAACTTACATATCTCTTAACTAACCGGGTAGTGGTCACAAAGCATCTACCCATTTCTACTACTCATCGGGTGATGATCACAAAGCATCGACCCATCTCTCTAAGGGCTATTCCGATGATGATCACAAAGCATCAATCCGATTCCCATAACGGTCGGGTGATGATCACAAAGCATTATCCCAACTATACTACTCTTCTAATTCATTCTATTGTAGCATTTTTCAATGCTCTCTACCCTTAGAGTAATTTTACCCACTAAGCTCTCTACTCATAGGGTAATTGCATAAACCATTTCCTTACACTTTCTTAGGTCACTTTTCAATGCACAATTAGTGCCTATGGATGGTTCATCACTACTAATGCACTTATGAAATGCCAACATGCAATGTTGCAAGAATTAAGGTTCATTTCTCATACTCAAACCTCTATTAGGCATTTCATCAAACAACTCATGTGCACTATGAAACTCTATCATAGCCATGATTCTAAAACTTTTCTTAACCATCCAAAATGGGGAAAAACCCCTTCACAAAGCCATAATAATCTGTCAAACAAAACACTTCCAAAAAGGGTTCCATAACACCCTTTAAATTCCATCTCAACTACCTTGCCAAACCAACAACCCATTTCTCAAATTTGCAAGGTATAAACAATCACAAAGCATAGAAATCTCTATTTAATCCTTCATACATGCTATAATACATGTACATCACATACATACATCATTTCTATCAAAACCCTAATCAAGAAGATTCATAAATCTCAACTTGGGTTGGGTTTTACTTACTTGCTATGTAGAGACTTCACAAATCCTTCCTTTCACTTGCTTAGCTTGACTTTTCCTCTTATCTTAACCAAAAGAATGAAAACCCTCAAATACCAAAATGAACTAAAACTCACAAATCACACAACTTAAGGAGAAATCCTTACCTTAGGAAGCCTTAGGTTGCTTTTCCACCCCAAATCACTTCAAAACCCCTTGGAATACCTTGATCAAAAGAAGAAGAAGTTGAGAGGAGTAAGGATGGGAAGTCACGTTTGAGAAGAAGAAAATGAGGGGTTTCTTTGATTCTAATTCCTTTTAATGAAATATCAACACACTCATTCCCATTTTGCCCTTATTCTTCTTTGGGAATTCCATCCATATCCTTTGATTCATTACAAACTCACCCCTATCTCAACCTATTCTCCATGAAATATCCTTACAATTAACTCCCCACTTTTCCTGCTAATTAGGGGTAGAAAGGTCAAATTGCCCTTAAGGAAGAAAATATCTAAAACTCAATCAACATTTTATTGATCGCCTCGTGAAGAAACTTATCGTTGCAGTAAAGCTGTCCAGCCGACCTTCCCCAGTGGAACTTGAACCTCTCTTGCCGCGGCGAATTCTTCTTCGCCCGTGTTGCACGTGACTGAATTTCTTGTTTTCAACCAATTTAGGGCAACCATTCAACACAACACTAAATCAAACAATAACACTAAAATCAACTCAAAATAAGAGCGAAAGAGGAAACAGTAACAACGTACCTTAAGCGGGGCGTTACAAGCTGTTTGGTTTGAATTTCTTTAAGGCTATGGTAGTGATAATGCCAAATCGTTTATGCCAAATTTCTTATTCATCTACTTTGGCACTATGAGCCTTAAGTTCTGATTTTTTCAGTCAATGGGAAAGCTTTTTCCCATCATTCTAACTTTCATAAGTTCACATCCTTCACTATCTAATATTTTGCAAGATTGATCCTGAAAATGTAGGACATATTTTCTCTCTAACATTTGTCCTACACTAAGTAAACTTTGGTTTATTTCAAGAACATAAAGAACATCAAAAATCAACTTGATGCCTGATTGAGTTTGCATAGCCACATCACCTCTCCCTTTGACATCTACAAATTTTCCATTCCCTATCTTGACCTTGGGCTGATATACCTTGTCCAAGCTAATGAAGCTTTGCAAATTCGGAGTCATGTGATTGGTGCACCTGCTATCAATCAACCAGGTTTTATTACAAAGTGAGGCTGCTCTGTAGGATGCCATAAATAGTTGCTCAGCTTCGTGCCCTTGCTGCAGGTCTTCAACCATTTGAGCTTGCTATTGAGAAGGTTCTCCTCTGTTTTTACAAACTCTCTCTATATGGTTGAATTGCTTGCAGGCCCTACATTGAATTCCTACCCTAAACCAATACCTTTTCTCTGAGTGTCCCTTCTTCTTGCAGTGAGAACACGGTGGATACTCCTTTATCCCACCAGATTTGTTCCATTGAGTGTTGGCCATTTCTTTCCCCTTCTTGTCTCCAACGTTTCTCTTATTGCCTCCCTGCACAAGCTTCCCTTTGTGAGTTGCAATCATAGCACCTTCATTTGCATCTTCTTGTCTTAAAAGTCTCATTTGCTCTTGAGCTTGTAAGGAATGGACCAGCTCAATGAGAGTTAATTGAGACAGGTCCTTAGAATCCCCGAGAGAGGAGATTTTAGACTCAAATCTTTCAAGTAGGCTCACCAACACTTTCTCTACTATTCTTCTATCTGTCAAATCCACCCTAAGCAGTCTAATTTTATTAACCACACTCATCAATCTGTCAACATACTCCCTCACCTTCTTAGTTTCTTGCATTCTCAACATTTCGAATTCCCTTCTCAAGTTCAACTCTTGCATACCTCTTGTTGTGTCAATTCCCGTATACTCTTCTCTCAACTTATCTCTTGCTTCCTTTGGTGTTTCATTGTTAGAGTCATGAAAGTGACTCTATTTTGGTGATAAAAATACCCCATTTGTGATTGAATTGAAGTATATTGAGACAATTAAAGAATTTATGAATTTATTCATGAAAATCGCTTCTTAATATTTTTCTTATGAATTTAATGTGTTTGGAATAATTTTGGAAAATATATGAGTTGATATTGGGTTGTGGTTTATGGATTAAGGGTGATTTTGTCTCATTTATGCTGTTTAGGGGGTAAAATGTCATGTTTTAAGGGGTTGATTTTGTCACTTTTCAATTGTGCAGGGACTAAACTGAAATTTTACAATATATTCTATAAAAGAAAAGTGCAGATCGCGTTTCCAGGGGGGGCTGTTCACCCAATTTTCCGGCGAGCTCCGGCGACGCTTCGTCTCCCTCCGGCGACGATTCATCTTCTCGGTGCACCGCCATTCACCAGCCACCGTCAGCACCGCAAATCACGCACCAGCCACCGCGACGTTTCGCCTTCCACCACCGCGTCGTTTCGTCTTCCCGGCCAGTTTTGGCCATTTTCCGGCGACGTTCCAGCTCCCCAACGGTAGATCTTCATTCCCCATAGCCGGATCCAGCATTTCCAAGCTTCAGCCGCCGCGAAAACCGCCGGAATCCGCGGTTTTGCCGTCGCGCCTCTTCATCTTCCAGGCCAGATCTTGCTCATTTCCGGCGACTTCTCACCTCCCCAGGACCTGATCTGAACTCCCCATCACCAGAGCTTTCCATCGGTACCTTCGGATCCCATTTCCGCCACCGTTTTCCGGAGACCCGCCGGAAAATTAACGTTTTCCGGCGAACCGCGGCTGTTCGTATTCCGGGCTGTCCGTTGGTCGTTTTCGGCCCTTCTTCGCATCATATCGCTGTCGGTTACCTCCTCTTCGCCATGATCAGCTCCGTTTCCACTGTTTCAGCCTCCGTCATCACCACCATGAGCGGCTGAGTTCCCGGTTGTCTGTTACGGTGTAGGCGAGATCGAGATTGACTCCACTGATCTCCTCATCAGCTCTCGACTAGTTGGATGAGCCCGAATGTTGGATATTTGGTTAAGTTTCTTGTATTCAGATTATATTTGTTTTCGTTTCAGTTTGTTTGCGATACTTTAATATTATTCTGATGCTCGATGTGTTGAATTGATAATGTCCATTGAGAACGTTTATTGTTATATAACTTTTCGCATAATTGAATGTCGGTTTGAGATTATTGAATGTTGATTATGACTTTAAATTGCTTCGTGCTGATTGCAATCAAGTTGTAGTAGCGTTTAATGTCATCTCTACTAGGAATGCATTTATTGTGTAATTAGTTGATTGGATGATACAGGTTGATAGGTTGTACTTATTAACGTTGTACCAACTAGTGGTGTTTAAGGGTTTAGCATTTTTCGGTTAGTCAATGATAGTCTTTAACCAATCGATCGTAACTAAGACGACGGGGAGACAGGGATAGATTATGCCTAGATTGCCGGGAGATATTTCTATGGATTTGCCTAGCCTTGTAGGATTAGGAAATTGAAGAGCGAGGAGAGGAATTGTGAGAGTTGGTCTTGAGTCAAACCGAACCCGTAGCGACAACGCTTTTAATATTGAGTTTTAGTTAGCAATTTATTTAATGCTTTTTAATTTCCTGCAAGTAATTAGTTTCCTTAGTTTTAATCAATCATTCCGCCAATTTCTCTTTCGTTAACTCAAATATACATTAGGTCATTAGTCTTGCTCTCTGTGGATTCGACCCTGCTTACCGCTAACTACGGTATTTAGGTTTAATTTTGTGACCGTGACGACCGGTCTAACAAAATTTTGGCGCCGTTGCCGGGGAGCAACGTGCTTTTGACTTTGTGTGTATTTGGGTTTGTAAATACTTTAAGTTTAATTTTTCTGTGTTATTTAATTTTCATTAGGACAGTTTCATTCGTGTTTGTTTTTATTTTGCAGGAAGATCGCAATTGGGGAAACGTTGCAGTGTGTCATATGCCTCAAAGTTTAAGCGTGACCCAATTGTGATATTTTCTAATCTTTTTAGCTTTAGTTCTTTTTAGTTCTTGTTAATCGTTTGTGTGATGTTTGCATGTTTCGTGTTCATTTAGTTTGCATGTTTGTATTAGTTTTGCATATTTTGTTTTTATTCATAGGATTTAGTTTTTGATTTGGTAATAATTTCTTTTTGAAATTTATTTTAGGGGTTGTTTTCATATTTAGCTTTATTTTTCTTTATGTGTGTTTGTTGAATTTGCTTTTAGTTCTTTTTCTTTTTCTTTTTCTTTTAATTTTAATTTTGATGTCGTGGTTGTTGGTGGAACCTTTGGTACACTTGTGATGAATGCTTGGTAGATAGTCATATCAACCAATTTTTGTACCCTTGGTTTGAAAATAGAAAGCACGTATGATGGATGATAATCTGTATCCCATGCACAACCATCTAGCTTCTAGGATTCCTATCATAGGGCAACCGCCTAGGAATGGTGGCATTTATGAGGTTTCTCCTTTGGATGATTTAGACTCCAAGTTGGAGTCTTTAGCCTATCAATTTGACACGTTCATATCTATACATGGGCAAGCTTCTAGGCAACCACCTCCCGGTAGGACAAGTCAGGATGTCTTTTCTATGCCTTCGACCTTTTAGGCCGTTGAGTACGCATTTGAGGAACCAGGCTTCCTTCACTTTTGAGGAGCAAGTGCAAGATGCACAAGGTTTCCGAGACGGAATGATCCGTATTCAAACACATTTGATAGTGAGTGGCATAACCATCCTAATTTTGCATGGAAGCAGGAACAATCTCAGAATGTCTCCCATAATATGCCATATAGTTCTTCCAATCAACAGGGCAATTATTGGGACATGTATTCGGTCCAACCAACCGCCCAACCTAGGATCCCACCTCCCGTCCAACAGCCCACTCACGAGCCCACTCCACTGGAATCAATGATGGCTCAAATGCTCCAAACCATGCAAGAACAAAAAGATGACATGAATGCTAGGTTCAATGACTTAGAGCAAGATTATCGATATTACATTCCCATTCCCAATCTATTAGTAAGCTAGAGACCCAAATTGGTCAAATAGCTGAAGCGGTTTATAAGAGAGAGGAATGCCATTTGCCGAGTCAAGTTGTAGATAATCCCAATGGTGCACCTCACCAGATGGGGTGTTATGAACTAGCTAGGCTTGAGAGGGAATTATATGCCGAGTTTGGAGAGAAAGAGCTTTGAGGGAAACCAAGTTGAGCTTTGAGGGAAACCAAGCCGAGAACAAGAAAGAGAACCAACCATAGAGTTAGGTGTGTCGAGACATGAAAACGAGGAAGTTGGGGAGAAAGAACTATCCCCTGCATTTGACACACCGATAGAACCTTGTCCTCAATCTCTAGAGTCGAATCATGCATCCAACTTTAAGAAAACTACTAGGATGGAGGAAATGGTTGAGTTGTTTAGACAAGGGCTGATTGGTATTCCAACTTCTTGATGCCATTAAGCTCATACCGCCTATGCCAAGTTCTTAAAAGACTTGTGCACATGGAAATGGCGTATTAAATTCAAATATGCCTTCGGGGACCTCGTGATCTACATGGAAATGGCCGAAATATGCCTTCTTGGGACCTCGTGATACCCTACTTGTTGCCGAATGGCGAGGGTCATGTAAGGCACCGCCAACGTTTCAACCACCTTGAACTTGATGTTCGCATTTAGTCTGGCTGAAGACTTTAAATTTAGCGCTTGTGGGAGGCAACCCACCTTTTTAAATTTGTTTTTATTGCTTTTATGTTTTTGTTGTTTTTGTCTTTTTAGGAATTGCCATGTTTGGAAACTCATTAACTAGTCCAAGGCTACGCTTACATATAATCCACAAACTCCGTTGGTGACAACTCCACCATTGTTCCTCAGGTTGTATCTCTCCACCTTATATGCTATTATTGTTAGATTTCTTGTTTCTCAAATATGTTGGACAATTTTTATGTTATTAATCATATTGCCATTTGAGATCTTTTGATGCTAAGTTGGGGAGGATGTTTGTAGTTGTGGGTCATTGAGGACAATGACATTTTAAGTTGGGGAGTGTTGATTGATTTTTATTTTGTGGAGTATGTTGTTGATCATATTTTTGGGAAGTGTTGTTGATGATGCTTTTGTGGAGATTGTGATATTTTTTGTGAAGTATTGTTGATGATGCTTTTGTGGAGATTGTGTGTTGAATGGATTGTGCTTAAATTTTTGTGGCATGATGATATTTTTTTTTTTGGAAATATGTTGACTCTTATTCTTGTAAGTCCAAAAGTGGTTAAAGTGAACTAAAGTGAGTTATTTTTAAAATTTTTCATGAATTCATGCATAATTACCATTTTAGAAGCAATTAAAGTGCTAGTTGAAAGGTTTTGTGAGGTTTTTGAAAATTTTTTGTGCAACATAGTTTTAAACATTGAACTATTGGTTCTGTTTTGTGCTAGGTTTGTCCATAATTGTGGTTAGACACTGTTTTGTGTAAATGTCATGTGTTTTAGTGTTTATGCAAGTCTCCCACATACTTTACATGCCCATGGAGCAAATTTTCATTTATTATCTTGCGTGTGTTAAAAGTGCTTAAATGTTGCTTGATGATTTGGTTTTGATTTGTAGCCTAGTTGACTCGAGTGAGTACGCCCGAGGGGTGTTCTACACCTAATCCCCTAAAGCTATCCAGCTTGGGAGCGGTTGGCCTAAAGCTCGTTACATGGGTCCTCTAGAAAGCTTAAGAAATCATTACATAGATCATGAGCTTTATAAAAAAAAGAAAAGAAAAAAAAAAATAAAGTCTTGGCTTGTAGCCTAGTTGGTTCGGGTGAGTAAGTCCGAGGAGTGTTTTACATTTAGTGCCCTATAACCGTGTGGTTTGGGAGTCATTGACCTAAAGCCCGTTACACGGACCTTCTAGAAAGCTTAAGAAGTTAAGACAAGAAAAAAAAAAAAAAAAGTGATGAATGAAAAAGAGATTATATGTCAAAATCTTGTGTGGAAAATGAGCATTATGTTGCGTGTACATAAGTTGGGGAGTTTTGCATGACATTTTAACGTTGTGATATGAATATGAAATGTGTGTTTGAGAAGCTTGAATGGAGATAGGCAAATCTTGACAGAAACTTTAGTTCTTTATTTAGGATTGTGTTATTTACTTGTTATGTTCAAATTCTTCACTTTACCTTTTGATGAATGTCTTGGTTGTTGATGAATATGGTTGTGTATGGTTTTGTGAGAATGTTGAAAGAGTTCCTTTAACTTTACTCGAGGACGAGCAAAGAGTAAGTTGGGGAGTGTGTTAGAGTCATGAAAGTGACTCTATTTTGGTGATAAAAATACCCCATTTGTGATTGAATTGAAGTATATTGAGACAATTAAAGAATTTATGAATTTATTCATGAAAATCGCTTCTTAATATTTTTCTTATGAATTTAATGTGTTTGGAATAATTTTGGAAAATATATGAGTTGATATTGGGTTGTGGTTTATGGATTAAGGGTGATTTTGTCTCATTTATGCTGTTTAGGGGGTAAAATGTCATGTTTTAAGGGGTTGATTTTGTCACTTTTCAATTGTGCAGGGACTAAACTGAAATTTTACAATATATTCTATAAAAGAAAAGTGCAGATCGCGTTTCCAGGGGGGGCTGTTCACCCAATTTTCCGGCGAGCTCCGGCGACGCTTCGTCTCCCTCCGGCGACGATTCATCTTCTCGGTGCACCGCCATTCACCAGCCACCGTCAGCACCGCAAATCACGCACCAGCCACCGCGACGTTTCGCCTTCCACCACCGCGTCGTTTCGTCTTCCCGGCCAGTTTTGGCCATTTTCCGGCGACGTTCCAGCTCCCCAACGGTAGATCTTCATTCCCCATAGCCGGATCCAGCATTTCCAGGCTTCAGCCGCCGCGAAAACCGCCGGAATCCGCGGTTTTGCCGTCGCGCCTCTTCATCTTCCAGGCCAGATCTTGCTCATTTCCGGCGACTTCTCACCTCCCCAGGACCTGATCTGAACTCCCCATCACCAGAGCTTTCCATCGGTACCTTCGGATCCCATTTCCGCCACCGTTTTCCGGAGACCCGCCGGAAAATTAACGTTTTCCGGCGAACCGCGGCTGTTCGTATTCCGGGCTGTCCGTTGGTCGTTTTCGGCCCTTCTTCGCATCATATCGCTGTCGGTTACCTCCTCTTCGCCATGATCAGCTCCGTTTCCACTGTTTCAGCCTCCGTCATCACCACCATGGAGGTGAGTTCCCGGTTGTGCGTTACGGTGTAGGCGAGATCGAGATTGACTCCACTGATCTCCTCATCAGCTCTCGACTAGTTGGATGAGCCCGAATGTTGGATATTTGGTTAAGTTTCTTGTATTCAGATTATATTTGTTTTCGTTTCAGTTTGTTTGCGATACTTTAATATTATTCTGATGCTCGATGTGTTGAATTGATAATGTCCATTGAGAACGTTTATTGTTATATAACTTTTCGCATAATTGAATGTCGGTTTGAGATTATTGAATGTTGATTATGACTTTAAATTGCTTGATGCGATTGCAATCAAGTTGTAGTAGCGTTTAATGTCATCTCTACTAGGAATGCATTTATTGTGTAATTAGTTGATTGGATGATACAGGTTGATAGGTTGTACTTATTAACGTTGTACCAACTAGTGGTGTTTAAGGGTTTAGCATTTTTCGGTTAGTCAATGATAGTCTTTAACCAATCGATCGTAACTAAGGACGACGGGGAGACAGGGATAGATTATGCCTAGATTGTAGGGAGATATTTCTATGGATTTGCCTAGCCTTGTAGGATTAGGAAATTGAAGAGCGAGGAGAGGAATTGTGAGAGTTGGTCTTGAGTCAAACCGAACCCGTAGCGACAACGCTTTTAATATTGAGTTTTAGTTAGCAATTTATTTAATGCTTTTTAATTTCCTGCAAGTAATTAGTTTCCTTAGTTTTAATCAATCATTCCGCCAATTTCTCTTTCGTTAACTCAAATATACATTAGGTCATTAGTCTTGCTCTCTGTGGATTCGACCCTGCTTACCGCTAACTACGGTATTTAGGTTTAATTTTGTGACCGTGACGACCGGTCTAACATTCATGCGCCATAATCCTTGTGAAAACTGGCTATTTAGAGTTTTGACAATGAGGATGATGTAATAGGGGTTGAAAGGTTGGATAAAGAAGATGAGTGTATCTGGCCCTCTAAGATCAATATGAACTCTGATACCAATTGTTGGTTTTGCTAGAAAACAAAGAGGAAAAACTGATGAAAGAGAGAGAGCCGAGAACTGGAAATATTGCTCTATTTTTGCGTTAAAAAACAGGGATAGTTTTTATACAAGAGTATGCTACTGTTTCACCTAAGGCTCCAAATTTAAAATTTAAAGTTTAAACTTAACACTTCAACTAATACACGTGCAAGCACAACAAAATACGTCATTTTATCAACCTAATTCACCTAAACACATCACTGAAACCTTTCTAAAACAGTAATCAAAAACTGCTTCTGCATGAACAGTGGAGTCCAAAAGGTGGCAAGACATGCAATTCGAATTTTCTGTCAACTTTTTCATTTCTAGCATGATATCACAATCTTCAACAAAAATCTCGAATGTACAGATTTTTTGTAGTTGTCTCCAACATTCACCATATGGTGAAAAGACTTTTTATGCTAAAATCTGAGGCCTTGATGCAAATGTTACATTATGGATCTTAATCACTTCTATGGCATATACGGACAAGGAAATAATGATAGTGGAAACTTCTCCAAATTTCATATGCATAAAAGGTTCATATTTCTTGGCTAAAGTCTTGTAGTCGGCGGTGGGGAGAGGGGGCAACAAACTGGTGTAAATTTCCTATGAGAGGTAATTTCAAGGCCCTGGAGGCAATATCTTCCCAATTTTAACCACCACGAATAGAAAGAGAAGACACGTGACAAGAATTTAGAAGTTGGGGAATGTGAGCTCGATGAGAACAGTATAGTGAGGATCGAACTATGAAATAAACTAAGTATTATCCTGAAGCTAGCTAATATATTGTAGTTTTATTTGTGCAAGAACAAAATATAATGCAAAAAAAGACATAATAGAGACTGCAAACTCACACAATCTGTATTGAATCAGCAGCGAATATATACAAGATTTTATAACAGAAATACTTAACAAACTTGCTAAAAAAACTGAACATGGTTCCACTAATAACTTATCCCTAAAAACAAGCACATGACCAGCACTACTTCAAAGACTAAATCTGGAAACACAGTTCAACAACTTTCTTTCAGCACCAAATTTGCAACCAACCATTATGCAGCAATCCTTGACCAAATCAACGAAAAAAACTCTCATGTACTTTTTTGGCGTGTTTGAACTCATGGACATAAATTGTGCTGTCAATGTTTTAGACTAGAAATTTATGTTGTGGCTCATTTGTCATGGAGCTGCTGCGGTTGTCAAGTTCTGTATTAGAGTTAGTATATAGTTCTTTCAGTCTAATCATGAAACCTGTTTTGCCTCAGCCTCAGCCTCTTTATAAACACATGATCTTTTATCTTTTTCTTATGGGAATTTCATACCAATGATGTTAATTACAGTTTGGACATTATCGCTAGTTACCCACAAAGAATTCTTATCATAATTAGGTTGCTACAAAGTGTTAGTACTATTATTTGTTGGTATTCACCCATATGTTCATTACTATTATTATTTTTGATAGACATAGTATTATTCAACAGAATTATATTAGGGAGAGGCAGAGGTAGTTACATTAAAAGTGATAATTTTTAAAATTACATCAATCTCAAACTAACTAAATGCTTATTGGTAAATGGAGGCAGAAAACATAAACAGACAGAAATTGATTACTTTAAAGCCTAAGAATTAGGCTATGGATGATAGGGAATGGGAATCAGGTACAGATCATTTTTCCTTCTGAGTGTCACACCAAAGGACTCGGTCATGTCCAAATCTTCATTCTTCATTCCATCAGGAAGTTTCCAGTCAAAATGATACAGCAACATTGCTAGTGGAAGCTCCACATTGGCAAGACCAAATGAAGCTCCAGGGCACATTCTCCTTCCAGCACCAAATGGCAGGTACTCAAAATTAGTACCCTTATAGTCATTAGAACTATTAATGAACCTCTCAGGATTAAAACTCTCAGGTTCATTCCAATATTCTGGATCTCTTCCAATCGCCCATGCGTTAACAATGACTTTGGTATCGGCAGGTACATTGAACCCATTAATCTCACATTTCTCTTTACATACTCTTGGAACTAACAATGGAACAGCAGGATGCAACCTCAAAGTCTCTTTTATCACTAGTTTCAAGAACTTCATTTCAATAATACCTGTTTCATCAACCTTTTCCATTCTATTAAAGACTTCCCTCACTTCAGCTTGTGCTCTTTCCATCACTCTTGGATTCTTTATCATTTCAGAAATTGTCCACTCCAATAATGTCGAAGATGACTCGATGCCACCACTAAACATGTCCTGGAAAAAGAGTTACATGATTCTGAGTTTAACCACTAAAACACTAATTAAAAACAAGAACAGAAATTAAGTTACGCATTCAAGTCCAAGGGGTGAAGGTACGTACAAAGATTACCGCTTTGATGTTTTCGTTAGTTAATGGAAATTGAAGATCGTTTTGCTCTTGAAGTTTCAAGAGAACATCAACCAGATGTTTAGCTCCTTCACTCTTGTCAGACTTCTTGCGCTCGTTGATAATGTTTTCAATTACTCCATCAGATTCTTCATGCAGCTTCTGCAAATAACGATTCATTCCACTGATGGATTCGAGCAATTTAACGGAAGGAAACAAATCTGTAATATTAAACCCTCCCATTGCCGCCATCTGATCCTTGACAGCAGATATGAATAGTTCTTGGTCAGCTTCACGCACTTCACCAAAGGCTGCCCTGGAAGTCACAGCATATGTTAATTCAGAAATTTTAACCGAAAGGTTGTTCACTGATCCTGATTTTGATGCAATCCAATCAATTAGCTTAGCGATCTCTTCTTCTCTCACTGATCGGAAAGATTGAACTCGTTTGGCACTTAAAAGCTCCAATGTACAAATCTTCCTTAGCTGTCTCCAGTAATCACCATATGGTGAGAATGCTATATCAGTATAACCATAAGATACGATATTTGCTGTAGGATTATATGGCCTTGATGCAAATGTAATATCATGAGTTTTCATCACTTCTTTCGCGAAATTTGGTGATGAAACAATAACCGTAGAAATCTCTCCAAGCTGTAGATGCATAAAGGGTCCATATTTCTTGGCCAGATCTCTGAGTCTGCGAGTTGGTAGAGAGCCAACAAGCTGGTGCAAATTTCCAATCAGAGGCAGTTTCGGTGGGCCTGGAGGTAGATTTGAAGTTTCATTAGTGTTTTTGAATGTCTTTCCTATTTTCAGGACCATGAGGATAAAGAGAAGAAAGGTGAAAAGGATTGAGAAGTTGGAGAATATGAGCTCCATGAGAAAGTATAGTGAGGATTGGACTATGAATTAAGGATTAGCCAGAACCATCTATATAGATAATTTCTTTTCCAAAATTCTATTTAAAAATTATACAGCTTTCGTAATCTCCACTTAGTTATTCCCTACAGTAAAAGACAGAGAACTCAGTTTAGGATCTTTTCCTAATTTAAGCTTTCGGAGTTTAAGGAAGAAGAGGTAATTACTAATTTAGGATCTTTTCCTAGTTTAAGCTTTGACCTGAGCAAGTATAATAAAGGAAAAATATAAAATATAAAAGAAATAGATTTTAGCAATACATAAATAAAATAAATAAATTGTTGAAGTTGAATTTGTCCTACATCACCAAGTTGGTGGGCTATAGTGTATATATGTGGTTAAACTTCTTTCTCTTTTGAGTTAGCTTTTGACGCCTCCAAGTTGGAGGAGGATATTGAAGTTAAATTTATCTCACATCTTCAAGTTAGTAGACTATTATGGTTGTGAAGGGTTTGAGTTTTACCCAAACCACCTGGTTACAGGTTGGAAGAGGGGTATTGAAGTTGAATTTATCCCAAATCGCCAAATTGGTGGACTGTTATGGTTTTGAGAGAGAGCATTGAAGTTGAATTTGTCCCACACTGTGAAGTTGTTGAACTGTTATGGTTGTGACAAAGGGTATATATTGAAATTGAATTTGTCCCACTTTCCAAGTTGAATTGTTATGGTGTATATATGAGCTAGTTTTTATGTTCGAGTTCTACCCAAACCACTTTATCACAAATGATACATCAAGAGAACTCAGATAAGCAGAGAATATAGTTTCTATAAAATTCAGCTTTCCGGATCTTCACACAGTTATTCTCAGCACTCAGAAACAGTGAATAAAACAAAGGTGCTATAGTGTTGACTTATTTTATTAGTAATTTAAAGTTTATAACAACCACCTATTATTTTATCAGAAAGATTTGATAGTTTTAAACAGTTGCTATAGTCAATGAAATAAAAATAAATAAATAATGAAGAGCAAAATTAGCAGAATCAGGTCCATCTTTGAAGGACTTTAAACCCCAGAATCTTATTATTGGACTTAAATTAAAAAAAAAAAAAAAATGCTGATGATTCCAAAACATATTTTTCAATATGCTTTAAGTTCGTATGAGATGTCTCAATAGATGCTAAAACAAACACCACATTGACAGTTCCTGTAGGAAGGCTGAATATTTTAAGCAAAAGCTTGTGTCATCATCAGTGCAGCTTGAAACTTAAAAAATACTTAAGTCTGCGTGAATTATTGCTAGTTGGGTTGAATGATGATAAAATAGATAAATGAAATAATGAAGCATATAACAGTCTCATGTGAAATATGTTGATGCATTCCAAAAATAATGTAACAGCACAAACAATGTAATTTTAAATGCTTTTATTTTCTTTCTCAGTTAAGCTTAAGTTTGTATGTGAATGTTTTTGTATCTTTCTCAGTTAAGCTTGTAAGTGAGTGCTCAACATATATTAGATTGAAGTTGAATTTGTCCCACATTGTCGAATTGGTGGGTTGCTAGCTTTTGGGAATGAGTTCTACCTAAGCCCACTTTATCATAGTATCCGAACCACGTTTGTTTGAAGCTATAATGGGTTTGAATCCGGCCTTGCAGAGGCGATGATGGGTTTGGACCCGGTCTTGCATGCCGAGCGTGAGAGAAGATATTGAAATTGAATTTGTCCCATATCGCTAAGTTGGTGGACTACTATGGTGTATATATGTGATTGGACTCCCTCCTCTCTTGAGCTAGCTTTTTGACTTGAGTTCTATCCAAACCTACTTTATCAATTAGACCAATAGGCCCCCTCACATCAAACTTAGATTTTTTTGCATTTTTTTTAAAACTTAAGCTTGTAGGTGAGGGCTCAACATATATTAGACTAACATAGATAATTTTTTTAACGTTCAATATCTCAACTTCCCTATAATATTGTTTAATACATATAGATTTTTTATTTATTAAAATCCATTATAAATATCCCATGTAAACAAACAGGTATTCGTTCCTTTCGGGCTTATGCACCTGTCGAAGGATGATAAGGAATGACAATAAGTTGCAGATCATGTTTTCTTCTAACTGTAATACCAAAGACCTCTGTCATGTCCAAATCTTCATTCTTCATTCCATTGGGAAGTTTCCAATCAAAGTGGTACAGCAACATTGCTAGTGTAAGCTCAACATTCATCTGGCCAAATGACATTCCAGGGCATACCCTCCTGCCAGCCCCAAATGGGATGAATTCAAAACTAGTCCCCTTGTAGTCGACAGAGCGATTGAGAAACCTCTCTGGATTGAAGATCCCAGGTTCATTCCAATATTCAGTATCTCTTCCAATCGCCCAAGCATTAACAATGACTCTTGTTTTCATGGGTATGTCAAATCCATTAACAATACATCTTTCTCTACTTTCTCTTGGAACTAATAAAGGAGCAGAAGGATGTAGTCTCAAAGTCTCTTTTACAACTAGCTTCAAGAACTTCATTTCGTCAATGCTCGTTTCATTGATCTTGCCTTTCCTATTGAAGACTTCCCTCACCTCAGCCTGTGCCATCTCTAGCAGTCTTGTATTTTTCATCAGTTCACTCATTGCCCAATCTACAGCTGTAGCAGCTGTCTCACCACGAGCACCAAAAATCTCCTGAAAAGAAGATTTATGTATATTTCTCGGTTAAACCAGTTGATCAAAGATGATTTTTCTATTTCACATAGTATTATGTAAGGACCAAGTATTAGACATAGTAAATGAATAAACAAATATGGGAGTAAAGATCTTAAGTACTGATTTTAATTGGATTTGAGTTCAGTCATTGTTAAGAGATTGATACGTCGAATTGTATGGAGGGTACAGAACATTGCTAAACAAGTAAAAGTTAATTTCTTACCAAGACCACTGCTTTGATGTTGTCAGTAGTCAAGGGAAATTCAAGTTCACCCTGCTCTTGAATTCTCAAAAGTACATCAACCAGATCTTCAGCTTCTTTACTCCTGCCAATATTTGATGTGACCTTGCCCTTCTTGTGTTCATTGATAATACTTTCAAGTATCCTATCAGTTTCTTGTAGCAGCTTCTCTATTTGACGCTTAACTCCAGTGATTGATTGTAGAAATTCAACGGAAGGATACAAATCAGCAATATCAAAACCTCCTGGCACTTTTGTAGTTTCATCCATAAGTGATGAATAATTCTTGATCCTTGAATTTGTTACCAAAGGCTGCCCTGGAAGTCATACCATATATGAAAGAGTGAACTTTCTCTGTAAGGTTAAATGGTGATCCGGCTTTTGAAGCAATCAAGTAATGAGATTAGCCACCTCTTCTTCTCTAATTACTCGAAAAGACTGGACTTGTTTCATGCTTAAAAGCTCCAAAGTACAAATTTTCCGTACTTGTCTCCAGTAATCACCATAAGGTGTAAAGACAACACCAGTAGAATCATGAGACATGATTTCTGCTGCTAGAATACAAGGTCTCGATGCAAAGATAACATCATGAGTTTTCATTATTTCTTTGGCGAATTCATAAATGGTCCATATTTCTAAGCCAAATCTCTCAGTCTGTGATGGGTAGAGAGCCAACAAGCTGGTGCAAATTTCCAATGAGAGGTAATTTCCATGGCCCTGGAGGTAGATGCAAATTTCTGTCACTGGTTTTGGAACTCTTCCCTATTTTCACCACCATGAACAGAAAAACAAGAAAGGTGACAAGGATTGAAAAGGAAGGCAATTGGAGCTCCATGGGAAAACTATAGAGTAGTCCGGTTTGGATTATCAGTATACTCGACCTTCTATGCTTTTTTGAGTTAAGAATTAGGTAGAGGCAACTACAAGGATCAAGAATTCTCGTCTATGGAAGAAAGTTTTCAGTTATCACTTTGAAAGTTGTTTAGAATTTCAAGACAATATTTTTGTCAACACTTGTGTCATGTCTGCTTTCTGATTTTCAACATACGGCGGCACCCCACACTTGAAAACAGATAAGAGAATTCAAGTTAAAATTTTCTGCTGACTTATTTTCTTCCTGCTTTCAATCAACCATCACAAATTATTTATCAGAAACATTGGATAATTATATAATATCTATTATAAGGAAAAAAAAATGTTGATCATTCCAAAATAGTTTCTTTCATAAAGACTTTTCTCATTTCTCATCGTTGAAAGATCAAAGTGAAGTGACAGCTATTACAATGGGGAATTTTCAATCAAACTGACACAACAAATTGCTAGCAGAAGCTCCACAATGTCCAGACCAAATGACATTCCTGGATGCAACCTCCTACCGGAACAAAGTCCCCCGATTTTTCCATTGCCCGAGTTAACAATGAGTTTTGTATTGATGGGTATATCAAATCCGTTAATTAAACATCTTTTTCTAAATTCTCTCGGAATTAACAGAGCAGGAGGATGCAGCCTCAAAGTCTCTTTTATAACTACCTTCAGGAATTTCATTTCTTTGACGCTTGCTTCATCGATCTTCCCTTGTGCCTTCTCCAGTACTTTATTATTCTTCATCATTTCACACTTTGTCCAATCTACAGCTGTGGCAGATGTTTCACTACCAGCAGTAAAATTACTCTGTTCCAGTACAGGCCTTCAGTTCTAGAATGTAGTACTCTACTAAGTTCAGATTATTGTAAACATATAATTTATATGCATCAACAATGTAGTGCTCTACTATGTTCAGATTACTGTAAACATCTCTTGCTTCCTTTCGGGCTTATGCAACCGTTGAAGGGAGATATGGAATGGCGATAAGGTGCAAATCATCTGTTATGCTAAATCTGATCTCAACCTAATCAATTCTACCAAAACCGCAACTTCACACACACATACACGAAACTTAAACAGCAAAGAAAACGAGAGTACCAAAGTTTTACCGTGGTTCACTTATTCCACCGGAAGAAGTTACGTCCACGTTGAGCTCCAAGAATTTGGGGCTCGCTGCACTATAAGAATCAAGAACATACTAGATTACAAGAGAGTTCACTAATTTCCCCAAATCACTCACTCACAATAATCCCTCAAATCAGACTGTAACCCTTAACCTAGAGAGAAACTTAATCTAGCCTCACAATATTTTGGATCTCTTCCAATCGCCCACGAATTTACCATGAATCTGGTTTTGATGGGTATGTCAAATCCATTGATCACACACGCTTCTCTACGTTCTCTTTGTTGATCAAATGATATTATGCTGGAAGGTCATGAAGTTGGTCAATATTTTGAAGTATGGAGCTGCATGTTCTGGCGGCAAAAATCGGTGTTTTGTTCTTTGTTAGCTTCTACCGTAATGCACCAGCATTTCTTTGATTTTTATAATGTATATCTTAGGTAAATTCAGCTAAAAATCTGCTGCTGATTTGGTGTTAATGTAATGTGATGTGTTTGTAGTAGTTAGTAAAGTATGGCTGTTTAATTTTGATTGTAAGTCTCTGCGAGTAGGTGTAACTGCAGTGCAAACCATGTTTTATACTCAGTTTTTTGTTCAATGAAATTGTATTCCATTTGTAACTTTTTTTTCAGTCTGTGTGCCATCACAACAGCAGTTCATTCCTTAGAATTCTCTAGCTCCAAAACCTTCATTTGGTATCAGAGCCTCTGTGAGTTTTTCAGACTAAAACCTCAACTCTTCAAACACAGCTCAACTCCCTTAAGATCTCCTCCATGGCAACAAATCCAGCACCTCTTTCTCCACCTATCTTCAATGGTGAGCAGTACCATGTTTGGGCTGTCAAAATGAAGACCTATTTGAGAGGCCATTCCTTATGGCAATATGTGGAGGAAGAGAGACAAATCCCTCAACTTGGAGCAAACCCAACACTGAATCAGATTAGGATTCATGAAGAGGAGGTTGCAAAGACTCCAAGAGCACTCTCTTGCATCCATTCTGCAGTCACTGACCAGGTCTTCTCCAGGATAATGGCTTGTGATACTCCTAAAGAAGCTTGGGACAAGCTCAAGGAGGAGTTTGGGGGAAGTACCCAAACCAGAAACATGCAGATCCTAAACTGAGGAGAGAGTTTGAAGTGCTCAAAATGCAAGAAACTGAAAATGTCAAGGAGTATGTGGATAGATTGATGAATGTTGTAAACAAGATTAAGCTACTTGGTGAGGAGTTGACTGATCAGCGGATTGTGGAGAAGGTTTTGGTTAGTTTACCCGAAAGATTTGAAGCAAAAATCTCCTCACTTGAAGACTCAAAAGACCTGTCCCAAATCAGCCTAGTTGAACTTGTGCATTCCATTCAAGCACAAGAACAGAGGAGGCTGCTGAGGCAAGAAGATTTGAGTGAAGGAGCTATGTTTGTAAGTAAAAAAAGGAAGGGATTTCAAGGGGAAAGCAGGAGGTACGCTGGAGAGAAGAAGGGGAAAGAAAAGCAGAGTAATCAAGGAGGAAAGAATGTGGGTGCAGCAAGAATTTTTGCTCCTTGTCCTCACTGCAAAAAAAAGAACCACTCTGAAAATAGATGTTGGTTCAGGCCTAGCATTCAATGCAGGTCTTGTAAACAATTTGGGCACATTGAAAGAGTGTGTAAGAACAAAGGGAATCAGCAGGAACAGCAAGCTCAAGCTGTGGAAAGTTCCCAGCACTCCCGCAGCATGACAAGAGAGTTCGAGCATTGTTTGTGGTCTCTGAATGCATGGTTGCAAGCAGCCCTGACGTCTGGTTGATTGACAGCTGCACCAACCATATGACCCCAAATGCCAGCAATTTCGTGAGCCTAGATGAGGGTTACCAATCCAAGGTGAAGGTGGGAAATGGTGAGCTGTTAGAGGTGAAAGGTAAAGGTGATGTTTCTGTCCAAACCAAAACAGGTACTAAACTCATAGCTGATGTTTTGTTTGTGCCTAAAATTAGTTTGAGCCTACTTAGTGTAGGACAAATGTTAGAAAAAAATTATTCTCTGCATTTCAAGGACCTCACTTGTGTTATTTTAGAGAGTGATGGGACTAAATTGATGAAGGTTAGAATGCAAGGAAAAGGTTTTCCTATAGAATGGGGAAAGGTTGCTTTTCAAAACTACTCAGCTAGGATAGATGATTCAGAGTTGTGGCATAGGAGATTTGGACACTTTCATTATCATGCCCTCAAGGAACTTAAACACAAAAACCTTGTCCATAACCTACCTGAAATAGACCAAGGTGAAGGATTGTGCAAAACCTGCCAAATTGGCAAACTCAGCAGGCCTCCATTCCCTACAAATAAAGCTTGGAGAGCAAGTGAAAAGCTCCAGCTTTTGCACACTGATGTGTGTGGTCCAATGCAGCAAACTTCTCTAAGTGGGAGTAGGTACTTCATCCTCTTCATAGATGATTACTCTAGGATGACATGGGTGCATTTCTTAAATCAAAAAAGTGAGGTAGCTGCTGTGTTTAAAAGGTTCAAATTGCAGGTAGAAAACCAAACAGGTTTGACACTTAAGTCATTGAGAAGTGACAATGGTGGTGAATACACTTCCAATGAGTTTGAAGAAGCATGCAAAGGGGCTGGAATTTGGCATCAGTTCAGCAGTCCATACACTCCACAACAAAATGGAGTGAGTGAGAGAAAGAATAGGGAGTTGATGGAAATGGCTAGGTGCATGATGATTGAGAAAAAATTTGCCAAAAATTTTCGGCGAAGCTATCAACACTGGGATCTATCTACTTAATCGGTTACCCACCAAAGCACTTGACAACAAGACTCCCTTTGAAGCCTGGTATGGTGTCAAGCCAAATGTGGATCATTTGAAAGTATTTGGAAGTGTGTGTTATGTGTTTGTTCCAGCAAACAAAAAGACTAAGTTGGATGAGAAGGCTGAAGTAGGCATCATGATTGGATACAGCAGCCAGTCTAAAGCCTACCGAATTTACAATCCATGCTCCAAAAGGATTGTGATTAGTAAAGATGTCAAGGTTGATGAAGGAGCTACTTGGAATTGGGAAAAGAGGCAAGTTGAGAGAAGGATCAGCAGCCAACATGACACAGATCCAGAAATTCAGAATGCAGAATTGAATCCTGAAGAAGTGGATGAAATGCCAGTCCGGGGCACCAGGTCTTTGCATGACATATATGAGAGGTGTAATGTGGCTGAATTGGAGCCTACATGCTATGTTGAAGCTGCAAAATCTCAAGCCTGGAGGGCTGCAATGCAGGAGGAGATGAATGTGATTCAGAAAAATCAAACTTTGGAGCTGGTTGATAGGCCACTTGACAGAAAAGTAATACAAGTTAAATGGATATTTAAAAGGAAACTGAATCCTGATGGATCAGTGAACAAACTCAAGGCAAGACTTGTTGTTAAAGGCTTTGCACAGCACTTTGGAGTTGATTTTTCAGAAACTTTTGCACCGGTGGCAAGACATGACACCATTCGGCTTCTCATGGTAGTGGCAGCACAATTCAGTTGGAAAATCTTCCAACTTGATGTAAAGTCTGCATTTTTAAATGGATTGCTTGATGAGGAAATCTACATTGAGCAATCGAAGGGGTATGAAGTCAAGGGAAAGGAGGAGAAGGTCTATCTGCTCAAAAAGGCCTTGTATGGTCTCAAACAGGCCCCTAGAGCCTGGTATAGCAGAATTAATGACTATTTGTGCAAGCTAGGATATGCTAGAAGTCCAAATGAGCACACCCTTTATGTAAGGGAACAAAGAGGAGAAGTGATGATAGTCTCTTTATGTTGATGACCTCCCGTGACTGGAAGCAATCTTGTTCAGTTGGAAGAGTTCAAAAGAGCAATGAAGATGGAATTTGACATGACTGATTTGGGTGAAATGAGCTACTTTCTTGGCATGGAAATATACCAAAGCTTAAAGGGTATATTTGTGTGTCAAAAGAAGTATGCAAATGAGGTGCTAATTAAGTTCAATACGGACAATTGTAAATCAGTTAATATCCCTCTGATTCTTAGCCAGAAGCTGAGCAAGGAAGATGGTGCCAAAAGGGTGGATGAAGGTGTCTATAGAAGCTTGATAGGATGCTTGCTGTACTTGACAGCAACCAGGCCTGATTTGATGTACACCACCAGCCTCCTGTCTAGATTCATGAGCAAGCCAAGTGAGATGCATTATAAGGAGTGCAAAGAGGGTGTCTGAGTACATTAAGGGGACTCTTGAGTTAGGAATCTGTTCGAAGGGCGGAAAAATTCGATTTAATAGGCTATTCGACAGGTGGTAGGCGAGCTCGGATTGATGATATGAGAAGCACTTCTGGATATGTTTTCTTTGTTAACCATGGTGTCTTCAGTTGGCTCTCAAAAAAACAGGAGACAGTAGCCCAATCTACTGCTGAGGCAAAATACATTTCTGCTGCAGCTGCTACAAACCAGGCAATCTGGTTGAGAAAAATTGACAGACTTGAGGTGAATCAAGATGAGTCTACCACCATTTATTGTGATAACATGTCAACTGTTGCAATTGCTAAGAATCCTATTCTCCATGGTCGAACTAAACATATCAAAATTAAATACCATGCTGTAAGAGAGGCAGAGCAAAGCAAAGAAATCAGCTTAGTCATTGCTTGGGAGAGAACCAAGTTGCTGATATTATGACCAAGGGACTGAATAAGTCCAAGTTTGAAGAATTCAGACTCAAACTTGGAGTTTCCAGCATGAATATCAAGGAGGAGTGTTGATCAAATGATATTATGCTGGAAGGTCATGAAGTTGGTCAATATTTTGAAGTACTGGAGCTGCATGTTCGCGGCAAAAATCGTGTTTTGTTCTTTGTTAGCTTCTACCGTAATGCACCAAGATTTCTTTGATTTTTTATAATGTATATCTTAGGTAAATTCAGCTAAAAATCTGCTGCTGATTTGGTGTTAATGTAATGTGATGTGTTTGTAGTAGTTAGTAAAGTATGGTGTTTAATTTTGATTGTAAGTCTGCTGCAGAGAAGGTGTAATTGCAGTGCAAACCATGTTTTATATTCAGTTTTTTGTTCAATGAAATTGTATTCCCGTTTGTAACTTTTTTTTCAGTGTGTGTGCCATCACAACAGCAGTTCATTCCTTAGAATTCTCCAGCTCCAAAACCTTCACTCTTTGAATTAACAAAGAAGCAGGAGGATGCAGCCTCAGAGTCTCTTTTATAACTAGCTTCAGGAATTTCATTTCTTCAATGCTTGCTTCATCGATTTTCTTCCCTTTTCTTCTAAAAACTTCCCTAACCTCAACTTGTGCCTTCTCCAGTATTTTGGTATTTTTCATCATTTCAGACATTGACCAATCTACAGTTGTGGCTGATGTCTCACTACCAGCACCAAAAATATTCTGAAAGAAAATTTATTCACCAATCTGAGCCAAACCATTTGACAGAAATTAAGTTTCACACAACCCACTTGCTATACAAACATTACTTGTATATTCTACTCGGCAATTAGGAGATAAAAATAAACACCAAGTTAAGTTCAAATATGAGAATTGAAAAAACTTACCAAGATTACTGCTTTGAGGTTCTCAGTAGTTAAGGGAAATTCAAGACCACCATGCTCTTGAAACTTTCAAAAGAACATCAACCAGATCTTCACCTTCTTCACCAATTTTTAATGTTGCCTGACCCTTCTTGTGTTCATTGATAATGTTTTCAATTATCCTGTCAGTTTGTTTATGCATCCTCTCTAGTTGAGGCCTGATTCCACTCACAGATTTAAGAAATTTAATAGACGGAAACAGATCAGCAATGTTAAAACCTCCTGCAGCAACTGTAGCTTCTTTGATAATTGATATGAACAAGTCTTGATCTTTCCATTTGTTTCTGATTTGGCCTGCTTTTGAAGCAATCCAATCAACGAGAGTAGACACCTCCGCCTCTCTTATAAATCGGAAAGACTGGACTTGTTTCGTGCTTAAAAGCTGTTGGTTTTTAGAGCTAGAGAATATTAAGGAAAGAGGACTAAAGCAGACGTGAGAGAGAGCTATAAAGAGAGCAAATCTGAACTGAAATTTTACTCTGTTTTTCATTCAAAAAACAGGGGTAGTTTTTATACAAGAACTTGCTACTATTCCACCTAAAGTTACAAATTTAAAATTTAAACCAAACACTCCAACTAATGCACGTACAAACATATCAAAATACATCATTTTATCAACCTAATTCACCTAAAAACATCACTGAAATATTTTCTAAAACAGTGACCAAAAACAACTTCTGCATGCACAGCAACATTTCAAACTGTGGCGCCAAAATCTTGCAACTCCCACTGTGTGTTGACTTCATCATTTCCAGCAAGATATCATCATCTTCAACACTCTTCCTTGATATCTTTGTTGGAAACACTAAGTGAGCTTTAATTCTTCAAACTTGGCTTTGGACAAAGCTTTGGTCATTATATCTGCAACTTGTTCTTCATTAGTAAAGAGAACTCCTCCTCCATTGCAGCTTCTCCAAGCATCAGATTTGACTGCCTCATTGTAGCTTGTTGGTTCTAACTAAGCCACATTGCCCCTCTCATAAAGTTCTGATATTGGCTTTGTACCTCAGACTGGAACTTCATCAACTTCATCTGAATTCACTTCTTCAATCTGACTTTCGGGCATTCTATCTTGCTGGAAGCTTGGCTTGACTTTAACCTGACTTTTTTCCCAATTCCAAACAGCACACTTATCCACCTTGACATCTCTATTGACTATGTTAGCTGAATGGTTTTGAAAAACAGCCTTTCCCAACTCTACTAGGAAGCTTTTTCCTTGCATTCTAACTCTCATTAACTCATTCCCATCACATTCTATAATGACACATACTGAGTTTTTAAAATGCAGAGAGTAATTTCTCTCAAACATTTGTTCTACACTTAGCAAGCTTTGACTAATTTCGGGAACAAATAAAATATCATATATGAATTTGGTACCTGACTTGGTTTGGACAGAAACATTTCCTTTGCCTCTGACCTCTAATAGCTCTCCATTTTCTATCTTTACTTTGGATCGATAACTCTGATCTAAGTTCACAAAATGACCAAGGTTTGGAGTCATATGGTTGGTGCAACCACTATCAATTAACCACACCTCTTGATCACAATCAACTACACATCCTGAAGCCATAAACAACTGCTCAGGTTCTTGAGTCTACTGTTGATTCTCCACTTCTTGGGATTGATGCTCCTGTTGCCCTCCTTTATTCTTGCACATCCTTTCTACATGTCCAAACTACTTACAAGACCTACATTGTATGTCAGACCTGAACCAACATCTGTTTTCAGAGTGGTTCTTTTTCTTGCAATGAGGACAAGGAGGAAAGGTTCTCATTCCCGTACTTTTTCCTCCTTCGTTGTTAACTTCGTCCTTTCCCTTCTTCTCTCCAGCATACCTCCTGTTTTGGCTTGCTATCATGGTTCCTTCACTTGAGTCTTCCTGCCTCAGCAACCTCCTCTACTCTTGTGTTTGAAGAGAATGCACAAGTTCTGCTAAGTTGATTTAGGACAGGTCTTTGGAGTCTTCAAGTGAAGAGATTTTTGCCTCAAATCTCTCAAGTAAACTGACCAAAACCTTTTCTACTATCCTCTTGTCAATCGACTCTTCACCAAGTAGCTTAATCTTGTTCACCACATTCATCAGCCTATCCACATACTCCTTGACAGACTCAGTTTCTTGCATCTTAAGCATCTCAAATTCTCTTCTCAGGTTTAGAACTTGCATGTTGTGTGTTGTATTGCTACCCCCAAACTCCTCCTTAAGCTTATCCCAATCCTCTTTAGGAGTTTCACACGCCAGATTTGGTCTATCACTACCGAGTGTATGTAAGATAGGGCCTTTGGTGCTTTAGACATCTCCTCTTCATGAATCCTGATTTGGTTCAGTGTGGGGTTTACTCCTAACTGAGGAACTTGCTTCTCCTCCTCCACGTATTGCCACAACCCATGACCTCTTAAATAAGTCTTCATCTTGATAGCCCATACATGGAACTGATCTCCATTGAAGATGGGTGGAGAAAGTGAAGCTGGAGCTGAAGCCATGAAGTAGATTACGAATGGTGTTGAGTTTTGTTAAGAGGTTTTTGTTTTTCCAGGTTCTGAAAGATCACAACAGCTTTGATACCAATTGTTGGTTTTTAGAGCTGGAGAATACTAAGGAAAGAGGACCAAAGCAGACATGAGAGGGAGCTGTAAAGAGAGAAAATCTGAACTGAAATTTTGCTCTGTTTTTCATTAAAAAAAACAGGGTAGTTTTTATACAAGAACTTGCTACTGTTCCACCTAAAGTTGCAAATTTAAAATTTAAACCAAACACTCTAACTAATGCACGTACAAACATATCAAAATACATCATTTTATCAACCTAATTCACCTAAACACATCACTGAAATATTTTCTAAAACAGTGACCAAAAACAACTTCTACATGCATAGCAGCATTTCAAACCGTAGCGCCAAAATCTTGCAACTCTCACCATGTGTTGACTTCATCATTTCCAGCAAGATATCATCATCTTCAACAAAAGGTCCAATGCACAAATCGTCCTTAGCTTTCTCCATTAATCACCATATGGTGCAAGACAAGATTAGTAGAATCATAAGACAAGATTTCTATTACTAGAATCTGAGGCCTTGATGCAAAGTTTACATCATGAATTCTCATAACTTCTTTCGCAAACTTTGGTGATGAAATAATAACGGCAGCAATTTCTCGAAGCTGTAGATGCATAAGGGTCCATATTTCTTGGCCAAATCTCTAGGTCTGTGAGTTGGTAGAGAGCCTACAAGCTGGTCCAAATTTCCAATCAGAGGCTGTTTCGGTGGGCCTGGAGGTAGATTTGAAGTTTCATTATTGTTTTTGAATGCCTTCCCTATTTTTAGGACCATCGGGATAAAGAGAAGAAAGGTGAAAAGGGTAGAGAAGTTGGAGAATATGAGCTCCATGAGAAAGTATAGTGAGGTTTGGACTACGAATTAAGAATTAGATAGAACTGTCTATATAAATAATTTCTTTTCCGAATATTCTATTAAAAAATTATACTTTAACTACTCTGGCATTGCATCGGTTTTCGGAATCTCCATTTAGACGGAGAATAAGACAAAGTTGACATTATTTATTTATTTTCTTGCTATTTTCAACAATTTCCAATTAGCATGTGTTTTAAAATTTGTAATTATTTATCCACTCATGTTTACAACTGTTTTTAGACTTGTAAACATACCAGGTATAATTGATGGTTAATTAAAAAAAGAAGAAAGTTAAAAACAGGAGACGAATCTCGAAACAGATGTGTTCATGACTGTATATAAGTTAAAAATAGGACACAAATCTCAAATCACATGTGTTGTTGAAGAGCGATTTCTTAAATAGGACACTTAGGATTAAAAATGGATAATTTTAAACTAAACTGAAATCAAAATAAAATAAATAAAAAACTAGGATTAAAAATGTGTTGACGAACCTGACCTTGTAGACAAACCTTAGTGACACCTTTAAGTAGACTTGGCAAACGGGCGGATCGGGCAGATACAGACTAGGTAGCAACGGGTCACAGGTGAAGCGGGCACAGAGGTAATTTTTTTGTACTAGTAGCCATATGCATGACCCACACCCGTCCATACGGATACGGGTCAACCTGCAGGTCACCCGCATAAAATGATTTTTATTTTTTCTCAATTATCAAATTTAGCAGCATAAACATTAATTAAATAGAACCAAATAAAATATACAATAATTTAATAAATTATTACTAAATGGGCAATAGATATACATAAACGAGAAGAAAAAACTTCAAATCAACAAATAATAAAAGCATCCCACAAGCGATAATAGTAAAACTCATCCAATTCTGAATGGTCTCCAACTCTCCCACATTTCAGTAAACAAAATTGAACTAACCGAAAAAAAACCTAGAACTCACTGCCATAAATTTTGGTTTGGTGTCAAATATTGGGTTTTGCAGGTTTTAGATTGGGCGTGAGGGTTCTGGTTTTGGGTGAGGTGGCTGCGTGAGAGAGATCAGAAATGGTAGCAAGAGAACTCAAAATTTTGTGATTGAGAGAAATGGCTGGGCGTCGGCGTGCAGGATGGCTGCATGAAGGAGAAATAACGAAATGGGCGACTGCCGACTGGAGAGATGGCTTCATGTCTGCGTGACAGAGATCAGAGATGGCTGAAAAATTGCGCATGGGCTAGGAGCTATACGAAAGAAGGAGGATTGATGAAGAAAGAGAGAGAAAAAGAAGGGTGGCATGGAGTTCAATGAGTAATGATGGGTGATGGGCTGAGCAGCATGAGAGAGAAATGTTTTTCGGTTTTTGAATTTTTTTAAAAGTAAAATGCGGGTATCCGCGGGTATCACCCAACCCATCCATTATTTTCACAGGCGGACCGGGTACGGATCAGTTTTATATAGGTTGAATGATGGTCTATCCATACCTGCCTGTTGGATGCGGATACCCGTTTATCCGCGGGTACGGGTAATGTTTTGCCAGGTCTACCTTTAAGACCTTGTTTAAACGGACTTAACGTACACAAATGATACAAAAGCTAAATGCTAATTGATTATGTAGTGCTCCACTTGGTACAAGTTAATGTAAACACATAGCTAGATAATCCTTCCTCTCCGGGTTATTCAGCAGTTGAACGATAATAAGGAATGGAAATGAGCTGCAGATCATCTTTTCTTCAATAATAACAAAAGCCTCGGTCATGTCCAAATCTTGATTCTTCATTCCAGTGGGAAGTTTCCAATCAAAATGGTACAGTAACATTTGCTAGTGCAAGCTCAACATTCATTAGTCCCCTTACAGTCGATTGAGCGATGAAGTATTTTATCAACAACCATGAATTATTTATCAGAAATATTAGATGACGTATTTTAGTCAATGGAATTAAAAATAAAATATCGTTTCAATTAAATACTCAATAAATGTGAATGAATGATATGTCAGTCAAACAATCATGCCACATTTGGGCTTGTTGGTTGAAGCTGAGAGATCTGGCCATGTCTTTTGGTCCAGCAGCCGTGCTTCCCCAGTTGCTGGAAACTGTTTTTTTTTTTTTTTTTTTTTGGTCAAATCTCCCATGTTCTCCCTCCCTGCTTAGTGTGTTGGAAGGATTGTCTGGATGTTTGGGTTATGGGTGGCCGAAGGTGGCTTTTTGCTGTAATTATTCAGGTTGTTAGGTGTACAGATCTGATTTGCAAGGGGCACCGTCTTTTTTTTTTGCTTGTCCTGTGGGGTTCCTTTTGGGTGGAAGATAGATAGGATGTATATGTTTATATGCTAGCCTTCCTTCTTTTGTTTGATGCTGCTGCAAGGTCTGTCTAGTGTTTCCTTTGTTGTGTGCGTCTTGAGTTTTTTGGGATTGTATATCCGTGGCTCCTTTTGTGTAGTTAGAGCCTTTGGGGTTTGTCCAAGGTTCTTCCCCAAGGGACCCTTTCCCTTGTTAGGTTGTATTTTTTCATTATTTTATACAATTTCCAGTTTACCCAAAAAATCATGCCACATTTGTTTGTAAACAAACGTACATAAAACTCTTGTATGCAAATTAATGTGGTATGATTCAACAGAAAAATATTAGGGAGAGGCAGCAGTAGTTACATTAAAAGTGATAATCTTGAAAATTACATCAATCTCAAACCAACTATTGAGGGTACAGGTAAATGGTGACAGATAACATAAACAAACAGAAATCAATTACTTTAGAGCCTATGTATTAGGCTATGGATGATGAGGAATGGGAATCAGACGCAGATCATTTTTCTTTCCGAGTGTCCCACCGAAGGACTCGGTCATGTCCAAATCTTCATTCTTCATTCCATCAGACAGTTTCCAGTCAAAATGATACAGCAACAATGCTAGTGGGAGCTCCACATTGGCAAGACCAAATGAAACTCCAGGGCACATTCTCCTTCCAGCACCAAATGGAAGATACTCAAAATTGGTACCCTTATAGTCAATAGAACTATCAATGAACCTCTCAGGATTAAAACTCTCAGGTTCATTCCAATATTCTGGATCTCTTCCAATCGCCCATGCGTTAACAATGACTTTGGTATCGGCAGGTACATTGAACTCATTAATCTCACATTTCTCTCTACATACTCTTGGAATTAACAGAGGAACAGCAGGATGCAACCTCATACTCTCTTTTATCACTAGTTTCAAGAACTTCATTTCAATAATACCTGTTTCATCAACCTTTTCCGTTCCATTAAAGACTTCCCTCACTTCAACTTGTGCTTTTTCCATCACTCTTGGATTCTTTATCAATTCAGAAATTGTCCATTCCAGTACTGTAGAAGATGTCTCGATGCCAGCACCAAACATGTCCTGGAAAAAGGAGTTACATGATTCTGAGTTAACCACTAAAACACTAATTAAAAACAAGAACAGAGATTAAGTTTTGCATTCAACTCCAACGGGTGAAGGTACTTACAAAGATTACCGCTTTGATGTTTTCTTTAGTTAATGGAAATTGAAGATCGTTTTGCTCTTGAAGTTTCAAGAGAACATCAACCAGATGTTTATCTCCTTCACTCTTTTCAGACTTCTTGCGTTCGTTGATAATGTTTTCAATTACTCTGTCAGATTCTTCGTGCCGCTTCTGCAAATAACGATTCGTTCCACTGATGGATTCGAGCAATTTAACGGAAGGAAACAGATCTGCAATATTAAACCCTCCCAGTGCCTTTGCGATATCCTTGACAGCAGATATGAATAGTTCTTGGTCAGCTTCACGCACTTTACCAAAGGCTGCCCTGGAAGTCACAGCATATGTTAATTCACAAATTTTATCCGAAAGGTTAATCACTGATCCTGATTTTGATGCAATCCAATCAATTAGCTTAGCGATCTCTTTTTCTCTCACTGATCGGAAAGATTGAACTTGTTTCGTGCTTAAAAGCTCCAATGTACAAATCTTCCTTAGCTGTCTCCAGTAATCACCGTATGGTGAGAATATTACGTCAGTATAACCATAAGACATGATACTTGCTGCTCGATTATAAGGCCTTGATGCAAATATAATATCATGAGTTTTCATCACTTCTTTCGCGAACCCTGGCGATGAAACAATAACCGCAGAAATTTCTCCAAGCTGGAGATGCATAAAGGGACCATATTTCTTGGTCAGATCTCTGAGTCTGCGATGTGGTAGAGAGCCAACAAGCTGGTGCAAATTTCCAATCAGAGGCAGTTTCGGTGGGCCTGGAGGTAGATTTGAAGTTTCATTATTGTTTTGGAATGTCTTCCCTATTTTCAGGACCATGAGGATAAAGAGAAGAAAGGTAAGAAGGATTGAGAAGTTTGAGAATATGAGCTCCATGAGAAAGTATAGTGAGAATTGGACTAGGAATTAAGGATTAGATAGAACCATCTATATAATATAAGTAATTTCTTTTCCAAATATTCTTTTAGAAAATTGTACTTTAATTACTCTGCCATTGCATCAGGTTTCGGAATCTCCACCTAGTTATTCCCAACACTAAAAGACAGAATAAGACAAAGTGATGCTGTGCTTTTTTTTTTTTTTCTCTGTATTTTCAACAACTTCCAATTATTTATGAGAAAGATTGGATAAAATATTGAACCGTTTTTGGAGTAAATGGAATTAAAAATAAATAGATTATAATTTTTTTGGTAAATTTGATAATTGTCTTTCTTACGACTCAAACACAAAATGATACAAAAGGATATAGTTAACCCCTGTGACTAAAAAATTTGTCATCTGACTACAAGGGAAAAGGCAAAATAGATTATAACTGCCAGTTAATTAAAGAAAAAAAAAAAGTGAAAACAGGGCACGAATCTCAAATCACATGTGTTCATGAATGTATAGAAGTTAAATCTAGTAGTGATTTCTTAAATATGACACAAAATTAGGATTAAAGCTGAAGAATATTGTTAGGGTTATTATTATTGTAACGCGCACTTGAGGTACATAACTAATGTATGTTTATTTTGCTTTTAGTGTTGATTGTTTTGCCCTTAGTTAAACTTGTATGTTGTTGATATTGCTTGGTTGGTTCCTAATTGAATTGATATGTTGTTTTGGTTAAGTGGTTGCCCTGAATTTGGTGAAGACTTGGCAAAATCTTGGAGTTATAGACTTCGCCGGGGTGAAGAAGAATCTTCGCCGCGGCGACGAGGTTCTGTAATTTTTTGCCGGGGTGAAGAAAAAGTCTTCGCCGCGGCGAAGAGCCGGCTGAATTTCTTGATAAAGTTTTTAGAGAATTTTTCCTTTAGGGAAAAGTGACCATTCTACCCCTAATTAACAAGAAAAGTGGGGAGTGAAATGCAAGGAAATTTCATAGAAAATAGTTTAGAATGGGGGTGACTTTGTAAAGAATTAAAGGACAAAGATGGAATTCCTAAGAAAGAGTAAGGGCAAAATGGGAAAGAGTGTTACTTATATGTGATATTAAGGGTTAAGTTGTCTAAATCCCTTTCATTTCCCTTCCTCCACCGCCTCTTCCATTCTCCATTTTCTCTCAATTCCTCACTCAATTTTCCAAGGATTTTTGAGGGCTTTTGGTGGGATTTTTTATAAGAGTTGATCTTAAGCAACAAGAGGTAAGAATTTCTACTCTAGATATGAATTTTATTTATATAAGGGTTAAGTTCTTACTAAGTTTATGCTTAGGAAGTTAAAGAAAGCTAAAGTCCAACAAGAGTAGAGAGCTTAGTGAAGACTACTCAAGCATAACGTAAGTAAATCTAACCCAAGTTAAGGTTTAAAAAATCAATTGAGTAGAGATTTCTTTATGATGTATATGCTATGATTGCTGAGAAATTGAGATGAGATTGGTGTTTATTTATGCTTGTTGTTGAATATATTTGGGTTATGAGAAGTGTTTTGATTGTATGATAATGGATTGAAGTTTGGTTGAAATTAGGAGAGTTTGAGAAAACTTTTGGGAGTGTTTTTCCTTGATAGGGATTGTGATGATACAAGGGAGTTTTACTCCCATTTTGGATGGTTTAAGAGACAAATAGAATTATGGTTAAAGTAGAGTTTATGTATGCACATTAGTTGTTTGATGAAATACCTAAGAGAAGCATAAGTATAAGTAGAGAACCTTAATTTATGCAACATTGCACATTTGCATTTCATGAGTACATTTAGAATTCAAGCATGAGCCATCCATATGCATACAATTATATGTGAAATACTTAAGAAAGATTAAAGAATTCTAAGAAGAAGGTACTCTAAGAATAAGCACACGAGAAAGAAAGAAAATAGCAAGAGAAAAGAATAGGTTGTGCGATGGGGAACCCGTGAGTGATGAGCAAGATATTCCCGCATGTACGCCACCTTTAGTGAGCTGTTTGAGAATGAGAACAAGAATTGCTATAGCTCGTGAGAGTGCATGCGGATGAGGGCTATACCCAAGAAATAGAATACACTCACACGGCCAAGGGTTCCGATTCTATGCATCAACCGAGTCTGATCGGCATATAATAAGAAAGAATAAGAATGAGAAAACACAAGAAAGAAATGAATAGAAAGAAAAGAATAGAAAGATGCCTCACTGCATGGACTTAGTGTTTGTTGATCCAAGTAGGTAGGGTTATAGCCTATGCTTCTCGGCAATTGATAGAGTATGAGACAAGATACCCTACGTATAAATTAGAGTTGGCAGTTGTGGTCTTTGCATTGAAGATTTGGAGGCATTACCTTTATGGTGCCAAGAGTAATATCTACATCGATCATAAGAGTCTCAAGTACTTCTTTACTCACAAGGAGCTGAATATGAGACAGAGAAGATGGCTAGAGCTGGTCGAGGATTATGAATGTGAGATTAAGTATCAGCTGGGGAAAGCTAATGTAGTAGCCGATGCTTTGAGCAAAAAAGCTTATCTGTCCCGACTTACTAAGCAGAAAGAATTAATAGAAGAGTTGTGTAGAGAGCAGATTGAGGTGAGTTTGGGAAGGATTGCCAGACTAGAGGTTCGGCTTACTTTGCTGGAAGAGATCAAAGAAAAGCAAGTAGCCGATGAATGGTGTCAAAAAATAATTCAGAGGGTACATGAAAGTGAGATACCAGATTTCCACGTAATAGATGGTGTCCTTCATTTTAGGAATCGGTTGTGTATTCCTCAGGTTTATGAGTTGAGAAAGAGAATTCTGACAGAGGCTCATGACACAATGTACACTGCTCATCCTGGAGCAACCAAGATGTATCAAGACTTAAAGAAAGGCTATTGGTGGCCAGGTATGAAGAATGCTATTGTAGAATTTGTAGCTAAATGCCTGGTTTGTCAGCAAGTGAAAGAAGAACACCAAAGACCGTCATGATTGCTTCAGCCACTGAGTATTCCAGAGTGGAAATGGGAAAGTATTTCGATAGATTTTATCACAGGTCTTCCTAGAATGCAGAAAGGGTATAATGTTATATGGGTGATTGTGGATAGATTGACTAAGTCAGCCAATTTTCTTCCAGTAAAGGAGAACACTACTTCGGATCAATTGGCCCAGATTTACATCAAAGAGATAGTGAGATTGCATGGAGTACCCAAGACAATAGTATCAGATAGAGATTCCAGATTTGTCTCCGCTTTCTAGACGAGTTTATAAAGGAACTCCTCAAACAGATAGCTAGACAGAAAGAACAAATCAAGTACTTGCGAATATGTTGAGAGCATGCTGTAAGGACTATAGAGTATCCTGGCATGAGATGTTGCCCTTAGTGGAATTTGCTTATAATAATAGCTACTAGTCCACGATTAAAATGGCTCCGTATGAGGCCTTGTATGGTAGACGTTGTAGATCTCCACTGCATTGGGATGAGATAGGCGAGAAAGATGAGTTAAAAGTGGTTCTTTTGCCAGAAATAACTTAGAAATTGATAGAAGACGTAAAGTTAATCAGAAGCAGAATGAAACAAGCTCAAGATAGACAAAAAAGTTATGCTGATTTGAAGAGAAAAGATATTGAGTTCAAAGTGGATGATAAAGTTTTTCTAAAAGTTTCCCCCTACAAACGTGTGATGCGTTTCGGTAGCAGAGGGAAGTTAGCATCGAGATACATTGGTCCATATGAGGTATTATAGCGAGTGGGAAATGTGGGCTATAGATTGGCACTACCACCCAGCATGGACAAAGTGCATGATGTTTTCCATGTCTCGATGCTTCGGAAGTACGTAAGTGATCCCTCTCATATACTGAGCATAGAGGAAGTAAATGTAGAAGAGAATCTTGTGTATGAGAAGCTTCCAGTTCAGATATTAGACAGGAAGATTAAAGAGTTCCGAACTAAGAGTATTCCGTTAGTGAAAGTCCTCTGGCAAAACCACAAGGTTGAAGAAGCCACATGGGAGGTAGAGCAAGACCACTCGGTCATGTCCAAATCTTCATTCTTCATTCATCAGGAAGTTTCCATTCAAAATGATACAACAACATCGGTAGTTGAAGCTCCACATTTGCCAGACCAAATGAAACTGCAGGGCACATCCTCCTTCCAGCACCAAATGGGAGGTACTCAAAATTTGTCCCCTTATAGTCAACTAAACAATCAATGAACCTCTCCGGATTAAATCTCTCAGGTTCATTCCAATATTCGGGATCTCTTCCAATCGCCCACGCATTAACAATGACTCTGGTTTTTGCAGGTACATTGAACCCATTAATCTCACATTTCTCTCTAGATTCTCTTGGAAGTAACAAAGGAGCAGCAGGATGTAACCTCATAGTCTCTTTTATCACTAGTTTCAAGAACTTCATTTCAGAAACCTGTTTCATCAACCTTTTTCATTCTGTTATAGACTTCCCTCACTTCAGCTTGTGCTCTTTCCATCACTCCTGGATTTTTTATCAGTTTAGAAATTATCCATTCCAATACTGTAGAAGAAGTGTCGATGCCAGCTCGAAACATGTCCTGGAACAAGGAGTTACATGATTTTGAGTTTAACCACTAAAATGACTTAAGGAAGGAGAAAAAAGGAACAAAAAAAAAAAAAAAAAAAAGACAAAGTCCAAGGGGTGAAAGTACTTACAACGATCACTGCTTTTATGTTGTCGTCAGTTAAAGGAATTTCAAGATCAACTTGCTCTTGAAGTTTCAAGAGAACATCAACCAGATTTTTTCCTCCTTCACTCTTTCCGCGGTTCTTGCGTTCGTTGATAATGTTTTCAACTACTCGGTCGGATTCTTCATGCAGGTTCTGCAAATAAGGATTCGTTCCACTAATGGATTCGAGCAATTTAATTGAAGGAAACAGATCTGCAATATTAAACCCTCCCAGTGCCTTTGCCATTTCCTTGACAACAGACATGAATAATTCTTGGTCAGCTTCACATATTTTACCAAAGACAGCCCTGGAAGTGATAGCATACATTGATTCGCAAATTTTATCCGAAAGGTTAATCACAGATCCTGATTTTGATGCAATCCAATTAATTAGATTAGCAATCTCTTCTTCTCTTACCGATTGGAATGATTGAACTCTTTTTGTGCTTAAAAGCTCCAATGAACAAATCTTCTGTAGTTGTCTCCAGTAATCACCATATGGTGAGAATATTATATCCTTGTAACCATAAGATACCATACATGTTGCTTGATTATAAGGCCTTGATGCAAATGTAATATCATGAGTTTTCATCACTTCTTTTGCAGACTCTGGCGATGAAACAATAACAGCAGAAATTTCTCCAAGCTGCAGATGCATAAAGGGTCCATATTTCTTGGCCAAATCTCTGAGTCTGCGAGTTGGTAGAGAGCCAACAAGCTGGTGCAAATTTCCAATCAGAGGTAGTTTCGGCGGCCCCGGAGGTAGATTTGAAGTTTCATCATTTTTTCTAAATCCGTTTGCTATTTCACCGCCGGTAAGAGAAAAAGAAGAAAGGTGAAAAGGATTGAGAAGATGGAGAATATGAGCTCCATGAGAACAGTATTGTGAGGATTGGACTCTGAAGTAAGGATTAGCCAGAAACATCTATATAAATATATTTTTTTCCCAATAATCTGATAGCGGTTTTTTGGATAATTACCCTCGAGATTATTTTATTTGAAATTTATAATTAACAACACTTGCATCGCCTTTGCATCAGCTTTCCGAATCTCCTCGAGTTATTCCCAACACTAAAAACAGAGGTGGAACTTGCTGATTTATTTTCTTGGTACTTTCAACAACTTGCAATTTTTTATCAGAAAGATTCGTAAGGTATTTAGCAACCTTTATAGTCAATGAAACTAAAAATAGATAATGAAGAGCAGAATCTTACCATTATAGTAGTTAATGTCAGAATATTTAAAAGGAAAACAGACGTGATCATCAATACTGGAAATGGAAACTAAGATATAATGAAAGAACTAAATAGCATCTAGAATCAAAGAAACAAATAACCACACATAAATATCAAACTAGTAAAGAGAAAAAAGACATGCACAATTTATCCTGGCTCACCCAAATCTGAATAACGTCTAACAAAGTCAATATTTTTGAAATATTTTCTCATCTCTCGTGTTATAGTGAATGTATTTGCTATGACTTTTGTATATTACTAATACAGGGGAATAACGTCTTAATATACTAGGTTATGAAGAGAAACCTAATACAACTAGGACCTTTATTCTTAAGCCCAACCTCGAGCTGCCGGATATATAAACCATTCTGCACCAATTATTTTAAAACAAAAATTCCTAATGGAGCTGAACGTTGATAAAATAGATAAATAAAATAATAAAGAATGTTGTTATAATAGTCCGCCGTGAAAGCACACCTGATCAATAATTGATCTAACACTTGTAAATTTTTTATTTTCCTTATTAGGTCTTAGATATATTTCTAATGTTAATATCTAAACTTACATGATCTAATACCGATATTTTTCTTTGAAATTAACAAATAGGGTGCCCTGTAATCTTTCATATAATTTTTTCTGCAAAATGTAAGATTGCTCTAGGGCACAATTTAAAGCTAAATGTTGAAATCTTGATTCTTCACTCAAGCAGGAAGTTTCGAATCTAAATGGTACAGCAACATTGCTGGTGCAAGCTCAACATTCATCACCCCAAAACCAAAAGAGTGGGCAAACCAGAAATGAGGCTCCAGAACCAAAGTTGCAGGCTGGGCAAATTGGACAATTAAAAGGGTTTGGGGTTGTAGAATGGGCCTTTTGTGTGGACTATTGACGTATATGGGCAGGATGTGCAGATGCATGGGCCGCCCGTTGGGTTATGTAGAATTCCTTTTTTGGGTTATGTGGTCTTGTATAGATAGTTTGTTTTTGTTTTTTGCTAAGGCCTGTTTTTTTATTGGGCCTTTATGTAGAGAATTGTGCGTACTTTTGGTTATCACGGTAATTTATTATACTTGCTGCTTCAAGATAAGACCTGGATGCAAATATAATATAATGAGTTCTTATCATTTTTCTCCAAGCTGAAGATACGTAAAGGTCCATTTTTCTTCGCCAAATCTGTAATAAGTCCCGGATGGGTGGTAACTTTCGTGGCCCTGGAGGTAGATTTGAAGTTTCATGATTGGTTTTGAATCTCTTCCCTATCTTCAGCACTGTTGATGCGAGATTTTGCACCAACGAAACGCATGTGCGAAATGTTGTGGGGAGTCCCGAAATCACACGTGAAAATAATGGGTAGAGGATAGTAAATGCAATGGATACAGTTTTTAAAGTGGTTCGGCTGCTAAGATAACAAGTCTTAGGTCCACTGATACTTATATTGATGATGGGGGTCAGGTCGCTATTAGCTGACTGACTTTACAATAATAATAATAATAATACAAGGTATCAATTGATAAGAAAAGAGAGTATCGTTAATCAAGCGAAAAGTGTCCCAATCCCTTTAATGAAAGATGAATTCCTAATTTATAGTCGGATGCCCTGAGGCAATGATAGCTAAATCTGCAAGTTGGTGGGATTATCCGTACAAATCCTTCTTTATGTCATATTGCCCACCTTCCAGAGTGATTTGCACGATTTAGAGCAGAGATTGGACACATGGGAGCACCACAGCCTCCTGAATAGCCTGACGCGCGCCCACTATCCTGACAGACGCAGACGGTGGTTGTCCCAATGATCTGACTTTTGCGGGTTAAAGGGTCCTGACGTTAGCCCTTATATTTTTAGGCCGTAACAAGCACCATGAAGAGAAAGAGAAGAAAGGGGAGAAGGATTAAGAAGGAAAGAAGATCAAATTATAATAAGATAAAACTTATTAAAAACACTTTTGCCTGAATTATGAGAGAAAATATTTTTTTGATTGAATTATATCAAATCAGTGAGTATAATTGTAATACCTCGTATTTTTTGTATAAAATTTTATTAAATTTTATATTATGATTTTGGGGGGTAAAGTGTTGGATTTTGAAAGTTTTACAGGAGTAAAATGTCATAGCTGAAACAAGTGAGGACTAAAAAAGTCGTCATTTATTTTGATGAACAGTGATCAATCAAAGAAAGAAAAAGGGAGAAGAAGGGATCGACAAGGAGAAGAACAAAGAGAGGGAAGAGAGAAAATAGAGAAAAGAAAAGAAAGAAAGGAAAAAGGGAGAGAACGTAGAGAGAGAGAAATTGAGAACGATGAATGTGGCTGAAAAGTGGCCACCGGCGAACAAAACTCCGGTGATCGGAAAGAGTGGAGGGAGATCAAGCATATGGGAGGTGAATAAAACTTAAAATTTCCCTCTTTGATGAGTTTTTGTTCAATTGATTTGTGTTGTTTATGATTGAATATAATGGCGTGAGATTGAACTAAAACAGGGAGATTGATTTCAATAATCTTATGTGGGTAGAACATACAAGTTGTTCCTTAACAAAAATGAGTTAAAAATATGATTTTTGATATAATGGTTTATTATGCAAAATCTGTCCATCTGGGATTCCGAAAATTGTTTGCATGTTTTGGGTTTTTGATTAAAGCTGAATTTTAGATATCTTGTTGTAGGCTTATTGAAGAGTGTTTAGAAAAAAAATTTTCACTAAAAAATATAGAGGATTGAATTTTATATGGATATTTGAAGTTGCCTTATCAATTCTGGAATTTTCGTTTTCTGCTGAGCATGTATTTTTGGAAAATGATTTGATGCATCTATTCTTATCCAAATTGAGTGATTTTAAATTCTGGTGAATCCTATATGTGTCTAGTTTAATTCTGGAGAGTTTTGTGAGGTTTAGATTAAAGGTTGAATTGTTATGAATTTTATAAGTCAGTAACCTCAATTCTGGAAACAGTTGGCAGATTTGAATGAATTGAAAGAAAATTGTGTTTTAAATAATTATTGATTATAGAATGACATGAGAAAATTATGGGAACAACTTATGTGCCTCTAAAAGGCCCCATTAAAATTATGCCTTAAAATGATGAAGAGAATTTTTATGAAAAATCCGAGAGTGACCAATGTTCAGTTATCGGACAGTTTTGCTAAAGAATAAGTTAGGTTAATCTTTTGGTGTGTGAAGAGTCCAATGATTTTAATATTGCGGTGTTACTTTAGAGGGACTTATGTATCGAGGATTTATTAGATTTTGTATATATGGAGACAAGTGGGTGCATTATTTAGGATTTCAATCTTTTTTTAGGGTTAAGGGTCAAACTCCAAAATGGTGAATGGAAAATCCAAACCCTAACTTCCATTTTGAAATAATTGTTTGTTATAAATTTCAATTGAGTTGTTTTGGTTTACTATTTTCCATAATTTAGTGATTTACTTTATATAAATATGATTCATTGCTAATGCTATTAGTTTACATCATAGCTCTATTGTTGTAGGTCACTTAACATGCAGTAAGTTCCAGCAGTGCTTGAACTTGGCTGGAGAGACCACCTTTGTTCCCAAATCTTCAGGGTTGTCATTTATTGACACCTTTTTCAGATTGATCACCCCCTTATCCACAAGTTCCCTCACAAAATGGTATTTAACATCTACATGTTTGGTCCTTTCGTGGTAAACAGGATTCTTGCACAAATGTATGACATTTTGGCTGTCTGAATAGACAGTGCCTGCACCATCAAGTAGCTTAACTTCTGATAGTAGCGCTTGAAGCCAAAGAGCTTCTTTAAGCACGTCTATCACAACCACATATTCTGTCTCGATAATGGACAGAGCAACCATTGGCTAAAGTTGGGATTTCCAGCTTACACAGTTTCCTCCTAAGGTGAACAAATATGCAGTGGTAGACTTGCATGAATCTTTGTCACCTACAAAATCAGAATCTACAAAACCTACAAGATCAAGTGAGTCATATCTTTTTTCATATTCCAAGCCAACATGCAACGAGCTATTAATGTATCTAAGCAATCATTTAAGAGCAAGCCAATGTTCAAAACCAGGATTTGACATGAATATACTTAAGAGTGAGATTGCAAAGGAAAGGTGTAGTCTGGTGCTAATCATGGCATACATGACTGGCCCAATTACATTAGCATATAGGATGTTTTCCATTTTATTTAAATCAGCATCAGTTTTGGGGCATTGTGATTTACTTAACATAAAATGTCCAGCCAAGGGTACAGTCACCATTTTGGAACCTGCCATGCCAAATTTAGACACTAGCTTTTGTAAGTAGGAATTCTGGTGGACTTTTAGCTCATGGTTATTCCTATTTCTATCTATGATCATGCCTAGAATCCTTTTTGCATGTCCTAAATCTTTCATATCAAATTCAGAGTTTAATTTTTTCTTTTGCTCTTCTATTCTAGACTTAGACTTGCAAATTAAGAGTATGTCATCAACATACAACAACAGATATAAAGGCATGTCATCAGAGAATGCATAATAAAAACAGTTATCATACTTACTTCTATTGAAACCGATGCTAAGTATGAATGCACCAAAACGCTTATATCATTGCCTAGGGGACTGTTTCAGTCCATGTAGAGATATATGAAGAAGGCACACATGATTAGGCAGGTTACTATCTACAAAACCGATGTGCTATCTCATGTAAATCCTCTCTTCTAAGTTCCCATGCAAAAATGCACTTAACATCAAGTTGTTCTAATTCTAAGTCCTTATGGATAACTATGGCTAACATGATCCTAATGGTCTTGTATTTCATAACAGGGGAGAATATTTCATTGAAATCTATTCCCTCCCGTTGTGTGTAGCCTTTGACTACCAACCTAGCCTTATACCTAGGAGGGTCAGAAGAGTTTATACCTTCCTTAAGCTTGAATAATCACCTGCACTCAACCAATTTCTAGTCTTTAGGATTTGGAACCAAAGACTAGGTTCCATTTACCTTTAAAGACAACATCTCTTCCTCCATTGCAGGTTGCCATTTTTCTCTGTCTTTGGATCTGACTGCTTCATCATAGTAGTCTAGTTTAGTTCTCTGCACCGGTGCCCCAGCCACTAAGGCTGTGTAAATGAGATCAGCATAGGAGTATCTAGTTGGTGGCCTGATTTCTCTTCTGCTTTTATCTTTGGCCAGCTGGTATTATGATGAGGGGTCAGGATGGAGTTCATCAGTTTCCTCAGCATGTTCCTCTTCCAACTCAAGGTCTAGGCCTACTCCATCAGTTCCAGCATCTAGTTGCTCCAGGTCAGGTTGAGGTGTTGGAGGCTCCACCTCAATTTGAACTCTCTAAGTTGATCCTGATTCATAGGGTGGCTGCTAGTTGAACCTGCATCAAAGTTAATAGTTTTGCAAGGAAATACATTCTCATTAAATATCACATCCCTACTGATTGTTATCCTAACCCCAGGGGCACTTCTTTCCCAAAGTCTATACCCTTTGGTTCCCTCTTGAAGCCTAAGAAAACACACCTAAGGGAGCTAGGCTCCAACTTCCTTTCACTAATGTGCACATAGGCAACACACCCAAAGGTCCTCAAGTATCTTAGGTTTGGTTTCCTATTACTCTATTTTTCCTTAGGGCATATGAAGTTAATTGCAATTGAGGGGCTTCTAGTAATAAGGTGAGCTGCAGTGTTAAGGGCTTCCCCCCAAAAGGATTTTAGTAAACAGAAGGTGAAGAGAAGGCATCTAACCTTTTCTAAAATAGTCATATTCATTCTTTCAGCAACCCCATTTTGCTGAGGGGTTTTCCTAACTATTCTATGTCTTAGGATACCCTATTCAGTGCAATAGGAGTCAAATTCCAATTACAAAACTCTAATCCATTATCAGTTCTAAGGGTTTTAACCTTTTTGTTAGTTTGGTTTTCTACAAGCACTTACCAACTTTTAAACTTACTCAAGGCTTCATCCTTAGTCCGAAGTAGGAATACCCACACTTTCCTACTGTAGTTATCTACTATGGATAGAAAATAGCTACTGCCACCATGTGATTTTACCCTCTCAGGCCCCACAAGTCAACATGCAAGTATTCTAAACAATTGGCAGCCAGGTGAGTTCCCCTTTGGAAACTCACTCTGTGTTGCTTGCCCATGATACAAGTCTTACAGAACTTAAGAGATTCAATAGGATCCTTACCAAATAGGCCCTGTTTGTGAAGGATGTCAACGCCCTTCTGGCTCATGTGGCCTAGCCTTAGATGCCATTTTTCTGTAGCATTTAGGTTAGTAAAAAACAATGCAAAATTTAAAAAATTAGAGTAGTAGTTTCCACACAGGATATAAAGTCCATTTCTTTTTACACCCTTAAGCAATACACTGTTATTTTTATAGACATTAAGGCACCCATTTTCTGCTGTACCCAGATTCATCTAAAGTACCTAATGAAATTAGGTTTCTTTTTAATTCTGGAATGTACCTTACCTTAGTTGGCTTGACAATTTTTCCAGTGTCTAGTCTTAGGGTTACATTACCTATTCTTTGGACTTTACAAGCATTGTTATTACCCATATACACAGTTTCTGACCTATTCTCCTCAAAGTCCTAAAACCATTCTTTATTGGGGCTCATATGAAATGAGCACCCAGAATCCATCACCCAATCATTTATATTTTCAGTTTTGGATACTGTTAGAACTTTAGATTCTTCAATATCAGACTTAGAGGTTGCTAGGTTGCTTTCAGTGTTCCTTTGTTTCTGTTTCTTAAGCCAGACTTAGCAATTCTTTTTTAAATGACCAGTCTTATTACAGAAGAAACACTTCTTGGTTTCTGCCTTGGTCTTACGGTTTAGCTTTCCTCTTTTCTTGTTCCTAGAGCCACTATCAGACTAGGCAGTATTGCCTAATTGGTTAAATTCACATTTTCCCTTAACAAACAGATTACTACTTGTTCTTCTTTGTACCTTAAGCTCTAACTCTCTAACTTTTAGTCTTAAGACTATTAGGTCTAAACTTGGAACAGTACCAGTGTATTGAAGGGCATTCTTTACAACCTAGTACTCTTCTGTCAAAGAATTTAGTAAGATCATGGCTAAGCTAGAGTCCTCGAGTTCTTGATCTGTGCCCTTCGACACTTGGGTCATTTTCAAGAACTCGTCAAGATTTTCATCAATGGTTCTAGAGCTATCCATTTTATATGAAAACAGAAAACCTTTTAAGTAAGTTAAATTAGGAGCAGACTGTAAAGCATAAAGGGATTCGAGTTTACCCCATATGGCAATCAGAGTTTCAAAGTCGTCTACCTTTCTCAGGACACTATCGGAGAGATTCATGATAATCAGGTTGTACGCCTCCTCGTCCACCTCTGTTTTCTTTTTCAGTTTCTACTCTGACCATTTGGTTGCATCTTTCTCTAGTGCAACAGCTACCTTATTATGTGATAATAAGGCCTTCTTCTTTTTCTTCCAATTATTGAAATCAATTTTTCCATCGAATTCGGTGATTTCAACTCGTGTAGTAGTCATTGTGGGGTTAGTGTTTGGATTTAGGGTTGACATAGGAAACCCTAATCAATTTAGGATCAAATTCAAACCAATTCCAAGAAATTGATAGGACAATCTAAGGTTTTTCAAGCCTCAGGATCTGATTTGACTGATTATCAAGAAATCCCCAATTTGTATAAACCCTAGGTTTCATGAACAATCAAGACAAACCAGAAAAACCCTAATTCTCGCGTTGATATCACTGTTGGATTTTAATCAAACTCAATCCTAACAATTATCACCAGCAAACACACCAACACACACAACGCACAAATCAACCAAGAAAGAAATCAAGAACAAGAACGATTTTACCGTGGTTCGTTTATTCCAATGGAATAAACTACATCCACATTGAGCTCCAAGTAATTTGGGGCTCACTGCACTATAAGGATCAAGATCTTAAAATAAGAAACCAATCAACACAGAAATTACCCAACCCTCTCACTCGCACAACAATCCCTGAAAATCACCTAGTAATGGCAACAAAGCAAGGCACTAAATAGTATGTCTATACCAGAAGAACAACCTATTTCTTCTACCCACAATATTCACCAATTGTGACCCGATTACACGATTTGAAGAGAGTCTAAATCAAGAACCCTAACAGAGTTGAAAGAACGCGAGAGAGGTTTTCTTTCACTGTGTATTTCTCTTGAACAACTCAGCTTTATATAGTTTGACTTGTTGGACTGATTAGAGCTGTTGGATCATGCTGGATTCTACAGTTGAGATTTGTCATTTAAGTTAAGTCCAAAACGACAGCGTATCGACAAATGCAATGCGACACCGTTTAAAGCTTCACTCAACAATAAGTATCCCATTTTATTTTGTTTCAGGAATGGGTACTTCTCCTAGTCATTACTTGTTAAAAATCGAGTCCTTCTCAAGGCTATGTAATGCTTCATTCAAGAAATGTCAGATGGATCTGATGCAGCGGGCTACAAATGGTATGTATCCATTACATTGAACTAGTTTTTCTCATTCTTGAGACACAAAATATTATTCTTTTTAATAGGAAATTGTCTATTTACCTGTCCGGGGATAAGAGCAACAATGTGACGAATTATGTCTCCATGATAATTTTTTGGAAGTTTCATGTCATTAGCTGAACTGAAGAACCCAAAAAATGGTTATTCTGGACAATGAAAGTCTTATTATTGAAGCTAAAGTTGCATTGATTGGACTAGTTTTATCAAATAATCAATAATAAACCAAAGATCTTCTATTGCTTTCAGCAACAACTGTTTGCGTTCTGATGTTAAATTGATACTCTCATGTGTCTCTATTGAATTTTCACACTTTGTTATTGTTTATGGAGTAAACAACTCTTTCCCACCCAAGGCTTGCCTTAATGACACTTTTCCACCCAAAAAGTTTCAAAATATCACTTTCCCACCCAATGTTTATATTCCGTTAATACTCAAAATACACTTCACTTTCTCACCCAATGTTTGGCGAGTTATCAGGAGCCAAGGTGATAGGCGTTTTGTAGAGTGGAAATTGGTGGATCGAATGGTGGTGACCGATTGAATATTCACCGCCAAATGCAGTCCAATATCAGCTAAGAATAGAAAACCCTAACTTTTTTATGGCTGGCAATCAGGGTTAAAGCACGTGCCAGAGTGGGAAGAGTTTAATACAGAGGAGACTGGAGGTTAAAATGATAGTGACAGAGAGAATTTTTGCCATTGGAATCAGCTTTGGGTAGTAACTGAATATTAACTTTGGTGGGAAAATGGTATTTTGAAACCTTTTGGGTGAGAAAGTGTCATTAAGGGTTCGCTTGAGAGTTTCATGGTAGCGGTTATGAGGATAAATGATAATCCGTGGATTATACAATTTTCATTAGACTTTTTATTCGGATTTCAGGTACTTTCTGGTGCATTTTGACCTGAATTGTTGCTTAATTCTTTACATTTCGTGTTTCAAGTTAGAATGGACATTTTTAAGCAAATGAGGACAAAATTGGTTATTTTTTACTCAAAAGTTAGTGGATCTCAGAAGTTAAGTGAGTTTTGAAGCAGGATAAAATACGATGAGGCTTGTTCCAAATGGAGAGCACCAAGAATCGAAGAATCAAGCGAAGATGCAAGCAAATTGGCAATTCTGTAATTTCAAAACTTTTCAAGAAGCTTGGCCGCAGCGAATTACGCCAGACACGAACAAGTCTGCTTCTTTCTTCGCCACAACGAGATTTCTTCTTCGCCGCGGCGACAGTCGTAATTTCCAGTTTTGTAAAACGCACAGTTTTACTTTATGCGTGTTTTTTTGAGAAATTTGGGGCGAGGTATAAAAGAAACACTTAACCTTTTTGCCTGGGGTCGTCGAGGAAGTAGGTTTAGCAACTTTTACATTTTCTTTGATTAAGCTTGGAGAGATTTAGCGATTAGAAGGGTGAAGATTCGATTTTGAACCAAGGGATTCATCATTTGGGGAGATTTCTTGTCCTCTCTCTCATTTTTCATTATGTTGAACTTGACTATTATCGTTTTTCTTATTTGTAGTGTTAATTTAGCTATAAACTAACCCATTTTGGGTTAGGGTTTTGATTGTAATTCGGATTTCTGATGGGTTAAATTATTGATCATGTTATGTTCATATGACTATGTTTTGATTGTGTGTTTGCTCTGAGTTTTAATGCTTTATGTGATGAACATGATGAGATTGAGAAATGAATCATGTTAGGCTTTTGGGTAATCACCATTGTAGTATTGGATGCTAGAGATAGATTCAAGAATTAATGAAATCATTATAGGATTCTTATGCTTAATGAGTTTGGAATTGTTAACTTTCAAATTGTTGGGTGCGGAAAGTTAAAAAGGAAGAATAGGAAAACATAGCTTGAGAAGGTATGTTTAACACCTTAGTGAGTTCGGTTTACAACCAATGCATATGAATGTGAATGTAGCATAATGTTTAGGTTTAACCCATAAAATCCGAATGAAGTCAAAACCCTACCCGTTTTACTTGAATTGATTATCCGTGTTTTTCATCTTGCATTCATAGTTAACTTTAGTTTAAAATTTATTGTTCAGTTTAATTAGAAATAGCTCCCATCAATTCAAAGAAAACGATTGCTCCAACTTGAGAACAGTAGAATACTTAGTGCTTAGCTAACAATCCTCGTGGGAACGATACTCACTCATCATTATATTACTTGTGCGATTAGTATACTTGCTACATATTGCATGTTGTAGGAAACACGCATTAAGTTTTTGGCGCCGTTGCCGGGGATTGTTTGAAGTTAACATTGAGTCTTTCTATAATTAGCTAGATTGGATTTTTTATTTTTTGTTTTAATTTTCAGTTGGTTTTTTATCTCATTTTCCTTCATTTCTGTTTTTGCAGTTTATGCGAAGAACGAGATGTCAGCTAGTGGTTCCTGTTGATCCTGAGATTGAGAGAACTATCAGACGACGTAATAGAGAGAGAAGAGAAAGAGAGGATTTAGTTGTAGAAGCAGAAGAAATAGTTGTTGAAATGGCAGAACCAGAAAACAGGACACTGAGGGAATTTTCAGTTCCCACAGTGAATGGTAGTGGGTCGAGTATTACTAGACCTACGGTGCAAGCTAACAACTTCGAGATCAAACCGACAATCATCCAGATGATCCAGCAGTCGGTTAGATTTAATGGTGATTTGAAGGAAGATCTGAATCAACACATTACAAATTTCTTGGAAATTTGTGACACCTTCAAGTTGAACGGAGTGTCGGATGACGCCATTAGGTTAAGGTTATTCCCATTCTCATTGGGAGATAAAGCCAAGGGGTGGTTGATGGCACTACCACCAGGAACTATCACAACTTGGAATGATCTAGCACAGAAATTCCTCACTAAGTTTTTCCCTCCAACTAAATCAGCAAAACTCAGAAATGATATCATATCATTTTTACAAGATGAGTCCGAGTCATTGTATAAGGCTTGGGAGAGATACAAGAAGTTAATGAGGAAATGCCCACACCATGGTTTGCTAGTTTGGCTTCAAGTCCAAACATTCTACAATGGATTAATGAGTAATGTACAAACCATGGTGGATGCAGCTTCAGAAGGGGCCTTGCAGAATAAGACACCGGAAGAGGCCTATGAGTTACTTGAGGTTTTGGCAAGCAACAACTATCAAAGACCAAATGAGAGAGCAACACCAAGGAAATCTTCGGGTCTTCATGAAGTTAATGCCTTCACAACCATCTCAGCCTAACTCACGGCACTTCAGAAATAGTTGGGAACTATGCAGGTAAATTCTATTCAAGCACCTCAACTAACGTGTGATTTTTGTGCAGGGAACCATGTAAGCAGCGAGTGTCAAGTTGGGAACACATTTGATTCGTCATCTTCATCAACGGAGCAAGTGAACTACTTGGCAGGAAATCAGAGACAACCAAACAACCTATACTCCAACACATACAACCCGGGGTGGAGAAATCATCCAAATCTGGCTTGGGGAAATCAGAACCAGTAAAATAACCAATGGAACCAGAGGACAATTCCAAATAACCAACCAGGGGTGAATAATCAACTGGGAGATTCAAGAGTGACAAAGTTGGAAGATATGTTTGGGAAATTTATGCAAGAGACAACGGGATTCATGAATGAGACAAGGACGAATTTTAGAAATCAAGGAGCGTCCATTCGGAATCTTGAAGTACAGATGGGCCAATTAGCCGAGAAGCTTAATGAGAGACCGCAGGGTTCCTTACCAAGCAATACAGTAACTAACCCACGTGAGCAACCAAATGCCATAATGTTGAGAAGTGGGACAGTTTTGGAAGAGGTAGAGCAAGCTACCAAAGAGGTTGAGCAACCCGGAAAGGAAGATTCTGATGAGGAAGTTGATGAAGAGATTGTTGCTGAAGAGAAACCAATTGGTTTGGATGAAAGGAAAAAGAAAAAGGAAAAATTGCCATTCCCCGAGATACCACCAGAGTTGGCACATCACACCCCACCCGTGCCTTTTCCTCAGAGATTGAAGAAAAAGAATCAGGATAAGCAAATTTCAAAGTTTATTGAAATTTTTAAAAAATTGCATATTAATATTCCTTTTGCAGATGCATTGCAGCAGATACTGAGCTATGCAAAGTTCCTCAAGGAAATCTTATCGAACAAAAGGAAATTGGATGATGAGGAAACGGTGATGCTCACAGAGGAGTGTAGTGCTATCCTCCAGAAGCAGTTACCTCCAAAGCTCAAAGATCCAGGGAGTTTTACTATTCCTTGTATTATATGAGATATTACGTTTGATCGTGTTTTGTGTGATCTAGGAGCTAGTATTAATTTGATGCCCTTTTCTGTTTTCAGGAGATTGGGAATTGGTGAAGTGAAGCCAACGACCATGTTATTGCAACTAGCGGATAGGTCAATAAAACACCCGAGGAGGATAATAGAGGATGTGTTGGTGAAGGTGGGAAAGATAATTTTTCCAGCAGATTTTGTGGTGTTGGACATGGAAGAGGATAAGGAAATTCCTCTGATTTTGGGCCGACCATTCTTGGCCATGGGGAGAGCACTTATTGATGTGCAGGAAGGAACGTTACTGTTGAGAGTTTAAGATGAAACAGTAACTTTCAATGTCTTTGATGCGATGAAGTTTCTAGCTGAAACGGATTCATGTTTTAGTGTCGATGTGGTGGATAAATTGGTTGAGGAATCTATAGAAGAAAACACCCCATAGTTACCTCTGGAAGCGTGCATAGCCAAATCAAAAATAGTAGAGGTAGAAGAGTCAGAGAGTAATGATTGTGCTAGGATGTTAGAAGCACTTCAACCGATTGATGAGAGTCAAGATGTAGAATTTGAGGAGTTTGATTTTGACAAAGAGAATGAGAAGGAAAAAAATGAAGAACCTCCAAAGCTTGAATTAAAACAGTTACCTTCCAATCTCAAATATGCTTATCTTGGAGACTCATAAACTTTCCCGATGATTATTAGTTCAGATTTGAGTACATTAGAGGAAGAGAGGTTGATTAGGGTGTTGAGGGAACATAGACTAGCAATTGGATGGACCATCTCGGACATTAGAGGTATCTCGCCATCATTTTGCATGCATAAGATACTCATGGAGGATTATTTTAAGCCTAGGGTGCAACCACAATGGAGATTGAATCCTTCGATGAAGGAGGTGGTGAGAAATGAGGTGGTGAAACTCTTAGATGCGGGGATTATTTATCCTATTTTCGATAGCCCATGGGTGAGCCTGGTACAAGTGGTTCCGAAGAAGGGATGTATCACGGTGGTAAAAAATGAGAGTAATGAGTTGATACCAACGAGGACGGTGACGGGTTGGAGAGTATGCATTGATTACCATAAATTGAATGAAGCGACAAGGAAGCATCATTTTCCATTACCTTTCATTGATCAGATGTTAGAGAGGTTGGTAGGTCATGCCTATTACTGTTTCCTGGATGGTTATTCAGGATATAACCAGATTGCCATCGCTTCTGAGGATCAAGAAAAAACGACCTTCACTTGCCCCTACGGCACCTTTGCCTACCGAATGATGCCTTTTGGGTTGTGCAATGCACCAGCAACATTTCAAAGATGCATGATGTCAATCTTTGGAAATATGGTGGAACGGTTTATAGAAGTCTTCATGGATGACTTCTCAGTTTTTGGTTCATCATTTGATAGTTGTCTAACTAATATTTCTTTTGTTTTGCAACGATGTAAGGAGATGAACTTGGTGCTCAATTGGGAGAAGTGTCACTTCATGGTCCAAGGGGGAATAGTGCTTCGGCATAGGATCTCCAAGGATGGAATAGAAGCTGATCGAGCAAAGACAGAAGTGATTGAGAACAATGTTTTGAAAACCGGACCGGGAGTCGACCTGGCCAAATGGCCGATTCCCGGTTCGAATGGTTTGACCGGTCGTGCTGACGTTAACATAAAGTCATGCTGATATCAGCATGCTAAAATAAGTAAAAATGTAAAAAAGGCAAAAAATTCATATTCCCCATCTAATTAAAGTTTAAAAACCATCAAAAGCAACCTTACAACATAATTTTCTCCATCTAATTAAAGTTTAAAACCCATCAAACCAACCCTACAACAATAATAAAACCATCAAAGTTTGATAGTTAAAGTTTACAAATTCAATCCTCAAGTCTAAAGTAAACTCTAAAGTTTCAAACAACATTAAAGGCATTACAAAGTAATATCAATGGCGATGGTGATGATTGGTGATGATTGAAGAGTTCACGTTGACGACTGAAAGTTGAAGGATGAAGAGTTGCAGGCAGCAGACCAGCCATGGCAAGGAAGAAGCGCTAAAGCAGAGTAGAGCGGACTGTAGACTGAAGACTTGAAGACTGAAGTGAAGAGTGAAGACTTGAGGCTGAATCGCTGAAGCCTAGCTGAAAGCTTGAAGGAGATCTAACTTCTGAGTTCTGAGATTGCGAATGGAGGACACGAAGAGGAGGACTAGACTGGAGTGTGGAGGAGATCGCAAATGGCAGTAGCAACTAGCAAACCAAGATGAAAAAGTGATAGATTGGAGAGTGGAGGAGATCGTGAATGGCAAACTGGCAGTAGCAATCCAAGATGAAAAACTGAAAAACTGAAAAACTAAAGAAGGGGCAAGACGGCTCTGTATCTGTAGCTCAAAAGCAAATTGAAAATTTGTTACAAATTTTGAGAGTTTGGTCTAACACTTTGACTTTGTGTGTGTGGCTGTGAGCAACTCTGCAACTGTGGTTTTTAATTTTTAAAAAAAAATTCTCTTATTTCATGTGTTAAACCGGATAGAGGTGTGGACCGAAAATCAGTTTAATACCAGTTGGACCCTTGGTTTGCTATAGTACGACGGTCCAATCGCGGTTTGAAACAGTTTTACCGTAAATCTCGGTTATTTGCTCTCTTTAAACTGGAAATGCAAGCGGGTGGCGGTCGGACGTTCGACTGCCCAGTCCGGTCTGGGTTTCAGAACCTTGATTGAGAAGCTACCACCACCATCAAATGTTAAAGCAGTCTGAAGTTTCTTAGGGCACGCGGGGTTTTACAGACGCTTCATCAAGGATTTTTCGTAGATTTCTAAACCCCTTTGCAATTTGTTGAATAAAGATGTTGTTTTTGACTTTGATGATGAGTGCATGCATGCCTTTCTAATTCTAAAAAGATTATTAGTATCTGCACCTATTATTGTAGTTCCCAATTGGGGACTACCCTTCGAATTGATGTGTGATGCTAGTGATTTTGCTTTAGGGGTAGTTTTAGGACAGAGGAAAAACAAAGTGTTACATATAATTCAGTATGCTAGCAAAACACTAGTTGATGCACAATTGAATTACACCACCACTGAAAAAGAATTATTGGCTATGGTTTTTGCTTTTGACAAGTTTCATTCTTACTTGTTAGGTGCCAAGGTGATCATCTACACGGACCATTCAGCACTCCGGCACCTATTGGTAAAGCAAGAAGCAAAACCTCAGTTGATAAGATGAATTTTACTACTTCAGGAGTTCGAGTTGGAAATTAGAGACAAGAAGGGGTCAAAAAATGTGGTGGCTGATCACTTGTCGAGAATTGAGAGACCAATCAAGGGAAATGAGGAGGAAATGCCAATTAGAGAAACATTTCCGGATGAGAAGTTGATGAGAGTGGAAGAAGCACCATGGTATGCGGATTTTGCAAACTATTTGTCATCAAGGGTGCTCCCAAGTGGTATGACGTACCAACAAAAGAGAAAATTTTTCTCAGATTTGAAGTACTACTTTTGGGAAGAACCATTTCTATACAGACACTATACTTATCAAATGATACGGAGATGTGTCTTGGAGGAGGAGATGGAAAGCATTCTAAGGCATTGTCACAAGAAGGAAGTAGATGGCCATTTTGGGGGAGCTAGAATAGTAGCCAAGGTTTTACAATCGGGGTTTTATTGGCCAACCCTCTTTAAGGATTCCTTCCAGATGATTCAAGAGTGTGACCAATGTCAACGAATTGGTAATATTTCAAAAAGAGATGAGATATAGTTGAACAACATCCTGGTGGTTGAACTTTTTGATGTGTGGGGAATTGATTTCATGGGTCCCTTCCCAAGTTCTTTTGGGAACACATTTATCTTGGTAGCGGTGGATTACGTGTCGAAGTGGGTTGAGGCAGTTGCATTACCGACTAATGATGCTAGGGTAGTGATTAAGTTTGTGAAAAAGAATATTTTCTCAAGGTTTGGGGTACCACGAGCAATCATTAGTGATGGAGGATCTCATTTTTGCAATAGGCAAATGGATGCACTGTTGAGTAAATATGGAGTGACACATAGAGTTGCAACACCTTACCATCCGCAAACAAGTGGGCAAGTGGAACTGTCGAATAGAGAACTCAAGGGGATTCTAGAAAAGACAGTTAATGCATCTAGGAAAGATTGGTCACGGAAGCTGGATGATGCGATGTGGGCATACCGAACCGCTTTTAAGACTCTGATTGGAATGTCTCCATTCAGGATGGTTTATGGGAAAGCATGCCACTTGCCGGTAGAACTCGAGCATAAAGCATATTGGGCAGTCAAGCAGCTAAACATGGACTTGAAAGCTGCTGGAGAAGAAAGGATGCTGACTTTGAACGAACTCGATGAGTTTCGTCTCAATGCATATGAAAATGCCCGGATCTATAAGGAGAAGACAAAAAGGTGGCATGACAAGCATATCCGGAGAAAGGAATTTGAAGTAGGACAGAAGGTGTTGTTGTTCAATTCTAGACTTAGGCTTTTCCCCGGAAAACTTAAGTCTAGATGGTCCAGACCATTCACTATTATAAGGATTCACGCATCCGGAGCAGTGGAAGTTACACATGAAGAAAAGGGCACTTTCACGGTCAATGGACAGAGATTGAAGCCATACATTGATGGGGTGATGAGTTGCAAATCCATCCCAATCCGGCTTGACATCCCAACTTGAAGGATTGAGAGAGTCGAGCTATCGACTATAAACAAGCACTTCTTGGGAGGCAACCCAAGTATCTTTAATTGTTTGTTTTTCATTTTGGTTATTTGAATTTGTTTGATTTCATTATGAGTTTGTATGGTTTTTAATGTGTGCGTTTTTGGGTGTCTCAGGTGAAGTTTTAAGCAAAAGAAAGGAATTAAAATGCTCCAGATTTTGCCAGGACGAAGAAGTTTCTTCGCCGCGGCAAAGCATTGTGAAGAAAAATTCGGTGTGAAAGTACCCGACTTCGTCGGGACGAAGAAACCTTGAAAAACTGTGTTAACTCCTAGACGATTTCGGCCCGGCGAAGGATTTGTCTTCGCCGCGGCGAAGAAAGAAGAATTAAATTCTTGAAAATTTGGCTAAGGCATTTCGCCGTGGTGAAGATGTTTCTTCGCCGGGGCGAAGTAAGCTGTGTATCCTCTGCAGGTTTTCGCCCCGGCGAAGAACATTTCTTCACCGCGGTGAAACCTGGGAAATTTTTAGGGTTCATGAACGAAGAATGTCGCCGCGGCGAAGCTTGTTCTGCGCCGCAGCGATAATACTTTTCTATAAATACCCACTCTTCTTTTTCATTCTTCACGCAACTTTTCATTTTCACTTGAGAGAAAATTTTTCAAAATTCAATCTTTTACCTTCCTATTGCTTTTCCAACCAAATTTCTTACTCCATAACCCTCCTAAACACCAAAACAACCAATTTCAACAACAATTTTCGCGAAAATTCACGAAAATTTTTGGAACAAAAATTTGGGGCTTTTCAATCTGGGCTATTTCTGGTTCAATTGGTGGTGAATACTCCTTTATATTGGTAAGATCTCAAATACCCAAAGCTTTTTATCAAAAAATTTCAAGTCTTTAATTGTAGATCTAAAAATATTTGTTCAGATTGAGTTGAGAAATTTGGGTGATTTTGAGCATTGATTTTGTTAGAGGAAGAGTAGTTTGTGCATTAAGTGATTGTAAGGAGTGTGGGTTGTGAAATTTTGGAGTGTTTGTGTGAATTTGAAAATTAAAAAAAAAAAAAAAAATTGTAGTTTGAGGGTAAAGTGCGAATTTTTGGAAGTGTTGGTTGCTTTTGCAGGATTGAATTGGCTGTGTAGAACAACTAGGTTTGAATTGTTGGGATATAATTTTTGATTGAAATTGAATTGTGAACAATGCCTCCAAAAATTAAGCAGCCATACAAGGGCAAGGGTAAGAGTAAAAGGAAGAATGTTGACAACCATTTTGTTAATGATGAAGCCCGTGAAATGTATGAGGGGGCAATTCAAAGAAAGGATAAGGGTATTATCCCAGAGCGTGGTTTGACCGCAAGTCAGGCCTTGGACTGGAGTAGAGGGAGACATTGGGAGATGTTTATAAGAGCTCCTAAACAAGCGGTTGTTGAGCCGATAGTAAGGGAGTTTTATGCCAATCTCCCGGATTGTCAGGAAGATACTGTTTTTATAAGAGGGGAGGATGTGCCATTTACGGGAAAGGTGATCAATGAGTTCTATAACCTGCCTGAAATTTTCACGGACAAGTATGTGCAGTTTAAGAGATCACGGATAGATGACAGTATCATCCTTCCGGTCATTTCAAAACAGAAGAAGACTCTCAAGGGAACTCAGTTGACACTGATGGCTAGACTGTGGCAATATTTTGTCTGTGCGAAATTGATGTCGAAATCGTACTATAGCACAGTTACTCACAAGAAGGCAGTGTTGCTTTACTCTATTGCCACATGAAAGAGTATCGATGTAGGAGACATGATCTTGAACAACATTAAGCTAGCATCCAAACCAGGGCGAACAAGTTACGGTTTCCCACATCTCATCACAGCCTTATGCCTTAGAGTTGGAGTTAAGGTTCAGGATGACGAGCACCGTATTCATGCTGCCCCAGTTCTAGATTCAGAGTATTATAGGAAGCAACTTGACCATCCGGAAGCTGCGTAACCAAGAGCAGGGGCAAAAAGGCAGCGAATAGGCCCTACCACATCCTCTAGCTCCACAGCTACACAGAAAGAAATGATGCAGCAAATGATGGGTTTAATGAAATATATGAAAAAACGTCAAGATTGGTTGATGGAGCAGACTCAGATGATGCATGAGATGCAGAGGAATAGCTTTAAGGAGCTCAACGTTGACACTTCAGCATACCAATGGGCCGACTGGAACTCAGATGAGTGGATGGACTCCGAGAAAGATGAGGAAGATGAGGAAGAAGAGGAAGAAGAAGAATGAGCCGAAGCACCTGTTTTTGTTTGTCTTTTTGTTTATTTGTTTTCATTTGATTTTGTTGTTCATTCTAAACATTAAACTCGGTTTTATTTTGGTTTTGGATTTTGTTTAGTTGTTTAGTTGTTGCTTTCAATTTGTAGTAGTTGAAAGGACGAGATTAGGTTGTAATATTTTCAAGTTAGTTGTGAATTTGTGCTAACATAAGGGACACCACAGTTTCAATTGTTTTGACAGATTTTGGGTGATGAAAAGTCTGAGACTGGGTGTTCATTGTGGAGCGACACTTCATGGATTAACCAGGGAGCATTCTCGTACCTTTGTGTTTTTTTTTTTATTGTGTTCTATTCCTGACTTATGCATAATGGAACATTGGGGACAATGTCATGTTCAGTTTGGGGGTAGGAAATAGAATTAGACCTAGTTTAGGAAATAGAATTAAACCTAGTTTAAGGGTAATATTGGCTGGAAACCAGTGCCCACCTTAAAAACTGCCTAGCAGTACTTGGCAACCTCTAGTATAACAACGCCACGTACACCTTAAACTGGAAAAAAAAAATTAGTTATTTTTCTTTAATTTGTTTGTTTTTGCTGATGATGAATTGTACAAATCAATGATGAGAATTGGGTTGTTGAAATCTTATTGTTGAGAAATGTTAAGCATTGCTTTAAGTTTTTGTATATTGACTGGATTTTTATTGAGGTTTGTTGAGTGGTTCAGCCACAATGTTCATTTATTTCGGCATGCTTAGATTCATTTTATGTGGTTAGGTGAAGTCTTGATAATGTTGGTGGACTCTAGAACCTAGTAGAGAAGTGCTTGAGGCGAAATTCTAGGATTAGACATGGTTGAGGAGATGATTTAGGCATTCTTTTTGGAACGTTTGAGTCTTTCTAGCCAACCTATGAATGAAATTGTCCCTAGTCACCCGTTTGAGCCGTATGAATCAGTATTGCTTTAATTTTCTTGGCAGACCAAAAATTGTCCGATCTTGTTACCCTAAACACTTTGTAGTACTCTTAGGAGAATTCGGCCTTAGTGCAAACACAAAGAACAGAAAAAGAGTTGTATGAATAAGCCAAAGGAATAGTTTGGGGGTTGTGAGAATGGCAGAAAAAAAAAATAAAAATAAAAGAGGTAGTTCACCTCAATTCAATTGATTGTGTATATGTTCAAAAAAAAAAAAATTGTCGTTTGCCGGGTTTAAGGGTATATTGGTTGGAAACCAAGAATCGCCTTTAAAATCGCCTAGCAAGATTGGCGACCTCGGGTGTTTAACAACGCCAGGTACACCTTAAACCCGCGCATTTGTGGTATCAAAAATAAGAAGGATACGAGTTTGAGGGTGGTAAATAAGTGGACATGTTGATTGTTGGTTGAAAAGAAGTGGAGTTCGATTTGACTTGAGTGTTTGCATGAGGAAAACCGAGTTCTCTTACTTTGTTTTTCCTATCCTTTTCTTGGAACCCACTACCTGAGCCTAACGTTACAACCTTTTAAAGACCTTTTGATTCTCATCTTTGTTTAGTCCTCATTAGTGGAGAGTAGTTCGATATTTAGGCTTATGGAGTCTGCCACCATTTGATAAACTTTATATTTTTACATAAAATAATCTGGGAAGTTGGGATGTGGATTGAAGTGGGGATCACCTACTTGGTGGATAGATTGAGGAAGACAATCGATAATGCTTATAACTTCTTGGAGTGTTGAACATTTCCTTATAATAATTTTTCAACAACTTTTGAGACTTGTGCAATTTCTAGGCAATTTGTTTGTTGAATTTGAGTCTTGTTGGTTTTGTTCATTTCCCAGTTTTGTTGCGTGTTTTGTGTTTTCATTCGTTGTCTGTGTTTTTGTTTCTGTTGGTTTTGTACCTTATGCTCGGGGATGAGCATATCTTTAGTTTGGGGCTATATGATAATCCGTGGATTATAAAATTTTCATTAGACTTTTTATTCGGATTTCAGGTACTTTCTGGTGCATTTTGACCTGAATTGTTGCTTAATTCTTTACATTTCATGTTTCAGGTTAGAATGGACATTTTTGAGCAAATGAGGACAAAATTGGTTATTTTTGACTTAAAAGTTAGCGGATCTCAGAAGTTAAGTGAGTTCTAAAGCAGGATAGAGCACGATAAGGCTTGTTCCAAAGGGAGAGCACTGAGAATCGAAGAATCAAGCGAAGATACAAGTAGAGTGGCAGTTTTGTAATTTCAGAACTTTTTAAGAAGCTTCGCCGCGGCGAAGACTTGTCCTTCGCCACGGCAAAGTACACCAAACACGAACAAGTCTGCTTCTTTCTTCGCAGCGGCGACAGTCGTAATTTCTAGTTTTGTAAAATGCACAGTTTTACTTTATGCGTGTTTTTCTGAGAAATTTAGGGCGAGGTATAAAAGAAACACTTAACCTTTTTGCCCGGGGTCGTCGAGGAAGTAGGTTTAGCAACTTTTACATTTTCTTTGATTAAGCTTGGAGAGATTTAGCGATTAGAAGGGTGAAGATTCGATTTTGAACCAAGGGATTCATCATTTGGGGAGATTTCTTGTCCTCTCTCTCATTTTTCATTATGTTGAACTTGACTATTATCGTTTTTCTTATTTGTAGTGTTAATTTAGCTATAAACTAACCCATTTTGGGTTAGGGTTTTGATTGTAATTCGGATTTCTGATGGGTTAAATTATTGATCATGTTATGGTCATATGACTATGTTTTGATTGTGTGTTTGCTCTGAGTTTTAATGCTTTATGTGATGAACATGATGAGATTGAGAAATTAATCATGTTAGGCTTCTTGGGTAATCACCATTATAGTATTGGATGCTAGAGATAGATTCAAGAATTAATGAAATCATTGTAGGATTCTTATGCTTAATGAGTTTGGAATTGTTAACTTTCAAATTGTTGGGTGCGGAAAGTTAAAAAGGAAGAATAGGAAAACACAACCTGAGAAGGTATGTTTAACACCTTAGTGAGTTCGGTTTACAACCAATGCATATGAATGTGAATGTAGTGTAATTTTTAGGTTTAACCCATAAAATCCGAATGAAGTCAAAACCCTACCCGTTTTACTTGAATTGATTATCCGTGATTTTCATCTTGCATTCATAGTTAATTTTAGTTTAAAATTATTGTTCAGTTTAATTAGAAATAGCTCCCATCAATCCAAAGAAAACGATTGCTCCAACTTGAGAACAGTAGAATACTTAGTGCTTAGCTAACAATCCTCGTGGGAATGATACTCATTCATCATTATATTACTTGTGCGATTAGTATACTCATTCATCATTATATTACTTGTGCGATTAGTATACTTGCTACATATTGCATGTTGTAGGAAACACACATCAATAAACCACTGTAACGGTTTTGAAGGTAAACCACCGTAGTGGTTTTAAGGGGTTTTTAGTAGTAGTTTTTAAAACACCTAAACTATATTTGACAGTTTATTTTCCAACGGTTCTGATAGGTTTTTAAAATAATAAATTTACATATATGCCCATAAAAATACCTAACTTCAACCAGTACTTGGGAGTTTTGTTTTTTCAATAACAAGGTAAAGGTTCTTTATTTGTTTTCTACTTATTAGTATTTTGTAACTTCAAATGTGATGAATTCGCCATTCTTTTCAACATCTAGAATGATTGAAAAATTGTAGCTTCACTTCTCCAAGAAAGAATCTAGAAATGAAATTTTAATAATTTTTTTTTTTTATGATTGCTTAAAATTATTTTATATTTAATATGGTTAGAGATGTGCATAATATGGTTAAAATTTTTTTGGATATACTTGGGATAGTTTTGTAGTGGATAGGGTATTGGAATAAAATTTTAAAACCAACCAAAACGCCTCGATTTGGGGGGTTTTATAAACCCCTCAAAAATACACTACACTTGTTCTGGGAGGTTTTTGAGTCAATCAAAACCAGTATATAAAAAATCTAATAATTAATGATTTTAGAACACCATAAAACCAGTCTAATTAAAAACTCCTCAAAACCAGTGGAAAAAATGCGAACAGTGGATTTATGATTTATCGATATCAATAAATACTAAAAATATAATTTTAAAATGCGAACAATGGATTTATGATTTATCAATAAAATTTCAAACAATTCGTAAGTCAGTTTTAAAAAATAGTATTAAACTTCCTTGACCAAATCAATCACGTTACACCATCAAAACTTCATTCTATACATACCAGTGAACAAAATAGATTCTTTCATTAATTCTCTATATAAACCAACTCAGATCTCTCACTAAACTCCAAGCCAACAGGTAAAATTAAACAAATATTACTAATAAAATTAAAGAGATCTAGCTTATTATTCTAGGCGATATGGAGGTGGCATACAAAAAGCTTGTCATTGTAGTTGTGGTGCTAGGTAATTTGGCTATTGCATCTGAGGCGACTTACTTCAGGAGGTCTCAAGTTTTTATGCATTTATGTGGCATGAATAAGGAAGATCTCATGAGATATGCAACAAACGATGCAACATCGAACTCTTCTCCTCCTCCAGTGCCTGAATGTTGCTCAGTTTTATCCATGGCTAACCTTAATTAAATTTGCATCTTCAAGAGGTACTCCAGCATGTTTGAATCTTATGGAATAGACTTCTGCAATCCATCTCTTATCTTTGCTCAATGCAATCTCCCCGTCTCTGTCCATTGCTAGAATGAAGCACATTGAAATAGATGTGAATTATTTACAAGAGTTGGTTGTTGCAAAATGAGTTTATGTTTAGTATGTCTCTTCTAGCTAAGCCTTTGTTTACAACATTGTTTATTCAGCTCAAAGACAAGCTAATAGTGACTACTCTTCAGCTTAGCATGTGAGGCCATGATGAACAAATGCTAAAAGTTTAAAAACTTAGAATAAAAGAAAAGTTTATTGTGTTAGTTATGTTAGTTAAAACTAACAGAGGAAGTTAGTTTTTATTAAGAGGTTGTTAGTTTTGTTAGTTGTAGTTAAGCTACTGTTAAGTTTTAGTTCTATATAAGAACTTGTCTAGCTAAGTCAATTGCTTAGCTCATGGTAAACGAATGAATGCTTAGTAAGTAGGTTCATTTAGATGGTGTTTGCAGTGTGCCATTGATAGTATATAAGCATGTATATTTGCTATAAGTTTCATTAATGAAAGATTGATCAAATTTTCTCATTTCTTTGCTTTAATCTAAATCATTTACATGGTATCAGAGTCATTGACCAAAGTCACGAAATCATTCTCTTTCCTAAATGTTGATGAAACCACTATGAATATTTGTTAAGTTTCAAGGTAAACAATCTAAATTTGTGTCCAATCTAACTCGATCAAGCTCCATTTTTGTAGCTCAACTACCAACGATTAAGCTTGTTAAGAAGAATTATAATTTCTGGAGATCATAAGTTCTTCTAGCTCCAAGGTTGTTTAATCTAGAAGGATTCATTAATGGAGAAAGGCCATGTCCTCCAGCTTTTGTCTTTGCAAAAGCTAAAAATTCAAGTGAGAAGCTTAAGAGAACTTGTCAGAGTTTAGGTTGGAAGGAAGGCAAAAGAGGTAGAGGATTGTTGAAGAATGCCAATAGAGAGAAGCTTGACAAAGTAGCAGAAACAATGCTGAAGAATGTCAAGAAAATAGAGAATAGAAGATTGTAATTTGTATGTCTAATTCATGTATTGTAATAGTACATCAGCCAATTTATATAGTGGCTTTGAATACAATAAAGGCAATGAAATAATACAATAAAGGAAATGTAATAAAGACTTAATTACAAAATATTACAGTAATTAATCAAATAATTGCAAATCAATAAGTGCTTGATTCCAGCATGAATATCTTCAACATTCCATAGTTCATCACTCCCCCTCAAGCTGGTGGTTTGTAGATGTCGAAAACCCCAAGCTTGTGTAGTAAATAAGAATGCTGACGACTGCATAAAGGCTTCATGAAAATACCTACTGGTTGTTCCGAGGTTCGTATGCGCATGGTCTTGATAATCCCTTCTTGAATATTTTCCCTGACGAAATGACAATCAATCTCTATATGCTTGGTTCTTTCATGGAAAACTGGATTTGCCGCGATATCATTGGTAGCTTTATTATTGCAGTATAAAGTGACTCATTTCCCTGTTCGCATTCCTAAATCTTTCAATAATCCAAGAATCTAGACAATTTCACAAGTTGTTTTTGTCATGGCACTTCAATTGAGGAAAGTGATATTGTTGACTACGTTTTCGTTTTCCATGATATGAGAGACCCTCCAAATTTAATGCAAAATCCTATGATAGACTTTTTGGGTCATAGGACATGTACCCCAATCTGAATCACAATATGTTTTGATGTCCAAATTCCCGCCTCGTGGTAAAAGGAGTCCCAATCCAGGACATCCTTTTAAATACTTAAGTACCATGATTTTTGCATCCATATGAGACTGTTTTGGCCCATGCGTGAACTGACTCAATATGTGAACTATGTAACTTATGTCGGGTCTTGTCATGGTGAGTTAAATAAGTCTTCCCACAAGTCTCTGATAGTGGGATGGGTCATTTAACAAAGGATCATTTTCTAAAGAGGTTGTCTCATGATCATATTGTTGGGATGTAAGTTTGGTGTTTTGTTCCACAGGAATGGTGTTGGGGCTTGCATGCTGATGAACTAGAGTCGGACACGAGCTCTAAAACATATTTTCTTTGACTCAAAGAATTACTTGTTGGGGATCATGCAATCTCAATGCCCAAGAAGTACTTTGACTCCCCAAGATCTTTTATACTAAAATGTCTATTGAGATGCCCTTTAAGGGTACGAATGTTATCCTCATTATTCCCAATAATTTTGATATCATCGATATAAATAATAAGAGCAATGAAGGTGGTACCTTTGTGCCATGTGAAGAGAGAGTAGTCATGCTTGGACTGAGTGAAGCCCATGTTTATTAGAGCCTCTATGAATTTTGTGTTCCATTGGCAAAATGCTTGTTTTAAACCATAAAAGGATTTGTGTAGATGACATACTAGATTATGCCCCTATCTACGTAGTCCAGGAGGAAGATCCCTGTAGATTTCTTTGTGAAGATCCTCATGAAGGAAGGCATTATAAACATCCATCTAATAAAGAGTCTGGTCACGTATGGCAATAACAGATAAGAAAGCCCGAACAGTAACATGCTTGGCTACTGGGGAAAAAGTGTCATGGTAATCAAACCTTTATCATTGAGTGAAGCTTTTTGTAACGAGACGGGCTTTGTATCGCTCTATTGAACCATCAGCACGGTGCTTGATCTTGTAAACCCATTTACAACTAATGGACTTCTTGTGAGGAGGACATGGAACAAGATCCCAGGTATGGTTCTGAGAAAGAGCACTGAGTTCATCGGCCATGGAACAAGATCTCAGGTATGGTTCTGAGAAAGAGCATTGAGTTCATCGGCCATGGTCTGGCACCAATGTGCACAGGGAACAGCATCAAAATAGCAGAAAGTCTCTTACTAGGCGTAACGACTAACACAAATCCTATAAGGGCGGGAGGGACATCATAAGTGACATAGTTAGAAGTAGGGTAAGGAGTACTTGTGGTAGTCTGAATGGTAGGATAGACATAATCGTCTATCCAAATAGGTAGGAGGGTGGCCCTTGTGGATTGTCTTTGAGGGGCAATAAAGACTATAGGAGCATTATCCAACGATGAAGGCAGACTGGTATACTGTTTCTCTAGAGAAGAATAAGGAGAAGTGGGAACTGGTTCTGAGACAGACACTAAAGGTCCCATATCATGGATGGGATGCATGATATAATAAGGTTTTGATAGAGCATCTTTTGAAGGATCTACCAAAAAAGGTGAAGACTGCGAAGATTTATCATAAGTGGACCTGTCTACAAACAGAAAAGAGTCTTCATGAAAAACCACAGCTCTAGAAACTAGGAACTTTTCTGAGGTTAGATCATATAGTCGATAACCTTTCTGATGCATTGGGTAATCCATAAAAACACATTGAGTAGCACAAGGAGAAAATTTATGCCCTCCTAAATTTGTAGAATAGCATGAACACCCAAATACTCGAAAAGATCAACTGGAGGTGTTTACTAAAAAGAATCTCATAAGGTGTCTTACCATGCAGAACTCGACTTGACATCCGATTGATTAGGTAGGTGGACGTGACCACACATTCATCCCAAAGGGTGATAGGGATGTTGGCTTGGTGTTTTAGGGCACAGGCGACCTCTAGGAGATGGAGATGTTTCTATTCAACTATGTTATTCTATTTAGGTGTATAGACACAAGAGCTCTCATGGATAATACCAAGAGAAGAAAACATGCGAACATTGAATGTTAAAAAAATCTCTAGCATTATTAGTTTGAATTCGTTGAACTGAAAGATCAAATTGGGTTTTGACCATGGACAAAAAATGTCTAATGTGAGTAAGTATTTGTGTTTTAGATTACATGAGGGAGACCCAGGTTCCCTGAGAGTAATCATCAACAATAGTTAGAAAAAATCTAGAGCTATCATGATTAACTGTGTGATATGGACCCCATATGTCCATATGAACTAAGGAAAAAATGTGTGTAGTGGAAGGTGTGTGTTTTGGGAAATGTTTTGCGGGACTGTTTTGCAATTGAACAAACAGGACAATTATGTTGAGGGATAGAGGCACTATGACTCAGGCGTTGATGCAAAATAAGAAGAGTTTTATTAATGTTTGTATTACAAACATAAATTTTATTATCAGTAATACAAGACATGGAATTTTTAGCATCAGAGTAACCTATCCAATAATAAAGACCATGGTGCAATTTACTCGAGCCCATCAGATTCCCACTCAAACGGTCTTGAAACTCACATTTGTTAGGAAAGAATTTTAAAACACATATATTATCTTGACAGAGTTTAGAGACAAACATAAGGTTGAAACAGAAAGAAGGAACAAACAAGACATTATAAAGAACCAAGTGTTTGTTAAGATGAACAATCGCTAATTGAGTGGCTGGTGCATGTGTACCATTAGGCATACGGATCGAGGTGTAGGATATAGTGGATGTTTGCGAGCAGTTTTTGGGATTGCAAACAATGTGGTCACTAGCCCCTAAATCAATTATCCAAATAGTATCTTTAATAATATTGAAACAAAAGGATGTACCTGCGTAGGATGTTGTATTGGCCTGTAGAGTTTGGTTCAACATTTGTAAGATCTGCAAGATCTGGTGATAGTATTCTTGGCTAAACACAAGGGCTGTAGTACTATTTCTATAAGTGATAGGTTGACTTACTTGATTGGTAGTGGCGGCTCTAGATCGTTGGTGTTGAGGGTGTTAGTAAACGGTCCCGTATACGCAGCGGAAACGAAAAATATAATATAACAGGATCGTTTACATGAGCCAAGATCAAGGGTATGATTTTACAATTTATATTAAATAAAATATGCATAAATATTCAACATGAGTTTAAAAGAAACAAACGCATGTTGAAGGCTCCTCCAAATTTGTTGACAAACGTTTTGCTACCGATCCAAGTGTAGGATCGAACCTGCATAGTCCACACGAAGACAATCTTAAAAGAACCAAAGAGGGATTTGCTAGATCCTCTTTGGCTTCAAGATTAAGAAGAAGACAAAATCAATTGAATTGATTTCAGGCTCAAGATGTTACTGCCGTGGGAGAAGCAAAAGGGCTGCTGTGTGTATTTTGGTTTTACAAAGAAAAACTCCTTAATTAAAAATCACACACTTTTCCTTTTATATTTAAAAAAACAATTTGCCCTAATCCCATACGGAATAGGCTTGGGCTCCAACCCAAATGCCCCATGTTGCCAAACACTCCCAATTTGATTTATTTTAATTTCTATCATTATCTCAATTAAAATCAATTAATATATATATATATATATATATATATATATATATATATATATATATATATATATATATATATATATATATATATATATATATATATATATATATTTAAATATGTGCGAACACATATTTAAACGTAATTTCACTTATTTAATTTTTTCTAACAAATTAAATAAAGGCTATACCTCAAAGAAATTTAATTTGCAACCGTGAAATTACCAAAATACCTTTTCGCCTTAAAAAGACGAAAAATGCCCTTCTTTCTTCTTGCATCTTAAATTGTCTTCTATGTGTGTGACCCTTAGGCTCCTCATCATATCGACAATGTATAGTATTGCGATTAACACCCATTAATCGCCCTCACTAATACACGTACCAAGATTGGCCCCTCAGCAAGGCATCATGGCCACCCGATAGATTCGATTCAAGAAAGTAGCTACCGTCAACGATATGGTTACCGTATGCTTCGATCCTTTCATCATATGCTTATCTCGACGAGACGAAGGCATAGAAATAGTGTCAACCTTCGGTTACTCGATATTATTTATTCGCCTGGACCAATGACATGTATTATAAACTGGATAGAGCAACAACTTAATCCCACGTGGCCACGCTTTAGTGTCATTGCCATATACCGAATTGCGCCGTGAGATAACTTTCTCCCCGTACTGGAGTGATGAATCCTCTGTCAATCCATCATAGTCTTGATACACTCCTTGATGCAGCCAATCACCACCGTATTGACAGCTCTGAAAAGAACTGCGTTAGGCTAGTGTCAAACTACACCAATCGGTGCACAAGGCGCTCCGGTGATCTCAAGTCTAAGGATCACATGCACCACCATTCGTTAGAGGATTTGTTCCATAGACACTGGGGTTACCATCCATATGGAATCCTCTGATGGGTCACCCAAATGAACTTGCCGTGGGTGTAATCGCCACAACAAACACCCATGTGTTGCACCAGGTTGTCACCAAACAACCTTGACAAGTGAGATCAGTCACTGCCTTTCGATAGGGTCGTTCAACACAATGATAGCCTTACCGTATTATCTGTGCCCTTAGTTTAAAAATAATACCTGGGCTCTGAGCGTTTCTAGAATGGCCACCATATGTGCTCATAGGGTTCTCACTATCAAGATTTGAAACACTTGATACCCTCGTCACGGCTCTACCATTCTAAGGACATATATCAATATATATTGCAATAATAATGATTTACGCGATATAGAATAAAATGCCTTTTTATTGACTAATGAACATTATTACAAAGAGTCAATTCTACAATAATTGATTGGCTCTAGGGCATCTACTCTAACAATCTCCCACTTGCACTATAGCCAATCATTCATGCCCTCAACACTGAATGACCCAAGTGCCTGCACTATAGCCATCATTCATGCACTCAACATTGAATGACCCAAGTGCCCATCATGCTTCTGCTACAACAGAAACTTTAATAGTGGGTTGGTAGGTATTCTACAAATCTGCACATTCCCTTTCATATCGATCCTTCAAATCAGATTGAATCAACTAAGTAAGTGTTTGGATTACTGGTGAGACCGTGATTCCTCAGCCACAACAATGGCTCCATTGTTATCGCAGTACAACTATACTAGATTAGCAATGCTTGAAATCACATCAAGTTCAGTAATGAACTTTTTGATCCAAACCGCCACACTAACGCATTAAAAATGCGGTACACTTAGCATCAATTGTAGAATCCACCGTAAAGACACCAATTTGAGCTCTTGCTCACTCAGCTTATATTGAGAGAAAATGTGTAATCCCAAATTGCGAACTATAATCATCCTTTTCCTGTTTGGAAATACCGTCACTGTATTCTCTTACAGTGAGCTCATCTTTCTTCCATAATCCAAGAATATATATTCTTAAGCCCTTGTCAAGCACTTAAGAATGTCCGTTGACACTCACCCAGTGCCATTCACTTGGATTTAGTTGATATCTTCTACTAGTGCTGAATGCACATAAGACATCAATCTAAGTACATAACATATTGCTCACTCGAGCCTGATTGACATCCACTACAAATGCTGAATGCACATTAGATATCAATCTGAACATATAAGATGGATCCACTTACTAAAGCATGTGGGATCCTCTTCATTCTATCTCTCTCATTGTGTGGTTAAAGACACATATCCTTATAGAGATAGACACCATATGCCATCGAAGAAATCCCTTCTTGGATTTTTTCTATACCGAATGTGTTCAAGACCTTGCCTATGTACTTTGACTTAGTTTGAGCAACCTACACGATCTATCACGATAGATCTTTATTCCAAGGATGTAGGCTGTTTCCCCTAAGTCCTTCATGGAGAAGCACTTGGATAACCAAGTCTTTACCGACTGCAAGTTCGGTATATCATTCCCGATCTATTGTATGTCATCAACATATAATACTAGGAATGTTACTGCGCTCCCACTCACTTTCTTGTAAACACAGGGTTCATCTTCGTTCTTGATAAAACTGAATTCTTTTATGGCTTCATCAAAACGAATGTTCCAAATTCCTCCTTGAAGCTTGCTTGAGTCCATAAATGGATCTCAGAACTTGCATACCTTATTGGTTTGACTATCAAGAACGAAACCATCAGGTTGTGTCATGTACACATCCTCCTCAAGGTTTCCGTCAGAAAGCGCTTTGATATCCATTTGCCAAATCTCATAGTCATGATATGCAAAGAATTGCAAGCATCATCCGGATGGATTTAATCATGGCAACCGGCGAAAAGGTTTCTTCATAGTCAATGCCATGAATTTGTTTGAAACCTTTGGCAACTAGCCGTGCTTTATAAGTATGCACGTTGCCATCCATGTCGGTCTTCTTCTTGAATACCCATTTACACCCTATGGGTTTTACCCCTTCAGGTGGTTCCACCAGAGACCATGCTTGGTTCTGGTACATGGAGTCCATCTCGGATTTCATGGCTTCAAGCCATTTAATGTAACTGATCCGATATAGCGTTCGTAGGTTCGGGGTTCATCGCCTTGGCAGACCAAGACGTCACTATGTTGAGTCATGAGAAAACCGTATCTCTCGGGCTCATGACGTACTCTCCCAGATCTACGTAGCTCCTATGCTACTTGAGGTAGTTCACTTTGATCCACAAGTTGTGGAGTAACCTCCTCATGATGCTCAACCACTTCCTGTGGCTCTAGGGCATCTACTCTAACAGAGGGTGGCCGTGTAATTTCCAACATGTATCCCTTGTGTGGTTTCTCTGTTTGCAATAATCACAATAATGATTTTTGTTGGACTTGGATGGCCGATTAGGTGAATTAAAATTGTTGGAAAGAGTTAGGCCATTTCCCAAATTTGGGCCAGCATCAAAACTTGAGCCCAAGTGATTATTCAGCCTATATGTCCCATTTGGTTTTAAGCCATTGGATGAAGAGTGTTGATCTAGGTCGTTCACTCCTCTATATAAAATAAACTTTTCTCCTTCAGGTTGTCCTAGCCCCCCTTTGCCATCACCATTCTTTGTATCTATTGGTGACAGTGAAGGTAGCAACATCAGCGCTTGATTGAGAGTCAAACGAAGCTGATCTCTAGCTCTCGTCTTGCACAACCAACAGGTAAGTGTGCTAGAAAGAAAGCGCCAGCGATGTGGCCAACATCTGAGTCTGAAATGCCAATAAACTATCATTCAAACCAATCAAAAATTGAATTAACCTGTTTTGATCTTTAACACGCTTGATCTATTGAAGAATCATGGATGACCCTTCAAACGGTTCTTCAACAGCATCAAGTTCGTTCCAAATCATCAAAAGGCGATTGAAATAGGCTGTGACCAAAAGGTTGTGTTGCTTTATCTCAAGAAGGCTTTTACGCAAAGTAAAGATCTTTGCGAGATCCAATTGGCCATACATCCCTTGAATACTTGCCCATATCTCTTGGACCTTTTCACTCTGAGGCAAGCCGGTAGCAATCTCCTGGGTCAAGGAGTTGTTGATCCAGGCACGAACAAGTGTATTACACCAGATCCCATGCTGGTAAAGGTGTGGTTTAGTGGGTTACGAAAGGGTTCTATAGATGAACTCTTCCTAAATGTTGGTTACTAGAGCTCAGCGGAAGTCTCTGACCTAAGTGGCGTAATTTTGAGATTCGGCCAAAGGTTGTTTCACGAGCACAAGCTTAGATCCGTCGAAAATCAACGAAAAAAGGGCATCCCTTGATTTTGATTGACCAATGGTGGTTGGAAGAATATGGAAAACCGGGTAGCGATTTTGACCCGTCAGGTTAGGGTTTTGACCCATAAACCCAAATTGAATCGAGTCAGTTATGTAGTTGGGTCTGGGTTGGTAGTTAGGGCATGTTTGATGGGTTGGATTAGGTTGAGTGCTTAAGCCTATTGGATGAGTTGGGTGAGTTTTGTTGTTTACGCCTATTGGATGAGTTGGGCCAGTTTGGCCACTTTGGTTTGTGTTTGGTGACTCATTTGTGGTTGTGGACTCTGAGTCTAGTGCGATAGGTGTTTTGGTTGGTTCCATTGTTGGCTAGTGGTGATGTTTTGAAAAGATAATCTAATCCTACTGCCTTGTTTTGTAGGTTTAGAAAAATAATGGCTTAGAGAGGATTTTGGCAGAAGCAAAGAAGTGTTCTGATACCATGTAAGAGTTTAGGCTGGAAGGAAGGCAAAAGAGGCAGAGGATTGCTGAAGAATGCCAATAGATGGAAGCTAGATAAAGTAGTAGAGACAGTGCTGAAGAATGTCAAGAAAAGAGAGAATAGAATACTGTAATTTGTATGCCTATTTCATGTATTATAATGAGTACATCAATCAATTTATATAATGTCTTTGAATACAATAGAGGCAATGAAATAACATAGTAAAGGAAATGTAATAAAAGACTTAATTACAAAATATTACATTAATTAATCAAATAATTGCAAATTAATAATTGCTTGATTCAAGCATGAATATCTTCAGCCTTCCATATTTCATCAGAACTAATTCCGATTATCTTTTGTGGAAACGCAAAGATCAAGTTTTTATTAGCTGGTTGTTTACTTCGATTTCAAAATCAATGTTTGGCCATACATTGCTATGTGTAATAATGTTTTTGAAGTCTAGTCCACCCTTGAGCAACATTCAAAAGCCAACGATAATGCTTTCTCAAGCACGTGAAACTTTTATATTCAATGCTTTCGATAATGCATTTTCCATTATCATTTGAAATCATAACTATTGTTATGCCTGGAAAAGTAGAGCTAACGCGGGACCCTGTTAGCGCAAGTGGTCAGAGCTTAGGTAAGTCCAAGTGCTGTTTAGGTGCAACCATATCGCGCACTGACGCAAGAGGCGTGCTCCTGCCAGTGCAGTAGGTGAGTGTCAGCCTGGCAAAAGGCTGGAGGTGATCCACGTGTCCAAACCCTACAAAACTCTAGTGAATTACTTGAGCAGGTGAATAACGGGAACAAGGAAGGATTTGCACAACAATCTGACCCATTCACAGATTTAGTAATCATTACATGATTTCATCCCACTATAAATAGAGGGCTCCTCTCCCGTTTGTGGGATTAGCTAATTTCTCTCTGTAATAGCTTACTTATCTTCTCTTTGTAATCACTTGTAAGTCAGCTCGCTGAACGCGACCTGACCTTAGTATATTAATGCAATATCAGTGGACGTAGGAGTCACTTGTTGAAGCATCTGAACCACTTTAAACATCGTTCTCCATTTTTTATCAATTATCATACCCCCAATCGCGTGTGTTCTCTAAATCAGCTCAGCATTTCACACGTATGTTTAGTTGGTGTCAAAATCACGCATCAACAGTTTGGCGCTAGAAGAAGGGCTTGATTTAGTATTCGTCCTTCATCAGGAGAATCTCTAACTAACTAGTCCTACAACAGTAAATGACTCGCAAATTTGAATCTGAGCGACTCGATCATGGTGAAAAAGAAGTCCCCCAGGTGCAAGAGGGCACTTCTCCCAAAGTCCCTCCAGTTCCGCAAAACCTTATGGGGGATATTCCTTCAAGCTCACAACTTGACCCAGGCGTCATGAGCTACCTGAAGAGGTTCAACAGTACTCTCCAAACAATCAACCAAAGCTTGGACCGTTTGGATCATGTTGCACCACCTGAATCGAATGAGGCAGTGCCATCGCCTAAAACTCCTGCAGGTCGCATAAAGGCAAGGAAAAAGGCGATAGCTTGTGCCGCGCACACTGCAACGCATCAAAAGAAGGGTAAACAAGTGGCTAACAGTGGGCCTAAGGGTTCCAAAGGGCCAACAAACACCGACCACGTCCCAGGTAGAATACCCATGGTGTTAAGGCTCGGTGACAGGTCGCATCCCGAGCTATCCCATGCCACATCGCACATACATTCCCATAAAACTGTTGGGCGACGCGATTCTTATCACCGCCAGTGTGACGATCCCAATCATCATCGTGTGAGAGGTTCCCACACTCTGCAGGGTGGTTCGTACCACCGTAGAGGTCGTGAAAACTTCCTACACCATTCATCACCATCACACGGCTCTAGCCAGCATGTGTCAAAAGTAGCCAAAATTGTCGGTTGAGGGGAAAAGGAATCCGACCTCCAGACTTTTCTCAACCGCAATCGCGAGGGTCAAACTCACATGAGGGAAAGCAATCCCCAGATGGCTCCGCTGCCTCACATTGAGGAGTTACAGCGAGCTTTAGATCAGCTAAAAGCTCAGTAAAATAAGCGAGGGTAGATCGCAAAAGCATCTCCCTTTTCTCTGACTGTGTAAGTCGCCCCTCTCCCATCCAGATTCAGAATGTCTAACATGCGGGCGTTCGATGGAAATTCTGATCCACAGGATCATTTATACGAATTCAACGACCTAATAGAACTTCATCAAGTTTTCGATTTGGCCAAATGTCAATGCTTGGCAGTGACTCTTACATCTCATGCCAAGCGGTGGTTCAGGTCGCTCCCAGCGAGATCAATCAGCTCGTGGAACCAAATGAGCTCAACATTCTTGAGGCACTTCCAGGCGAACAGGAAGTTCTCAATGCCTTTGAGCTACCTCAGCAATATAAGACAAGAGAGGAATGAATCCCTCCAATCTTACACCGATAGGTTCCACAAGGAGCTCCATAAAGTAGCTCATACTCCCGAGGAGTCCATTCAGACTCTCATCATAACGGGAGTTCGTCCACAGACAGATATATGGAAGGAGCTGCAATCAGAGGATGATATTTCTCTAACCCGTTTTTACAACCTTACGAAGAAATACCTCCGTATTGAGAGCTCCATGGCGGCGCTCCACCGCCACACCCCAGCACTTCTGGCCATGCATCAGGTCAGAGGGAAAACAGGAGAGTGTTAGAGTAGATGCCCTAGAGCCAATCAATTATTGTGGAATTGACTCTTTATAATAATGTTCATTAATCAATAATAAAAGGCATTTTTATTCTATATCGCGTAAATCATTATTATTGCAATATGTATTGATATATGTCCTTAGAATGGTAGAACCGTGACGAGGGTATCAAGTGTTTCAAATCTTGATAGTGAGAACCCTATGAGCACATATGGTGGCCATTCTAGAAACATCCGTAGCCCCAGTATTATTCTGAAGTAAGGGCACAGATAATACGGTAAGGCTATCATAGTGTTGAACGACCTGCCGAAAGGCAATGGATCGATCTCACTTGTCAAGGTTGTTTGGTGAAAACTCGTGCGACACATGGGTGCTTGTTGTAGGCGGATATACCGCAAAGCAAGTTCACCGGATCGACCCATCGAGGATTCCATATGGATGGTAACCCCGTGTCTATGGAATAAATCCTCTAACGAATGGTGGTGCATGTGATCCTTAGACTTGAGATCACCGAGCGCCTTGTGCACCGATTGGTACAGCTTTGATACTAGCCTAACGCAGCTTCTATTCAGAGTCGCAAGACGGCGGTGATTGGCTATATCAAGGAGTGTATCAAGACTATGGTGGATTGACAAAGGATTCATCACTCCCTGCACGGGAGAAGTTATCTCATGGCGCAATTCGGTATATGGCAATGACACTAAAATCGTGGGCCACAAAGTGGGATTGAGTTGTTGCTCTATCCGGATTATAATACGGGTCATTGGTCCGTAAACCGAATATATATAATATCGAGTAACCGGAAGGTTGACACTATTTCTATGCCTTCGCCTCGCCGAGATAACGTATGATGAAAGGATCGTATTGTACGGTAACCATATCGCTTGATGTAGCTACTTTGTCAATCCGAATCTATCGGGTGGCCATGATGCCTGCTAGGGGCCAATCTTGGTCTCTGTATTAGTGAGACGATTAATTGGTGTTAATCACGATACTATACACTACCGGTATGATGAGGAGCCTATGGGTCACACACATAGAAGATAATTTAAGAGCCAAGAAGAAAGAAGGGCGCTGCCTTTTTCAAAGCAAAGAAAGGGTATTTTGGTAATTTCACAAAGGCAATTAAATTTGCCGAGGTCGTAGCCTTTTATTTAATTTGTTAAAGAAATTAAATAAGTGAAATTACGGTTAAATGTGTGTTCGCACATATTTAATTAAATCATCATTATTGATTAAATGTTAATTAAATATTAATTGATTTTAATTAAGATAATGATGAATTAAATTAAAATATCAAATTGGGAGTGTTTGGCAACATGGGGTGTTTGGGTTGGAGCCCAAGCCCATTCCATGTGGGAATAGGGCAACTTGGTTTGCCTATAAAAAGAATAGTGTGTGTGTTATGTGTGGGAATTCATTCTTTTTGATTTTGAAAAGAAAACCTCCAGCCAAAAAGCTCTCCCACGCCACTTTCACTGTTCCATTGAAAACAAACACCTTTTTTGTTTTCTTCTTCTTGATTTCTTAAGGCCAAGGAGGATCTAGCAAATCCCTCCTTGGTTCTTGTTGATTGTCTTCGTGTGGACCTCTACGGTTCGATCCTACACTTGGATCGGTAGCAAACACATTCAGAGACAACATTGGTGGAGCCTCCAAACGTGGGTATAAATCTAAACCTTTGGATTTATTTTTTCTGCATTCATATTATGCATAAACTGTAAAATCTGTGCCTTGATTTTGGGTTCTAAGGAACGATCCGTGGTTGTAAATTTTTGTTTTCCGCTGCGCAACCGGGTTGTTTCCTAACAGAGAGTTGATCAGAGATGGGCTAATGACGATCAACGAAAAGAAAAGAAACCTCAATTCAAGCCCAAGAAGTCTTACGCTCTAGTTCCTCGTCACGATCACGACAGAACTCAGTATACTCCTTCGAATGCATCTGTTTCAGCCATTCTTGATAAATCAGAGGAAGCAGTTCTGCTCAAAGAACCTGAGCCTGAGCCTATGAAAGGTCTCTCCTCATCCCGAAACAGTAAAAAATATTATATTTATCATAGGGACAATGGGCATCAGACCGATGAGTGTTGAGCTCTCAAGCAGGCAACTGAAAATCTTATCAAGCAAGGGCATTTCAAAGAGTATGTTGATGACTCTGCTCCCGCAAGGTAGAAAAATCAAGTGGAACCGAGTAAAAAGCGTCGTGATCGCAAGGGTGTTTGTAGCATAGGGATAATCTTTGGAGGACCGCACCTCGAAGAAACTGGCGAGATGCCCAAAAAAGATATGCTTGCGTAGCCCATCACGACCCCATTAGTGTAATAAACATGACATAGCGACCACCAAAGGTTCGCAGGGAAGAGGAAATCACCTTCTCCAAAAAAGACGCAGTATGATTACATCATCGCCATGATGATGCTCTCATCATCACGCCTCAAATAAGGCGCTTTTGATGTCAACAGAATGTTGGTGGACAATGGAAGCACTGTGAACATCCTGTTTCGGACAGCTTTCGAGAGAATGAAGTTAGACGAGGCCAACCTGAAGCCTGCCTCAATCCCCCTATATGGTTTTACAGGGGATCATCAAATCCCCAAAGGAACGATCTATCTTCTAGTCACGCTAGGTGACTCTGACGAGGTGACCAAAATAACTGAATTCTTAGTAGTGGATTGCCCATCCGCATTCAATGGAATTCTAAGGCGACCTCTACTGAGGAACTTCAAAGTAGTCACTTCGATCTACCATTTCAAGATGAAGTTCCCCACCCCGACAAGGATAGGGGAAGTAAGCGGATCTTAGCGTGTATCTCGCGACTGCTATGTAAAGGCAGTGTAGATGGCGTGCAAGGGGAAAGGTATCTCACATGGCATTCCTAAACAAGCAATGGCGATCAGTCGAATCGAACCACAGCCTAGCCCAGCCAAGGATAATATGGATCCTCGTATCCAGGAATGCCCTGCCAATAGGCCAGTTGAGGATCTAACAAAAGTGTCGGTCGACCAGAGCGAGCTGAGCAGAGTGTTGAGGATCGGAAGCAATCTCAACTCCCAGCTCGCTAATGACCTGATCTGATTCCTTAGAGAAAGTATTGATGTGTTTGCATGGACGCATGCCAATATGGTTGAGATCAGCCCGGACATCATTTTTCATGCCTTGAACATCGATAGTGAAGCCAAACCGGTCTACCAAAAAAGAAGGGCGATGGATCCGAAGCGGTATGCTGTCTTGAAAATCGAGGTAGATAACCTCCTTCAGAATAGATCCATACGAGAAACGCTCTACCCAAGCTGTGTTGCCAACCCAGTTCTAGTAAAGAAGTCTAATGGCAAGTGGCGGACCTGTGTTGACTTCACTGACCTCAACAAAGCCTGCCCAAGAGATAGCTTTCCCCGGCCCAGAATCGACCAACTCGTTGATACCACCTCCGATCATAAGCTGTTGAGTTTTATGGATGCATACTCGGGATACAATCAAATTCCGATGTATGTGCCAGACGAAGAGCATACCTCTTTTGTGATAGATCGGGGGTTGTATTGCTATAGAGTTATGCCTTTCGACCTAAAAAATGCTAGTGCAACTTACCAGTGGTTGGTTAACCGAATGTTTTCCGAGCAGATTGGGAAGTCGATGGAAGTCTATGTTAATAACATGCTAGTCAAGTCGCATGTGGCTGTAGATCATATAGTACATCTCGCTGAGATGTTCGACATCCTCCAAGAATATAGAATGAAGCTCAATCCTTTCAAATGCTCATTTGGAGTATCCTCAAGAAAATTCCTAGGGTACATAGTTCAGCAGTGGGGAATAGAGATCAACCCCGAGAAAATCCAAGCTCTCTTTGACATGAAGAGCCCCACTAGCAAAAAGCAAGTTCAAAGTCTCAATGGGCGAATAACGACACTTAGTCGCTTCATATCAAAGGTAACAAATCGCTGCTTGTCATTCTTCAACATTCTTAAGGCCAATAAGAAATTTCAGTGGACTTTCGAGTGCGAACAAGCATTTCAAAGCATTAAAGAGCACCTCAGAAGGTTACCTCTTTTGTCCAAGCCTCTCCCATAAGAGATCCTGCTCCTGTATCTGTCTGTCTCTTAGTACGCGGTCAGTGCAGCGTTAGTTCGAGAAGAAAGCAAGGTTCAATAGCCAGTGTATTATGCGAGCAAACGCCTGTTGGATGTTGAGATACGGTATCCGAAAATAGAGCGGTTAGCTTATGCCCTGCTGATCGCTTCTAGAAAGTTGCGACCTTACTTCCACGCCCATACAATCCATGTAATGACAAGTTACCCGCTCAGGCAGGTCCTCCAGAAACTAAAGGCATCAGGTAAATTGTTCAAATAGGCCATGAAACTAAGTCAGCTCGATCTACAATATAGACCAAAAGCAACTATCAAAGGGCAGGTTGTTGCTGATTTTATTTCAGAATTCTCATATCATCCGACCAGCAAATCCGAGCAACAGGCCAGTGAAGTCAACCAAGATACTGTCTGAAATCTGTCGACCTAGAGCCTATACATCGACAGATCATCAAATAGGAAGAGGGCCAGGGCAAGTCTTCTCCTCTTAAGTCTCGAGGGGACCTGTATTCATGGCATTCTCTAGTTTGGGTTCAAAGTGACCAATAATGCGGCTGAGTATGAAGCTCTGATCGCTGGGTTACGGTTGGCCCGAGAAATGGGATCAACTGCGATTAGCATCCACAGTAACTCCATGCTGGTTGTCAACCAGATTTTAGGGGAATATCAAGCCAAGGAAGAAAATATGATCAGTTATTTGAAGAAAGCTAAGGTCGCACTCGAGCTATTTAAGCATTTCACGATCACACATATTCCTAGAGATAACAATTCAGTGGCAGATGCCTTGGCAAAGATAGTCTCATCGCTAGACTTAGACGCATTGGAAAGTATTCATGTTCGATTCATAGAGGCTTGCGGTATCAGCTCGATCGAATGGGCCATGAATACGACAAAATTAGTCAAGGTTGTGCAAAACTGGGTACCCGAACCGGTTTTGCCCAAAAACCAAAGAGTACCTGTAAACCGAATCGCTTTTAAGGGTATCCGGTTTTTCGGTTACCCAAATTTGAATATTTTTTCATGAATTTTAATTTTTTACATTTCAAATTTCAATTTGTGAATACAATTTCTTCCATATACTAAATCAACTTTTAATTTAATAACTGAAATACTTAAGATATGGGGTTTTTGCCTCTTACTCTTTGAAAGTTAAAGGAAAATAGGTTTAAAAACTTAGGTTTTTTATTTTTTTATTTCTTAATAAACCGAATACCCGATTCTCTTAAAATAAATACCTGAACCAAAAATTCAGGTATCACATAATAAATACCTGAAACCGACCCAAATTTTCGGGATTAGTTCGGTTCGGTTAACGATTTTTTTTGCACACCTCTAGAATCGGTTTCCTGGATGACCCTTATCATTTAGTATCTTCGAGATGGGATCTTGTCCAATAACAAGGTTGAAGCAAGGACCTTGCGAACAAGAGTTGCTTGTTACATGCTAATAGGAGACCAGCTGTACAGTCAAGCGTTTAGCGTCCCCCTTCTCCAATGTGTAACCGGTGAAGAAGCAGACTAAATTATGCGAGAGATACATGAGGAGATCTGCGATAATCACACGGCTGCATGATCTCTCACCAACAAAGTTGTTCGTCAAGGGTATTATGGCCCCTGATCCAAGAAGACACCTACAACTTTGTCAAAAAGTGTGACAAGTGACAGCGGTTCGCGAACATACCACGAGCTCCTTCCAACCAGCTAATGACCATGACCAGCCCCTGGCCATTCTCCATGTGGGGAATTGATCTCATTGGTCCAATGCCAGTTGGTAAAAGAGGAGTCAAGTATGCGGTGGTCGCAGTGGACTATTTCACCAAATGGGTTGAAGCAGAGTCATTAGCCGTGATCACCACTAAAAAGCTCAAGGACTTCGTCTTCAAAAACATTGTATGCCGCTATGGGATTCCTCATACCCTCATATCTAATAATGGGAAGTAGTTCGATAACGAAAAATTCAAGCAATTTTGCGACGAGCTGGGTATCCATAAAAAATTTGCCTCAGTCGCAAGACCGCAAGCAAATAGTCAAGTTGAGGCTGTCAACAAAACCATCAAGCACACTCCAAAGGCCAAACTTTGCGCAGCCAAGGGAAATTGGGCCGACGACCTTCATGAAGTCTTGTGGGCCTATAGGACGACTCCAAGAACCTCTACCTCAGAAACGCCTTTTTCGTTTGCATATGGCTGTGAAGCAATGATCCCTGTGGAGGTCGGGACTGGTTCACTTCGGAGGGACCTATTCGACGAAGCCGACAATGAAGCGCTCATGTGTGCAAGTCTGGACCTAGTTGAGGAACATCGCAGCAAGGCTCAACTAAGAATAGCAACCTATCAGCAATGCGCGAAAAGGTTCTTCGACTCTAAGGTCAAAAGAAGAGACTTTCGGGTCGACGCCTCGTTTTAAAGGAAGTCTTTCTAGGTACTAAAGAACCAAGTGCAGGAGTTCTAGGACCGAACTGGGAGGGCCTATACCGTATCGCCAAATTAATAAGACAGGGGACTTATCATCTCAAAAGGCTGAATGGTTCCAAAGTACCCCGAGCTTGGAATGCTGAGCATCTCCGACCATATTATCAGTAATTCCAAACTCAATTGTTTCCTTGTAAAGATTTTACTTTTCTTAATTTTCGCAATCTTTGTAAATAGCGAGTGTACAATTCTGTTCATTTGTAATCATTTTCCCATGTATATAATTCTGTTCACATAAACTTGTACCAATGTTATTGTAAACAGTTAGAATGCGATCTCATATGCAAGAATGCAAAAATTGTAAATACTCATAAAAGATTAAAAAAAGAAATGTCTTTATTTATAGAAAAGGAAAGTACATAGGCATAAAGGGAGAAAACAAGAGAAGATGATCACTGATCATCATCCCCTGGCTGGTCACCGGCCGCCTGTTCAGGTGCGGGCTCCTCTAAATCAAACTCAGGATGTTCCTCTTCCAGGTCAAGTCCCCGAACCGCTTCCTCAACTTCGGCCTGCGCCATGGAAGCAAGCTCGTTCCGGTACTCGTCAAAGAGGTCGGATAGATCCATCTCAGGGTTCTTCGACAGAAGGGAAAATATGGACTGAATCATCCATTCTCTAGCCCTACTCTCAACCTCTGCCTCTTGTTGTGCATCTCCGCAGTTAGTGAAGTGATGCGACCTTGGGTAAAGTGGAGTTCGGCCTCAAGCGCTGATCGCTGCTTCTTAGTATTCTCCCACAGCTCGCCATTTTCCCTCTTTGCTCGCAAGGCTAGCTCAGAGGTCATTTGCAGCACCTAGTCTTTCTCGCCAGCCTCCCTAGTGAGTTTGGCCACGGTCCTTTGGAGGTCTTTTACCTCCTCACTATGCTTCTCTAGCTTGGACTTCTGGAAGTCCACCGCACAAAGTGCAGCATCCCTTTCGGACAAATGCTGCTCCGCTTGAGCAATGGACAGGTCCCTGTCTGTTCGCACGACCTCTAGCTCCCGCTTGAGCTACGCATTCTCTTCCCTCATCTCGACCAGTCCCTCACAGCCCCTAGCTGGACCTTCTGCAGGGACAGGTGCATGAGAGCAGGGCCTACATAACGAAGAGAATAAAGTTAGTCCCTTATATTACAAAAGTAAATGTCCTCGCCGAGGGTTGCTCATTTACCTTACTCAGGTGGTGGAAGGACGTGGTCATCAGGTTCATGGTGTCGAAGGCCATGAACTACTCAAAGGCCTCCACAAGCCCGTATTAGAGCAAAGCAAAGACTAGCGGCTGCAAATGGTCCAATAGCTGACCCATTAACTCCAGTACGGGGGTGTTTGTGCCCGTATTAGGTAGAATCCCCTCTACCGACTCTTTCCCGACCTCCTCCCAAGGACTACGATCGCATGTCTTCCCTGCTGACCCCTAGGAGCGATGGAGATGCCGGTCGCACCCCTAGCTGGCCCTCCCAAGCGAAATGTTTGGTACCACTACGACCTCTTAGGCTGGACGCCCAAGCCCTCCGGTTCGAACTTCGACTCCTCAGTCTGAATTTGCCTCCTCTTTTTAGGCCTCTAGGCCGTGGTTTTCTGCTTTGGGTGAGCAACCGAATGTTGGGCAGCGCTAACAGGTTGGGCAGGATCAGCTGTCGATGTGCCTCCGCCGAGGGGACTGCTGGGAGCTGCTCCAGCTAGACCGGTGGCACCCCTTCAAGGGAAGGCAAATTATCGTGGTCGTGGTGACTTGGGCACTCTGGGAGCCATAGTCGCTGCACGTGAACATCGTTAGCAAAATAGTTTGCTGCACGTAAAGTCAAAAAGGCTAAGGTTAAAAGGTTTATCGGTTTGGTCTCTAGGGTCGCTTCTAAGTTGAAGAAATCGTATTTTCGCAAATTTGCTGTTGTCACGAGCAATCTTGCGTCGCAACTCTCTTCAGTCAGAAAGCCAAAGGTTACGATCCTGTCCAGATCCACAAGGAGCTCTAACCTGGTCGTCTTATTAGCTGCGAAGAGACAAAGAGTTTGTTAGCAAAAAACTAAAGAAAATTCGCGAACTCAAAAGAAATGAGGACCAACTTGGCTCCTGAAAATGGCAAATGTCATTATAACGAAAGAAAAAGAACTTCGTCTCGTATGGTCCTACATTGCTCGGGTAACTGTGTATCCCCGCTTCAATGGTAGTTCACCTGGAAAGGTAGTAGGAATCCTGGTCCTTACTCTTTTTCAGGATGTACGAGAAATGGAGCTCTAGCACGGTTAGCTCGCCAAATCCGTTTTCACGACACGCGATGTACATGGCCACGGCTATCATGTGCGTGTTTGGTGTGAGCTGCAATGGTGCGACCCCAAAATGGTCGAGGATCGACTTGACAAAGGGATGGAAAGGGATCAACCCCCCACCCTTGAAAATGTCCTCGGAGATCGAGGCTAACCCTCGTGGCAGATTTCGAGCTGTGTGTGTCATGTCTCAGAAGACCTCCACGCTGATAGCTTATTGGTCTACTACCCTTTGAAGCTCATCGTCTATAAGTATCGATAGTATCTCTCAAGGGGGGACCCGTAGGAGCATCCTGCACAGGCAAGTTGGTCCTTTCCTCGGCCCTAGTCATTGGGGGGTCCATTCTACTGCGGTCTACAAAAGCAACATGCAGGGAATCACTCAATCTTCGTACACAGCTTCGTACGATGACATGGAGGAAAAAGAAAACACTTCCTCCCTTAAACCCTAGAAAAACCCTAACAGAATAGTCCTAGAGCCACCACCAATGGCTCAATCCTAAAGAGAATATTTCATCTCCGATCAACTTCCGACAGACTATCATCGCATGGCAACTATAGAAAACAAGAAATAATAGTGAATGTGGCAGAAGGATCATCCTTACCTCTTGAAATGAGAAGATTAGTCCTCATGCTCCAGATATCAAGCGTGCACCAATCTAATAGACAAAAAACCAAGACTCACGAAAATCTCTTGCTCTCTCTGAGAAGATGAATACTGTGGCGTTGCTTGAAGTGAACTTGGGGTTTTATAGTGGAGGAAATGGCACTTTGGTTTCTCAAAATCAAATGATGTTTGGACGGAAAACACATCTCACCATTGATCGTGACCACGTGTCACAGATCAGCGAAGAAGAGTGACCGTCATGCTTTGAGAAACCAGATCGTTGTCCTCTTCCGTTGAAACACTCAAGCGACGACACATTTTCCCTCCTCCACATTAAATGCGCTCACATCCACATTTAATACGCTGAAGGAGAATGTCGTTTCAGCATGGCTCGCATTTAATGCGCATGGCTGGCACTTATTGCGCACAAGACAAGTCTGTTAGAACAAAAGATACTTCATTAAATGTATCTGCTGCAAAAATGCAACGGATGACATCTGAAGAGGTCGTTATGTGCAACACTCTTCAGCGCATGTCTCATCGCGAAGCGATATGACTCTTCGGCTTGGATGAGCATTGGTCGCAAAGCAACACGATCTCTTGCCTTACACAAAAAATTGCACAAAGTGCAATCAGGTCGTGAACCTCGAACGAAGATCAAGGTCGTTGTTGTGGCATTGAATATGGTATAATTCAGTCGTTGACCCTTAAAGTAAAGGCCATTGCAGGCGCCTGCATGAAAATGTTTCTTCGACCTCTCCGCATTTAGGTCGGTCAACCGATGTTCAAATGCATCAAATCAAGGCATGACATGAAGTTCCCAAGGTTCGATTCTCAAACCTTAAAAACTAGGGGACTTCTATTATGCCTAAAAAAGTAGCATTAACGCAGAACCCTGTCAGCGCAAGTGGTCAGAGCTTAGGTAAGTCTAGGTGCCGTTCAGGTGCAGCCACATCGCGCCCTGACGCAAGAGGCGTGCTCCTGTTAGTGCAGTAGGTGCGCGTCAGGCTAGCAAAAGGCTGGAGGTGATCCACGTGTCCAACCTTGCAAAACTCGAGTGAATTACTCGAGCAGGTGAATAACGGGGTACAAGGATTTGCACAGAAATCTAACCCATTCACGGATTTAGTAATCATTACGTGATTTCATCCCACTATAAATAGAAGGCTCCTCTCCCGTTTGTGGGATTAGCTAATTTCTCTCTGTAATAGCTTACTTATCTTCTCTCTGTAATAGCTTACTTATCTTCTCTCTGTAATAGCTTACTTATCTTCTCTTTGTAATCACTTGTAAATCAGCTCGCTGAACTCAACCTGACCTCAGTATATTAATACAATATCAGTGGACGTAGGAGTCACTTGTTGAAGCATCCGAACTACTTTAAACATCGTTCTCCATCTTTTATCCATTATCATACCCCCAATTGCGTGTGTTCTATGAGTCAGTTTAACATTTCACACATGTTTAGTTGGTGTCAAAATCACTCATCAACAACTATCAATACTTGTGTGTGTGTGTGTGTGTGTGTGTGTGTGTGTGTGTATTCTCCAATTTAGATGTCCTGAAATTTTTTAGTTACACATGAAAGGTGAATGTCACAAACCTTACAATTAAAAGCTAACGACTAGATGCTCACCTTTGATCTGAAATACGGAAAAAAAAATACAGAAGATCTGAATTGGGAAATTTTCATATATATAATCTCCATTAAAACAAATAGGAAATGATTTGGATAGATGTGTGAAAATAAACAATAATTAAATATATAAATTATATAACAGTCACATAATAATAATTATTATGTTTGTACAAGTAAATGATTTGAACAAAACCCAACGGCGGATTACAAATTCAGCAATCAGGCCCTGTTGTAGACTAAAAAGGAACAGCAGTGACCTTAATTAAGCAGCTAATACGTACAGAAAGCTTGTTTGTTTCGCTTATATCTGTTTAATTTAATGCAATTATGTGTTGGAATAAGAAAGAATTAAAGTTGATAAATGAATTAAACTAAGAATAACAACAGTTTGATTCACTATTATGAATGTTTTTTAGACTAGTACTTTGGACAAAGTAAAGTTGAGTTAAGTTGTGTTAGTTTTATGAAAAAGTAATTATTAATGTTTTTAATTAAATAAAATAGGATTGGTTTTTGAGAATATTAAAACAAAATGTATTTTTAAATTTTTATGATAGAATAATGAAAAACAGTGAAAGCCTTAACTCTCCTTGTTCTTGTTTCAGCACAGATAATGCAGAACCAAAAAAAAAAAAAAAAATTACAGATGCTAATTATTGACTCTGGCACTGTCTTTTTTTTTTTTTTTTCCTTCATAATTATTACGAGTCGCACTAGTTTAGTAAAATAATTAATCACAGGTCACATGTTGTACTTGATCGGTACAATATCACAATAGCCAATAATATTGGAAAGAGGAAAATTGGTAACCACAAAGACGTATGTCTCCTCAACTACAATAAATAAGAGACAAAGAGAGTTTGAATGTTTTACGTAACTATAGATTCTCAAGAGTTCCTACACGGGGAAACCAGTAAAAAAAAAAACAAAATATTAATTGGTTTTCTAATCCTGCTAGCTATATCTTGAATATCAAACTATTAATTGATTAATTCTCAATTTTGGACTATTAATAAGTCTTCATTTCCTTCTTCAAGGTTGAATCTGAATTGTTAGTAAAACTACGTGCTAAGGAATCACAGGCCATCCTTGAGAGTATAGGAATTTAAATTAGGCTCTTTTAATAAACATAGAAAATTTTTTTAATTTTTGGGATAATCGAGGTATTCAAGCCAATTTGCAGATAATCGGAGTATTCAAGTCAGTTTGCACGTATCTCAACTAATTTCAGGGATTCATTAAACACTCGTAAGCTCAAAAGATCAAGTTAACCACAATATTATTGTAGTAGATAACCCCAAGGTTTAAACCCAAAAACTCAAAAAAGAAAACAAATTTTATTAACCACCAGGCTGACCCTTGGAGTTAACATTGAAAGTTCGTAATAAAAATTGTTAATTTCATGAGTAATGTTATGGAGAAATTGCTCTTACTAATATAAAAATTTCCAATTATAATAAATCTCCTCATTGAAGTCTAACCCATATGAAATCTTGCCAAATCTTTTCATCGGAATATAACACCCAATTCCGACTAAATTTAGAGCCAGCTAGCAGAAAGATTATCAACATAAACCATTAAAATATATAGAGCAAGTTGAGCACCCTTGTCATAAACTTTGTTTATGTATGAGAGTTCACATGCTGCCTCCCTGAACAACAATTTTGAACACTACTGCCTCATCAAACTAATTAATTCCCATTAGAAAATCAACCCAATGCACACCCGTGACTATTAACAGCCCATAGAAATGTCAATTTCTGCCATCTCTCTCTTTCACGAGCTGCATGGTTAATTTCTGTGCCCATTGAAAACAGCAACATAAAATCCATATTGCTCATATTCATTCTCTATATAAACCAATTCGTGATCCCTCTCCAAGTACTCCAAGCCAATAACAAACCAAAAGACTAGCAAAAATCAAGGAGAGCTTCTTGGAGAGATCATAATATGGAAGCATACACAAAGCTTGTAATTGTGGCAGTGGTTCTACGTTTGGCGATTGGGTCCAATGCCTTTGCGATGGAGAAGAAGAGTGATACTGACGGCATTTGTGGTATGACAAAGGAAGGTCTCACGGCGTGTGCGCCATTTGTCACCACCCAGAGCACCGCGCCTCCTTCGCCGGAGTGTTGCTTGGCGCTACCCAAGGCTAACTTCCAATGCTTCTGCGCGTTCAAGAATTCCGGGTTGTTAGGTTTTTATGGGATAGACTTCAACCAAGCCATGCAGCTTCCTACTAAATGCAAGCTCCCCAACTCTTCCCATTGCTAAATTAAGATGTTTGCATCTTGCAAACACAAAAGATTAATGTTTTATTTTCTTCTTGCTTGTTTTCTTGAGCTTTGAAGGTGATCAAGTTGACCCCTTGAGGGTCAATCATTGTTTTACTTTCATTTTTATTTTGTGTTGTTGCACTACTTGTTCAACTAATAAACATATATACCAAGAACTTTGGTTATTAAAGTGATTATGTTCATTGCTATCATATATTTATTTTTTAACAGTTTAAAAAAACGCAAATTAAGCAACCATCTATATAATTAAAACATAGTTTGAACCACTCAACAATTTTTATTCTTTTATTTTTGTAAGAATCAAATTAATGTGAAAGTTAATTATATACCTAGCCATAATGTTAAAGCATGATATATAAAAATGGATTGGATTTTTTTTTTTAAAACAAGGGAATTGTAGAGCAAAACGTCGCCATGAGGCTTATGTGATTACACTGGTTCTTGGTCATTACTGGGGCTAAATTATGGAAGTGCATTGTTCCATTGATATTGTAAATTCTTAGCTTCATGAGATGGTTTATATATTGAAGGAAACTATTGCATTCATACTGTAAGCCACATGTTATTTTGCTTGTGGAGAGTTTCTAGCTAATAGATTCAGAAATATTCAGACAAAGGGCATCAAAATATCAGAGTCTGAAATAATTAAATAGATTTGGAGACAATATTGATGATCTTTTAGTGAAAGCTTGACAAAAAAAATATTATATACAAACTTTTTATACAAATGAATTCATAAAAATTGATTTGTTAAACTATAATTGAATGACATAAAATTAAAATTAAACATATTAAAATAAATGGTTTGTCAAACATGCACAGTTATCATTTCAATCTAAAAAGAATAGTTTATGAGTAATATATATTATATATAATATTACTCATGAATCAAACACTTTGCTAAATCTTAAGTGGGCAAATTTCATCTATTCTTTCAATTTTAACTATATATATATATATATATATATATATATCATTTTTTAATCAAGATGTCTTGATATTAACATGACCATGAATATATACCATTAGATCTGAATGGTAAAATATCATTTCAATCCCATGAGACAAATTCAATGGTGTGTATAAACATGATCATGATGAAAGTAATATCAGGACGTCCTAACCAAAGAATGATTATATATATATATAACTCCCTTGCAAATTATAAACAGTAATATAGGTTCACAATCCAATCTTACAATCTTTGATATGATAACTCGTAATTGGTTAGTTTGCAAATAGATAAACGGGATCTATTTACAAACTATCATGTCAGAGGTTGTAAAAGAAGGTTGTGACTTATGAATTTATAATTACTCAATTATAAATTTGTAATTGAAGATTAAATGTGAAAATATTTGTAATTAGAAACAGGCCCAGATGGGGTAGATCCGACGGCTCACATTTATTTGGGCCGACCCAATACTAATCCCAACCTAATTCAATTGCCCCTATTTATAATAAATTAAAAATTGAAAAACAAAATGGTTAAAATCGTCCCTCGTCCTAAATCCTTTAGCAAGCTATCGTCAGATTACCATACAAAATGCTCTGCAATCTGTCGTTTCTCTTTACAGAGTAACAAAATCTTCTTCTCCGCCGTACACACCACCACAAGCCACCGCCGCTACTACCGCCGTCTATTCGAGACCTTTTATCTCTCAGACTCTCATTTGTTCATTCTCTATATCTTTCAAAGATCTCTCAATCTCGGGTTCGAAGGCTTCTCAGGTACTATTCTGTTTCTTATTTGCCCAATTACATTTACATGTTTATTTCTAAAATGGGTTTGAGCTTCTCACTTAGAATTGGGGAAAACTTTCTTACCTTGTAATCTTCATGTTTGCCAAAACCTTAAGCTTGCTAAGTGTTTGAACAAAGTTCTCACTCAATTTTGTTAGCGTAAATGAGGAGTTTTTGGGTTAGATTTTAGTCCAGATTTTAAGTTTTTTGACTTTTTGTTGAGGTATACGAAGAAATGGAGATGGGTTTATATCTGTGAAGAGAACTTTGCAGAGAGATTATTTTCCTTAATTGTTGCGTTTTGACTTGAATATGTAACAGTTACAGTGAGATGGGTTAGATTTAGGACTATAATGAAGTACTTTATGAATGCCAGAAAGTGATTCAGGTGTTTCTTTTCTCTCTTTTTTTATTGATTGAGAAATTATTGTTTTTCAAATAGTTTTAATAGACGGTCGGTCAACGGTGTGATATATATGGGGTTGGAGTTTGTCACTCTGGGAAAAAATTGTGATGCCTTTTGTTTTGTTTTGAATTATAGAGTATCGAGAAGTTCTTCAGTCAGCCACTCTGTAATGTTGAATTTCAAATGAGGTGTTAAACTGCTCGAAAACCAATTTGCTTCTGCTCTTCAAATTTGCTGAGATTCATCCTTGAAGCTGGTCTAGTAGGCATAAGTACATTCTTTCTCATATCATATAATTATTGTGACCTTCACACAATATAATAGACTCTGAAGCCGGAAATGCGAGGAAAAAATGTAGTTGATAATTTTTATTAGCAAGCCAGCCAATAAAAGTTTTTCTAAGTTAAATTTGAACACAAATCCCCTTGCAGGCTAGTGTCCAACTAACCTTGAGTCAACATAAAGGCAAGTTTTCTTCTAATTATCGAACATGGATTGAAATAAAAATTATAGATTAAAATCTTTGTAATTAAATTAATTATAATTGTTTAAAATCCGAAATGTAGAAAGACTTAAAATCCATTTTTAACTAAATGTTTTTGTAGTTAAAATTTTATTAATCTTAGTTAACATATAGTGTTTCATTTTCAGAGTACGGATTGTTTTTTCTTCATTTTTTATTATTAATTTTATCTCATTGTTTTAATTAACCTATAAATTATTTTGTGTTGCTTCTTTTAAGTTGTTATCAATGTTAATTTTTTTTCTTTCTGTAATTACAGCTGCTAATGGTTCTGTTGTTAATTTAGCTCAGCCATCAGAATAACTGAAGTCCAAATATGCAAACAGCTTCACATTGTTACTCAGTATTTTACCTTTCAAACAGGTCTATCTTTATTTCTATTTTCTTTACTTTATTTGTTTTAGATGCCAATTAAAAATAATTTAAATGGAGGTTTTGCTCATTTGCTGTAAATGATGATGCAGAAGAAGTTGTGTAAAACACAATGGGTTTATGAAGATTAATATCCCGAATACGGGTTCACTGCGATTAAATGCAAGAGTTTGGTCTTGTAAATTTCAAGGACCTGCTCGAGGAATAAGATTGTTTGCAATTCCCAACTCTGATGACGGTCACCTGACTAGTGCAATGCTGGAAGAAGATACAACTATGAACAAAGTGCAGAATTCGGAAGCAAATTCCTTCTTGAGCAATTGGTCGCCTCCCCGGTACCTTTGGAGGGGATTATCAGTTCTTGTGTTGGCAGGCCAGGTAATAACTAGGATTATAAAAGGGAAAGTGCACTGGAGAAACACTCTCCAGCAGCTCGAGAGAGTTGGCCCACGATCTGTTGGGGTCTGTCTTTTGACGGCAGCTTTTGTTGGTATGGCATTTACTATCCAATTTGTTAGGGAATTTACTAGATTGGGTTTGAATAGATCTGTGGGTGGCGTCTTAGCTCTGGCATTTTCAAGGGAGCTTAGTCCTGTAGTGACATCAATTGTGGTTGCTGGGAGAATTGGAAGTGCATTTGCAGCAGAGTTGGGCACAATGCAGGTCTCTGAGCAAACTGACACGCTGAGAGTTCTTGGTTCCGACCCTGTTGATTACTTGGTCACCCCCAGAGTAATTGCTTCCTGTGTTGCGCTACCATTTTTGACATTGATGTGTTTCACTGTGGGGATGGCATCCAGTGCCCTACTTTCTGATGGTGTTTATGGAATTAGCATTAACATTATCTTGGATTCAGCCCACAGAGCACTTAGATCATGGGATATAATCAGTGCAATGATTAAATCACAAGTTTTTGGTGCCATCATATCTATTGTGAGCTGTGCCTGGGGTGTTACCACTTTGGGAGGTGCAAAAGGTGTTGGGGAGTCAACGACTTCAGCTGTTGTTATCTCCCTTGTCGGTATATTTATAGCTGATTTTGCTCTCTCTTATATCTTCTTCCAAGGAGCCGGAGATTCCTTAAAGAATTGTGTTTAATGAGTCATATCCTACTTCTGGTCAATTTCTGATATTTAATTAGAACCTTTGCTATTGGTACTTAAGATAGCAGCACTTATGAAACACAGTCAACCATGAGTTTAAGTAATATAGCTGCTAGCATATAGATTTGAAATTTCCCCCTCTTTCGGGGTGGGGCAAGGCATGTCAATGGAGTGATTCAGAACTGTAGCTGTAGTATAAACTCATTTTATGTATAAAATTAAAAATACAGGGATTCATTGTGGTTGTGGAATTGTTCTGTGCAACAATTGAGATAATAAGGTTTTCCTCCATGTTATACTTGTCATAGTTGTGAGCTCTAATGCACTTTATTATACAGCAATTTAAATTTCAGTTTCTTACATAAAAATGACTTTCAGGGATAGCTTCCTCTGCAGCTCTAGTTCTAATATTAACTTCCAGAAATGTCTTTGATCAGAATAAATTTGTCTGATTATTGTGCACCGAGTTTGGACGAGGAACTAACCACATCCAGATTATATGTTGTCTAGCCAAGGATTTCACCCTTTTCTCTTTGGCGCCCACCACTGTTGGTTTTCTTCTTGCTGATCTTTTGCCATTTATGATCCCAGTTGGTTTTTGCTTGTACTTGTTTGTTCATTTGTATTTTCACAGCACTGGGATAGAGTTTCAATGAACTGAAATAACTTCTTTTCCCTTCTTGGCTCCCTTTCTCTTCAATTTTGATATGTGGACAAATAGTCAATACATTATACATGCATAACACTCACGGACAACGGAATATTGTTAGCAATAAATGAACGGTTTTTATGCTTATTTTTCTCATTGATCGCAATGCAGTTTATTTTAGGTTGCATTATTTATTTTTATTCAAACTGGAAAACCCACCCGATCCGAACATGAATGGTTCGGTTTGGTTCAGTTTTTACTCTGCAATTGGTTTTCTTCGGGTTAAGAAAACAAAAGCTGAATTTTAATTGGTTAGGGTTGGGTTGGATTTTGGTTAGGACGAACAGACAAGTGCCCACCCCTAGACTATATGGGTGATTTTTGAACAATTTTAGAAACATGAGGGTAATTTTGAATAATAGACCCAAATTCTCAATGTAGCTGTATTTTTCAAAAACCCAGGGGTGGCTTTGGAAAATAAACCTTATGTTATTCATTTGATAATAATTTAAATTATCCCAATAATTATCAAAAGTTACAAAAAAAATAAATTCATAAATATTTTTTAAAGTAATTTTCAATGTCAATCAATCAATTTAGGCTTACAGTGTCTTTTTTTTTTTTTTTTTTTTGGGCTAAGTTTTAGGCTTACAGTGTGACTGATAAAGATCCATTACATAAACCGAGAAATCAAATAAAAAACTTAAAACAAATTTCAAATGAAATAGGTAAATTGAAAAAAAAAAAAAAAAACAGAAATTTATATAACTGAAAATTGAAAAACATATACAATATGAAAAAAATTATATTTCTATTGTTTATATGTCATATCTATAATGAGAAATGATAATTGAGCTGATTTTAATGTTTTAATTTATTAATATTAATCTAGAAAATGAGAAAATTTTATTTTAAAATTAAAGATCTATCTATATCAAACTTATAATTTAATCTTTTAAAATGAGAAAAAAATAATAATAATGATCCTGTTAAAGAACAAAATGGAGAAGTCAATATAAATAAAATCTTCTTAATAAGCTTAGAAAAGCAAATAATCAAAAGAAAATTAGTTATTTGGAAAGGAGGAAGGAGAACTGCAATAAATTTCTTCAAAGTTGTCTTTCATACGATAAATAAGCATGGAGCTTGAAATTTGTAATGAAATTTGGAATGATCACCTTACCCTAAAGTACTTATCCAAAATATTCAAATAAAAACAAGATTATAATGCCTCATTAATAATTAATAAAATTAAAATATAAATCTTAGTCATATGTATTAATTAATATGAACACAAATTGATAGTCTGACAGTTTGCTTGGGACTCTTAAGTGTATTACTCAAAATGTCTTGAGTTTGAATCCTCACGACTATCAATAAGGGGCAACCACTGAGAGGATTTATCCGACCTTTAATTTCAGGACCCCAAGAGATTAGTTGAAATGTCTGCAAACTAGTCCAGATAACCCTCGTTAAAGAAAAACACAAATTATAATTTAACTTCTAAAAAGATTATATTAATTTTTTTTTATAACAAATTCTATATTACAAGAAAAATAGTAAACATTATATCATGTATAAATATGATTTTTCCACATCAGTTCTTGACAAGAAAATAATTTATAAATAAATATAATATTTATATAACTTTGAACTCTGCAACCATCTGTTTGCACTCTGTAGATCGAGAGAGAGCCAGAATTTTTCAGAAACTTTTTTACTACGAATAATAGCTCCTACCATCACAATAAATTTTTCAGCAAAACAGTTATAACTTGTAAAATGTGCAAGACTTTCTGCACAAATTGTATTCTTCTAAGTGGTTGTTGTCTTATTGAAGCACATATTAGAAGAGAGTGTTGATTTTTTTATTGCCCTAGCTTACTCACTCTCCTCTTCTTTCTCCATCTCCAAAACATAATTTAATTCTTTTTTCTTTTTCTTTTTCATCGGGAGTGCCTGAGCTAGTTTGTGCATACCTCAAATAATCTCTTGAGGTCTGATGTTGACAATTGGGTAAATCTCTTCTGTGGCTAACCCTATTAGCAACCCAGATAAATCGAACTTAGGACCTCTTGAATAATATATCCAAGAGACCTAGTTGACTGTTGGACCACCCAGTGGTGGTTAACATGGTTTAATTCAACATTGCACGAGTTCATTCAAATTTATTAAAAAATGTGACCTAAAATTAATTTATGTTTTTTAATTAAATCATTTTTTTTTAAATGAGTAACAATTAAACTAAAACTAATCGCACATTACTTAATTAAACATCCAAAATCACTTAAAAATCAAACAAAAAGTTCAAATCTAAAATTTGAAGTTGCAAAAGTGTGAGGACATTACATTTTTTACTTTGAGAAGATTGAATAAATGGTCCTTTATATCATATTAAATAAAATTAATTATTTTTTATTTTCTTCCATTTTAAAAAAGGTTTAAGTAAAATTTCTCATTCAATTACTGAACTTATTAATGGCACAACCGAATCTCAACAAACTGATAAAGATCATGATCGATTCAAACATGAAGATACAGATAAACATTTACGAGAGTAAATCTAGGAACTAACAAACTATCTGTAAATTTAAATATTTTCAAATGCTGTAACAGATTGAGCTTATCCAAAATCATCTATAAATAAAACAACATGTAATCCTCCTGGATGAGAGAGGAAAAATTTTCTACCGTCTGTCTTGTTTGATTCTTTATGGTATCAGAGCCACAAAGACTTACGTCTCTCATCCATGGCTTCCAATGAATCCTCTACCAACAATTCCTCTTCCTCTACTGCTACAAGTTCCATTCTCCCCACCCAACTTCATCATTTCATCACAATCAAACTCACCAAAGATAACTATCTTCTTTGGCGAGCTCAATTAATCCCATACCTCCGTGGTCAAAACCTATTTGGTTACCTAGATGGCTCCATTCCCTACACACCTATCACAATTCCTTCCTCGACCAACACTTCCATACATATCCCCAATCCCGAATACGTTCACTGGTCACAACAAGATCAAATCATTCTAAGCGCCATACTCTCTTCCCTCACCGAATCACTTCTCACCCAAATTATTGGTCTTACAACTTCTAGAGATGTTTGGCTTGCATTAGAGAAAACATTCTCATCCACTTCCTCTCCCCGGATCCTCAGCATTCGTTTCCAACTTTCAACCCTTAAAAAGGCCTCCCTCACAATCACCGATTACTTCACCAAAGTCAAACACCTTTCAGATACTCTCTCTACCATAAGTCATCCCCTTAGCTCCTCAAAAATCACCTCATATCTCCTTGATGGTCTCCCCTCCTCATATGACTCACTTGTTACTGCGATTACCACCAGATTAGATCCCATCTCCCTTGATGACCTATATGGCTGCCTACTTACTCATGAAAACCGCCTTGAGCAACAAACAACCTCCAATGAATTCAACTTACCCTCAGCCAATATTGCTACCTCCTACTTTGGTCGAGGTCATCGTGGTTCACCTTCAAATAGAGGTGCTCCCCACTATGGCAATCAATCTAGAGGCAGGGGGCGTGGATTCCACAATTATTCCCCTCACCAAATGTCACAATCAAACAAACCTCCATGTCAAATCTGCTCCAAAATTGGCCATACAGCTTCCACTTGTTGGCATAGATTCAACCAACAATTTCAGTCTCCCTCCACACCCCATCCTCAAGCAAACATAGCTCAATCACACATACCTCCCACCCTTCCTCCTACACCCAAATATGATCAAAACTGGTACCCTGACACTAGTGCCACCAATCACATTACCTCAAACCTCAATAATCTTTCCCTCAATACCGATATCTACACTGGACCTGATCAAATTCAAGTGGCCAATGGACAAGGTTTGAAAATTCTTCACACTGGTTCTTCTCTTCTTTATTCAACTTTAAAATCTTTCTTTCTCAACAAAAGCTTACATGCTCCTGAAATCAAAAAGAATTTATTGTCAGTTTCTCAGTTCACAAAAGATAACAACGTTTATTTTGAATTTCAACCCTCTTTTTCCTGTGTCAAGGATCCATCCTCGAGAGCTGTCCTCCTCAAAGGACCGAGTAAAAGTGGCCTTTACCCTCTGCATACTCTCACATCTAGGGGTGAGCAGGGGTAGCGGGTAGAACCGGAACCGGAACCGGAACCTATCCAGAACCTGCACTGTACGAGTAGGTTCCGGTTCCGGTTCTTGCATGTGGAGGAACCGGAACCGGAACTGGAACCTGTAAAAAGGGTATCCTGTTTGGAACCTGTTTTGGAACCTGTTTAGAACCTATTTTGGAACCTGGACTATAATGAAATATTTGTGAAATGTAAATAATTGGGGAGTTTCTATTATTTTACATATAAAAAAATTTAAAATAGAAAAAGTTAAATTTTTAAAATAACCTAATTAAATAAATATACGAATACAATTACACTTATTACATATAAATTACACCATATTAAAAGCTTTAATATATTATAATACATTAATATTAAAGTTTTGATCAATTAAGTGAATAATTGGAATTATGATCCAATTAAAAGTGTTTTACATTTTTAATATTATTAAAAGAATTATTTTTGAATAAAATAATATATTTGATTGAGTAATAATATATTTAGTTATTTACTTCAATTATCAAGTTCTAAGTATATCTATAATAAATTAGTAATTAATTAATTATATATGATAAATTGATAAACATTAATAAATTTAATTACTAGTTAAATATCATACTTAATCAATTATAACATTACATTATAGTTAAATGATTACTTAATTAATTATAATTTTATAACATTACTTAATTGATTTATAGTATAATTAATTATAGCATTACATTAATTGATTACTACTTAATTAATTGACTTATAAATTATAACATAATTAAATAGTTAATTAATTGACTTATTATTAGAAATTTAATTAATTATAGCATTACGTTATAGATTTATAGTATAATTACTTAATCAATTATAACATTTTATTATAAACATTAGTACAAACTTAATTAAATGATTAAAAATTTAATTAATTATAATATTACATTAAAAATTTATAGTATGATTACTTAATAGTTAATTCACTATAACATTACATTATAGTATGATTATATAATTAATTATAACATTACATAATTAAATAATTACTTAATTGATTATGTCATTATATTATAAATATTAGTAATTACTAATTTACTACATAAACATTAGCATAATACTTAATTTAATGATAAGAAATTTAATTAATTATAACATTACCTTATAAACATTTCATTACAAACATTAATTAAGCATTACATTATAGTTAAATAATTACTCAATTAAATTATAATATTATTATATTACATTATATATTACGATCACTTACTTAATTATAGCATTATATAGTTAAATGATTACATAATTACATAATTAATTATGAATTTATAACATTACATTATAAACATTAGTAATTTACTAATTTACTATATTATTACATTACTTAATTAAACGATTAAAAATTTAATTAATTATAACATTACCTTATATATTTATAATATGATTACTTAATCAATTATAACATTCCATTATAAATATTAGTATATTAATCAAATGATTTGAAATTTAATTAATTATAATATTAAATTATAGATTTATAGTATGATTACTTAATTCATTATATGATTATAACATTACATTATACTATTATAGTATGATCATATAATTAATATAACATTATATAATTAAATGATTACTTAATTGATTATGAGTTATGATATTATGTTTTAAATATTAGTAATTACTAATTTACTACATAAACATTAGCACAATACTTAATTAAATGATAAGAAATTTAATTAATTATAACATTACCTTATAAACATTTCATTATAAACATTAATTAAACATTACATTATAGTTAAATAATTACTCAATTAAATTATAATATTATTATATTACATTATATATTATGATCACTTATTTAATTATAGCATTACATAGTTAAATGATTACATAATTACTTAATTAGTTATGAATTTATAACATTACATTATAAACATTAGTAATTTACTATATTATTACATTACTTAATTAAACGATTACAAATTTAATTAATTATAACATTACCTTTTTTATTTATAATATAATTACTTAATCAATTATAACATTATATTATAAACATTAGTATATTAATCAAATGATTTGAAATTTAATTAATTATAATATTAAATTATAGATTTATAATATGATTACTTAATTCATTATAACATTACATTATACTATTATAGTATGATCATATAATTAATATAACATTACATAATTAAATGATTACTTAATTGATTATGAGTTATGATATTATGTTTTAAACATTAGTAATTATTAATTTACTACATAAACATTAGCACAATATTTAATTAAATGATAAGAAATTTAATTAATTATAATATTACCTTATAAACATTAATTAAGCATTATATTATAGTTAAATAATTACTCAATTAAATTATAATATTATTATATTACATTATATATTATGATCACTTACTTAATTATAACATTACATAATTAAATGATTACATAATTACATAATTAGTTATGAATTTATAACATTAAATTATAAACATTAGTAATTTACTAAGTTACTATATTATTACATTACTTAATTAAACGATTAAAAATTTAATTAATTATAACATTACCTTATATATTTATAATATGATTACTTTATCAATTATAACATTCCATTATAAACATTAGTATATTAATCAAATGATTTGAAATTTAATTAATTATAATATTAAATTATAGATTTATAGTATGATTACTTAATTCATTATAACATTACATTATACTATTATAGAATGATCATATAATTAATATAACATTACATAATTAAATGATTATTTAATTGATTATGAGTTATGATATTATGTTTTAAACATTAGTAATTATTAATTTACTACATAAACATTAGCACAATACTTAATTAAATGATAAGAAATTTAATTAATTATAACATTACCTTATAAACATTTCATTATAAACATTAATTAAGCATTACATTATAGTTAAATAATTACTCAATTAAATTATAATATTATTATATTATATTATATTATGATCACTTACTTAATTATAACATTATATAGTTAAATGATTACATAATTACTTAATTAGTTATGAATTTATAACATTACATTATAAATAATAGTAATTTACTATACTATTACATTACTTAATTAAACGATTAAAAATTTAATTAATTATAACATTACTTTATATATTTGTAATATGATTACTTTATCAATTATAACATTCCATTATAAAAATTAATATATTAATTAAATGATTTGAAATTTAATTAATTATAATATTAAATTATAGATTTATAGTATGATTACTTAATTCATTATAACATTACATTATACTATTATAGTATGATCATATAATTAATATAACATTACATAATTAAATGATTACTTAATTGATTATGACATTATATTATAAACATTAATAATTTACTAATTTACATAATACTTAATCAAATTATTATAATTTTATCAATTATAACATTATATTATAAATTTATGGTATGATTATTTAATTAATTATAACATTCTATTATAAACAATATTACAATACTTAATTAAATTATTAACAATTTAATTAATTATAATATTACATTATAATTAAATAGTATATTACTTAATTAATTATAACATTACAATTTACATTGTAGTATGATCACTTAATTTATTATAACATTACAATTTATATTGTAGTATGATCACTTATTTAATTATAACATTACTAGTTTCTAATATTAAATTTACTAAATTATATTTTGTATATTATAAATACCCAATTGACCAATTATAACATTAAATTAATAAATTTAACCCTAAATGATTTTGGTGAAGTTATTTTATGTGAATTGTGATGAATAATTGTTTGTGTTTTGGTTTTAATTGACGAATTTTATGTGAATTGTGATGAGTTGATTGAATTCAAGTGTTGCTTAGAGATTACAGGTTATGAGTTATATTGGACACAAATGAATGAATAATGAAAATTTGTTAGGGGTGTATTTGTAAACTTATAAGATGTTTTTGTTATTTTTTAAACTAATAGGGGGGTAATTGATTTTTTATAGGGTACCCTGGAAAGGAACCGAAACCTGCATTTTAGGTTCCGATTCCTTGAATTGAAGAACCTGCACTGTGCGGTTCCAATTCCGGTTCCTTTTTTGGGAACTCGCACGTCTGCTTCGGCCTTGCCTTCCCCTAGAAAATGCAGGGTACCCGGAACCGCTTACCCCTACTCACATCTCCCTCCACCAGTCCAGCTTCTTACATTGGCAAAAGAGTTTCGGTTCCACAATGGCATGCAAGCCTCAGACACCCTGCTTTACGCACAGTGAAAGAAATCATCCCAAAGCACCATCTAGGAGTCACCAAAAATAAAAGTTTTCCAGTTAGTCCTGCTTGTCAATTAGGGAAAAGTCATAAATTACCATTTCATTTATCAAATTATATTTCTTCTACTCCTTTTGAGTTAATATTTATGGATGTATAGGGTCACTCACCCATTGAGTCTGTTCATGGCAATAAATATTACTTAAGCATCATTAATGACTTTTCTAAATTCATATGGCTATTTAATATTGATGCAAAATCAAAAGTTGCACATACCTTCATCAATTTCCAACTTCAACTTGAATGCTACTTTAATTGCAAAATCAAAAGCGTCCAAACTGACTTTGGAGGCGAATTTCAGGCTCTAAAATCACATCTCCTCAAATCTGGCATCATTCATCGTCTGTCCTCCCCACACACTCACGAACAAAATGGGTCTGTCCAGCGCCGTCATTGCCACATCGTCGAAATTGGCCTCACCCTAATGGCCACTGCATCTATTCCCCACCAATACTGGGATGATACCTTCATCATTGCCACCTATCTCATAAATCGCCTCCCTTCTCCAATCATTCACCACAAAACTCCACTTGAGCTTCTCTTCAACCAAACACCAAACTATACCCTCCTCCATACCTTCGGGTGCGCTTGCTGGCCCTATACCATACAACTCCCACAAAATGGATTACCACTCTGATCTCTGTGTCTTCCTTGGATATAGCCCCAACCATCGAGGCTATCATTGCCTACAACCATCCTCGGGCCAAATCTTCATTTCCAGACATGTCATCTTCGATGAAACCAGGTTTCCCTTCCAACAAACGAGTCCCCCCTCTACTGATTCACAAACCTCTCTCACATCACTACCCTCATCCCTCTGTATTTTGCAGCCTCCCCTTTCACAAAATGACCTCTATATTTCGCAGCCTCACCCTTCGACAAATGACTTACCGACTCTCTCATCAACTGCATCGTTTCTTAACTTAAGCCCAAACTCCCAACCCGAGCCCAATCCTAAAAACCGAAACTTGCATCCTATGACCATAAGATCCAAAAATAATATACACAAACCCAAAAGTGTCCCCCCTGATATGACTTCCACTCCGTGGGCCTTAATCACCAAGATCCAAGAAATTGAGCCCACTTCCTTCTCTATTTCCTTAAAAATCCCACATTGGAGACAAGCGATGAATGAGGAATTTCAAGCTTTACTTGACAACGGTACATGGGTCCTAGTCCCTCCAAAGCCCAACGTAAATCTTGTGGGCTGTCAGTGGGTCAACCACATCAAGAAACAGGCTGATGGGTCCATAGAACGATAGAAAGCCCGTCTCGTTGTGAAAGGCTTTCATTAATTACCAGGTATTGATTATGATGATACCTTCAATCCAGTGGTAAAACCCACAACCATTTGAACTATTCTCTCTTTTGCAATGTCACAAAATTGGCCCATTCGACAACTAGATGTCAAAAATGCCTTTTTACATGGAAACCTACAAGAAACTATTTACATGACCCAACCTCTCGGCTTCTTTGATCCATCATGTCCTGAATATGTTTGTCATCTTCAAAAATCTCTTTATGGGCTCAAACAAGCACCTTGGGCCTGGTTCTCCAGACTCAGCAATAAATTGGTAGAAATGGGCTTTACTGCTTTCAAGGCCGATACTTCTTTATTTATTTTCAAGTCCAACCAAGCTATCAATTTTTTACTCATATATGTTGATGACATCATCATAACTAGTCCTCACCAATCTTTTTTACACTTGATCATTACAAATCTTCAGCACGATTTCGCCCTAAAAGATCTTGGGCCCCTTCACTATTTTTTGGGTATTGAGGCCCTACAGGATAACCATGGACTTTTTCTCTCACAGCAAAAGTATATTTTTGACTTGCTCAAGAATACCAATATTCTACATGCCAAGCTGGTGAACTCCCCCATGTCCACAACGGCCAACTTATCACTCTTCAAAGGTGATCCTTTCAGTGATCCAACTCTTCATCACAGTACAGTTGGCTCTCTCCAGATCTCTCATTTACAAGACCCAATCTTGCGTTTGCCGTTAGCAAAGTGTGCCAGTTTATGCAGCATCCCACAACAGATCATTGGACCGCAGTCAAACGGATTCTCCACTATCTCCACCACACCATCCACCACGGCATTCTCATTCGCCGCACCTCATTCACAGACATACATACCTTTTTCAATGCCGACTGGGCCGGTTGTCTTGACGACAGAAGATCTGTAAGTGGCTACTGTGTATACCTTGGTTCAAATCTAATCTCCTGGAGCTCACGCAAACAACCAACGGTATCATATTCAAGCATCGCAGCAGAGTATCGAGCTATTGCCAATACCACCGCTGAAGTTATGTGGCTTTGTTCTCTTCTAACGGAACTCGGCATCTCAAGTCCAAATTCACCTACACTCTGGTGCGACAATATAGGGGCCACGTACCTAACGGCCAACCCTCTCTATCACTCACGCACGAAGCACATCGAACTGGACATTCACTTCGTGCATGACCAGGTTGCCCAACGTCAACTGTAGGCTTGGTTCATCTCAAGCACAGATCATATCACAGATTCATTCACTATAGCTCTCCCTACTACACGGTTTTGCAATCTCCTAGACAATCTCGATGTTCACGAGCTCCCATTGCGATTGAGGGGGCATAATGGCACAACCGAATCTCAACAAACAGATAAAGCCCAACAAACTGATAAAGATCAAGATCGATTCAAACATGAAGATACAGATAAACATTTACGGGAGTAAATCTAGGAACTAACAAACTATCTGTAAATTTAAATATTTTCAAATGTTGTAACAGATTGAGCTTATCCAAAATCATCTATAAATAAAACAACATGTAATCGTCCTGGATGAGAGAGGAAACATTTTCTACTGTCTGTCTTGTTTGATTCTTTACTTATTACCTCTGTAAGACACTGACTACTGCCAGAGAAAATAAAATAGACAAAATAAATATTATCAAAATAATTGTCGTATCAAATCAATTAATTTATTGAATACATCTAACGCTTGGTCACGAGCGAGTTGTAACTAGCAACACCGAGTCCAAGCTTATTGTAATTTTCAGTTTCATTTGAACTTTTTTACTAAAATAAATCTTCGAATAACTTTTTAATATTTTATAGAAGGTTTTATGACAATTTTTAAAAGGGTTTTTATAATCTAATAGAGGTATCATGTTTTTGAATTCATTAGGGCATTTGAGATTTAACTATCTCTTATAAGAGTAAAATTAATATTATGATTGAAATGGATTTGTGGATTGAAATTTAAATAGTAATCAATAATCATAAAACATTAAACATTAAATAAATGAATCCTGGAAAAATGAAAAGGACTATCAAAGATAATAGAATAACTTGAGACGATTCATTTTTACGGATGCAGTTCCCTCACCAACGAAACCCCAAATGTTAACTGCAGTTAGATAATTCAACAATTAATTAGGATTTTTGAGTATATTCTCAAAAAATTTTAAGTTTGATTTATTTGGGTTACTAAGATGATCACTGAAAAAATTTATCTGTTTGTCAATTTAAAAAAGGCGTACACAAATTTACTGAACACTCTTTGCGGAAAAAAAAAAAAAAACCGTCGCTTTCACGTTAAATGAAACAAGCGTTAATTAATACGATTAAAATGAAAATTATTAATAAAAGATATTTTATTTCAAGGGTTAATTGAAGTATCGGAAACACTCAACAAAAGAAAATAATAATAATAATAATAATAATAAACTCCTTAAAAGTTGTGATTCTAATATGCATGAGTTGTCTTTTGAAGTGATTGATATGATGGAACTTGGAATGTGTAATGAAATCTGGAACGATCAGCTTGCCCAAAAATACTTATCCAAAATATTCAAACGAAAATGAGATTAATAATTAATAAAAATAAAATATAAATCTTAATCATATGCATTAACTATATCAACACAAACGGATAATTTAACTTCGAAAAAGGTATAATAAAATTTTTATTTAACAAATTCTATATTACAAGAAAAATAGTAAACATGGTATCATATGGGCTCCGTTTGATTCATAATTTTGTGTTTTTGAAAAAAGTTAAACAAAAATTGAATTAGGCCGGTATTGTAGGATTTACAAATTATAAAATATCCCCTATATTTATTTTTTTACAAAACACCCTCTATAATAAAACATTAAAAGTTAACAAAAACACCTCTAATCCACCCTCAAATACGGACAGCCAGCCACCACCGCCAAAGGGTGGCCGGAGTCGCTGTATCGGCGCATGACTGGTTGGATCTTGCCTATCATGCTCCGCTATAGCCTTTTCTGGCCAGATCCACAGTGGATCTGGCCGACAAATGCCAGATCTACGGCTAGATCTAGCCATTGACGGCCAGATCTGGCCGTATTTGCTCGTCAATGACAGCCAACAAACGGTCATCATTGATGGTCAACGACGACCGTTTGTTGGCCGTCGTTCGATTGTTATTCTGGCCAAAGATCAGGCCGTCAGCGGCGATCTTTGGCCTTAGATCGGCCTTTTCCGGCCCGATCCACCATGGATCTGATCGGAAAAGGCTAGATCGGCGCACTACTAGCCAGATTCAGCCGGTAGTGCACCATCCTACCAGATTCTGGCCATTTTTCGACAGTGGTGGCCGGAATCTGGTAAATGTGGATTGTTGGGGTGTTTTTGTAATTTTTAAAAAAATATTTAGAGGTATTTAATTAAATTAACAAATTTAAGAGGTTTAAAAAAAGTTAAATAATATTGTGAGTTTTGGGGTATTTTACTGTTTAACTTTTTTGGGAATACTAAAAGTAGTATTCCCAGAAACCAACCAAACAAAGCCTTACTTTTTCTAAGAGGACCTAAGCAGAGAATATCAAATACGTCAACGTTTGGATTTAATATGATAGGTCAAGAGATCATTCACAAAATTGGAGACTATAAAAATCTTGTAATAAACAAAAACAAACGTATCAAAGCAACATGAAATCATAAGAGGGTTTCTAACCGAAAATTAATTGTAGCTTTAAGATCCCGCAAAAAAGTTTAAATAACTTTCAAATAATCGGAGAAGCTTAGGCTCTGTTTAGTTCACTTTTTTGCATTTTTTAGAAATTTTTTTTGAAAAAAGTTAAAAAAAGTTGAATTGAGCGGATATTACGATGTAGAATTTAGAAATTAATAAAAATACTCCTTATGTTTGTTTATTTACTAAACACCCTTATAATAAAACTTTGAAAGTTAACAAAAATACCCCTAACCCACCCATTGAATAATCACAACCGGCCACCACCGTCGGAGGGTGGTCGGAGTCATCGTATCGACACATGACCGATTGGATCTTGCAGATTAGATCGGTACACTACCGGCCAGATTCGGCCGGTAGTACACCATTATATCAGATTCCGACCAACTTACGGCATTAGTGGTCGGAATCTGGTATAATGCGGGTTTAGGAGTGTTTTTGTAATTTCGAAAAAAATATTTAGGGGTATTTAATTAAATTAATAAATTTAGGGGGTTTAAAAAAAATTGAATAATATTAGATAATATTGTGAGTTTTTGGATATTTTACTATTTAACTTTTTTGAGAATACTAATAATAGTATTCCAAAAACCAACCAAACGGAGCCTAAATATTTTATATACAGATATTTATTGTTTGTTTGGTTATACTACTTAAGAGCTGTTTGGTCGGGGATTATCCCCGTTACTCCAATAATGTCAGTAACGTATCCAAATTTTTTTTTAGGATGATCCAAATAAAAACTAATTACATATTAATATTTTTGTTCATTAATATTTTTGTTAGGGTGAACCAAAATCTAGAAATTATATATATTAGTATTTTTTAAAATAAAATTGAGGGTAGGCCATGGCCCACCCAAAAATAAGCTGGATCTGCCCCTGAATAATATTATCTTATATTATTAACATTATCCTATTTGGTTGTTAAGTAATATAGAATTTTGATAATTAAATACTATCATTTTTTCAGAATAAATATTATGAGATTATTGAGAAATCTTATTTTTGTTATAATTTTATCCCTTATTAATAAAATTTTAGGATAATAATGCCCTTGTTATCTAAAAAATGGGTTGATGAATAAAGGACAAAGATGAGTGATTTGATTTACTGATAGACGATTGAGTAGCATTGTAGTAAAACTCCTGTCATATAATTGAATCTAAGTCAAGAGAAGTACTGTTATATTTTTGCTGTGAGATGGAACCCATGCTATTTCACGTATTGAAGGATACTAATCTAAGATTTCTTTTGTCATAATGATATACTGATCAGTATGTGTGAGTTAAATGATTGTGTACAAGCATCATGTGCACGAAGACACAAATTATTTATGAAACGCGAGATTTAGGAATTGTATTATCATTGAGAGGCACATTCTTTTTCCATTTGAACTGGGAGGATTGCGTTGGGTTAATTTTGTATTTTGGGGTGTTTGTTACAAAGGTTGAATCAATTGGAGTTTTTAGATCCTGGTTTCTAATTTCTTGTGAATTGCTTGTTCACGTCTTTGTAAATCCTTATAATCTTCATGAGGTACTTCTCACACTTTCTTTCTTTATGCTGAACAAAATATATATTTTATTAAAAGGTCATATGAAGTTCAAATTTAATTAAAAAGTTATGTAGTTTGGAAATCTTAAGTAAATAGCCTTGTTTTTTTATTAAGGTTAATTAAACATGATTAGGGGTTAATTAGGATTAATGAAGTATTATGTAATCTTTTAAAAATTATATTATGTCTCCAAAGAGCCGAAATTCTTGCAAACAAACCCAAACACTTTCTTCTTCTTCCTCCCGCCACATTAACGCATCCCTCCCCTAGTTGTTGTTTCTTGTAAGCTTCGTCTACATCTTCTTCTTCTTCGTCTGCATCTTCTTCTTCATCTACATCTTTTTCTCCCTTCGTCCTATACATCTTCTTCTTCCCGCCATTAACACTATCTTCTTCTTTTGCCATTAACATCTTCTCCGCCATAGATCCTCCTCCTCTTCTTGACATTTCTTCCAAGTATGTGTATCTCCCCTTTCCATTTTAGATTTTGATTTACAAAGATTTAATGATGAATTGGGTTTAGGTTATGATCTTGATTTAGTTGTTTAGGTTGTTGGGTTGTGTTTGATGTAATGGAAGTTGAAAGGAGTGGAATTTGTTGAATGTTTTCTTGCATTGTGGATAGCTGGGGGTGGTAGCACCCATTGTAGGTGGAGATGGCAGTGTATCGCTAAAGCGATCTGGTATGTCTGGTTTTTTCCAACTTTTCTCCTCAATTTTGACAAACTAAAATCACCAACACATATTAATTCCAAATTTTCTCTTGAATTTGACAACATAATTTCATCAACACAAGGCCATATAACAAGAGTACTAAATAAACTCAAACTCAAAAGAGATAGAGAAATACTGAATTGCTTTTGTATTAATATGAAATGTGTCAATTACATTTAATGACAACATTATATATAACAAATAAATCTCCTATATACATCGAAAAAAAAGCAGGGTCGACAGCCTCCATCCCCCCTCTTCATCATTCCCTTCAAACACTTCCCCATCCTCCAAAATTATCCAGCACACCTTCAGCATCAGCACCACAACCCAAGTATCAACAACCTCATGCCTAACAACACCAACTGATCCAATTCAAGACAATCCAATTATTCAAGATAATCCAATAAGATAACATCAAATAAACTACAAAATTCTAAGTCCAACTTCCATACCTTTTGATGATAGCATCAACAATGACTTGGATTAAGTTCTAGTCAGTCAAAAGGATCCATATGCCCATGGAAGCACTCAACAGCCCAACGCTCTCAACAGTTGCTCATTGTTTCGTCATTCAAGCTGTCCATCGGGGTGTTGGTCATGTCAAACTCAATAAATTTCAGTGCATATGCCCCAGAATCAGCACTATGATAGGAAGAAAACATTAGCATTAGAATCAATTTATAGAACAATTGTATTATATAAGTTTTATACAAAATTTACCTTGAGTCATTTGTTAGGACGGGAAGGCGCTTGAGTGGCTACTTTCCCGTTAGTACTTCGTCACTGAGGTGTTGAAACATCCCGCTATCGCGCAACAGCCGCAGGAACAATACGCATAATGGCTCCAACTCCGTCTCCAACTGCCTCTCACGATAAATACTTGGGTTGCAGTCAAGAATCTTTAACAAGCCCTCCTCTAGAAGCGCAACGATGGTTATCCAGTGCATATCATTGATGTTGATGATGTAGTATACTCTTTTAACCTTTGCCCAACTATGGTCATGTTTGGGCCTTTCCCCCTATACATACTGCATGATCCTGTCATCAAACTGAAAATCATCAGAGACGTCGTCGAAGTCATTTGTGCCCAATCTTTTTTGCTTGCCTTCTCTTGCTGCACCTCTACCAATGACATTTTTTCATTAAAGTATCATATGTTGTTACTCGCGTTTGGCCAAAGGCTACATCGATGATGGCATAATCGGGATACAATATATCACCATTATAGCTATGTCGTAGCCTCATGAGTGCCAATACCTCATTGATGTGTTGCATCAAATAAAAATAGCATGATAAGTATACAATACTTCATGGAAAACATAAGCAAAAATAAGGGAAAATAAGGGAAAATAACTTACTGAGTTGTCAAACCACCTACCCATCGTCAACATCTTTTCAAACCAGTCCTGGGGATAATCCCCGGTCTTGCACTTCACATGGGCATCACTTCCAGATTCATTGTAATAGGCATAGAAGAGTTTTTTCATTTCCTCCTCTATTGGCCTATACAAATTGACCTTTAACTCCTACGTTTTTGCTTGCCCCCTTCCTCTATTTGCACATCCATCCTTCACGTCCCGCCTCACCCTCCCCCATTATCACTTCCCCACTTCCTCTAGCAACCTTCTTAACCTCCTCCATTTTTCGTGGACTTTCTAAATTTTTTTTCTTCATTTTCCTCTTCTTTCCATATGTTACTACGGTGTAAGGAGATTTGACAAATTTACTCTTTCGGCTCTTTCTTTTCAGCTCAGGTTGCACTTCAACTGCTTTCAATAGTTCGCCAACTTCCTCCTCTACCCTACCAACTTTCTTTGCCACCTTATCAACTTTCTCTTCTAACCTTTTTCATTTGCTCTTCCATCTTCTCAAACATCTCATAAACGGCTGTAGTAAAATTCTCAAACATACCGTTTATGAGGTCAACCACCTCATTCTCCCAACCTCGACGCCTCAGCAAAGTGCTACTTGTTGTACTTGTTTGCCAATTAGGTGGAGGCATACAAACCTCTTCTTCTTCCTCCTCCTCCTCTCTCCTGCCGATTGGAGCTTCATTATCCTCAGCATAAATAACATTCTCAAGCAGTTGCCCTGTAACTACACTCACATGCGTGACCCCTTCTAGGTCCCGCATTAGGCAATTTATCCCTTCATCTGCTTCATCCTCTAGTGCTTGGAAAGATATAACATACTCCTCTCCCGCTTCACCCCTAGTAGCGGTGAGGAAGGGACGGACGACTCCCTGCAATAAGAAACAAAATCAATTAGATTTAAGTCACATTTAAAAGCAAGTGCATATTCAAAAGTTTAATCCTTTAATCTTACCCAAACTGCTTGAATTTCTATGTCTATTTTGTCGTAATCCTAATGGGTACACTTCTCGATGTGTCTCTGCAACATCCTAGGAAATTGTGGTCGCTCATCCAAAGTCTTCATCCTCCCCCCGCCTTAGCCAGGACAGGGATGACCTCATACATCCAAGCCTACATTGTAAAAAAAAAAAAAAACAGTTTATATCATAATAAAACACATATAATACAAAAAAATATAACGAAAAGCTATTAAAATTTACCTGCATTGCCTATGGGAAGCCAAACAAATTGTACGTGCTCGGTCTATTCTTCTCGACAGATTAGGACTGCTTTAACACTATGTCTTTTCCTTGCAAGGAGTTTATGGTTAGCTGAAATGATACCCGTCCCCACGGATAAGCATTAAAGAAGTTTATATTGCTTGCAAGCTTCACCCAATCCATTTTAACAGCTTTTGTTGAGTCAGAAGCCATAAGGATCAAATGCATGAACCATACCAAGCACATTTTGATCATCTTTGAAGAGGTATACCCACCTTCTTCTAATCTCTGCTCTAAATCATGTTCCATAATAGACGCTTTTCCCCCCAAAACCTTTCTAGCCAAGTTTTTGGCTGCCCTACTATTCTTTATTCTTTCTTGCTCTGCCGCATCTGGTAATTTCTCACATCTTAAGCTTGTCATTAAGGCATATTCCATCATGCCAAAGCATAGTGGCTTTCCATCCACCACGAACTACATTTTTTTTTTTTTTTTTTTTTTGCTTTTAACTGAGTGCAGCAACATATAATGCACTCCACCTTATAACGCCTTTTTCCAATTTTTTTCGATATTCATAAAATGACCAAAACAACTCTCTTTGAATCGGTCTAAACCCTTCTTCTGTTCCCATAAAATATCCATTATTCTCATAAAAACTTGTCAACTCGACCTAACTAAGTCACCTTTATAGGGAAGTACCAGATGCGATAAGGTGGAGTTGGCAAGTTATGGAAGCAGTTAGGTCGAGTTGGCAAGTTTTTATGAGAATAATGGATATTTTATGGGAACAAAAGAAGGGTTTAGATCGATTCAAAGAGAGTTGTTTTGGTCATTTTATGACCATTGGAGAAAATTGAAAAAAGGCGTTATGGGGGTAGAGAGTGCATTATATGTTGCTGCACTCAATTAAAAGCAAAAAAAAAAAAAAAAAAAAAAAAAAAAAAGGTGGTTCGTGGTGGATGAAAAGCCACTACGCTTTGGGATGATGGAATATGCCTTAATGACAGGCTTAAGATGTGAGAAATTACTAGATGCAGCAGAGCAAGAGAGAATAAAAAACAGTAGGGTAGCCAAAAACTTGGCTAGAAAGGTTTTGGTAGGGAAAGCATCTATTACGAAACACGATTTAGAGGAGAGGTTAGAAGAAGGTGGGTATACCTCTTCAGAGATATTCAAAATGTGTTTGGTATGGTTCATGCATTCGATCCTTATGGCTTATGACTTAACAAAAGCCGTTAATATGGATTGGGTGAAGTTTGTAAGCAACATGGATTTCTTTAATGCTTATCCGTGGAGACGGGTATCATTTCAGCTAACCATAGACTCCTTACAAGGAAAAGACATGGCGTTAAAGTAGTCCCAATCTATCAAGAAGAATAGACCGAGCACATACAATATGTTTGGCTTCCCATCGGCAATGCAGGTAAATATTAATAGCTTTTTGTTATATTTTTTGTATTATATATGTTTTAATTATGATATAAACTATTTTTTTACAATGTGGGCTTGGATGTATGAGGTCGTCCTGTCCTGGCTAAGGTGGGGGAGGATGAAGACTTTGGATGAGCGACCACAATTTCCTAAGATGTTGCAGTGGTACGTCAAAAAGTGTACCCATTGAGATTACGACAAAATAGACATGGAAATTCAAGCAACTCATGTAAGATTAAAGGATTGAACTTTTGAATATGCACTTGCTTTTAAATGTAGCTTAAATCTAATTGATTTTGTTTCTTATTGCAGAGAGTCGTCCATCCCTTCCTCATCGCTACTAGGGGTGAAGCGGGAGAGGAGTATGTTACATCCTTTCAAGCACTAGAGGATGAAGCAGATGAAAGGATAAATTGCCTAATGCGGGACCTAGAAGGGGTCATGCATGTGACTATAGTTGCAGGGCAATTGCTTGAGAATGTTGTTTATGCCGAGGATAATAAAGCTCCAATCAGCAGGAGGGAGGAGGAGGAGGAAGAAGAAGAGCTGCGTACGCCTCCACCCAATTGGCAAACTGGTACAACAAGTAGCACTTTGCTTAGGCGTCGGGGTTGGAAGAATGAGGTGGTTGACCTCATAAACGGTCGTTTGAGAGTTTTACTACAGTCGTTTATGAGAGGTTTGAGAAGATAGAAGAGAGGATGAAAAAAGGTGGAGGAGAAAGTTGATAAGGTGGCAGAGAAAGTTAGTAGGGTGGAGGAAGAAGTTGGCGGACTGTTGAAGTGCAACCTGAGCTAAAAAGAGAGAGTCGAAAGAGTAAGTTTGTCAAATCTCCTTACACCGTAGTAATGTATGGAAAGAAGAAAAAAAATTTAGGAAGTCCACGAAAAATGGAGGAGGTTAAGGAGGTTGCTAAAGGAGGTATGGAAGTGATAATGGAGGAGGGTGAGGCGGGACATGAAGGAAGTGTGGATGTGTAAATGGAGGAAGGGGGCAAGCGAAAACGGAAGAGCTAAAGGTCGATTTGTATAGGCCAATAGAGGAGGAAAAGAAAAAAACTCTTCTATGCCTATTACAATGAATTTGGAAGTGATGCCTATATGAAGTGCAAGACCAAGTATTATCCCCAGGACTGGTTTGAAAAGATGTTGACGATGGGCAGGTGGTTTGATGACTCGGTGAGTTATTTTCCCTTATTTTTCCTTATGTTTTCCATGAGGTATTGTATACTTATCATGTTGTTTTTATTTGATGCAGTACATCGATGAGGTATTGGCACTCATGAGGCTACGACAGAGCTGTAATGGTGATATATTGTATCCAGATTGTGCCATCATCAATGTGGCCTTTGGCCAAACTCTAGTAACGACATATGACACTTTAATGAAAAATGTCATTGGTAGAGGTGCAGCAAGAGGAGGCAGCAAAAAAGATTGGGCACAAATAACTTTGACGACGTCTTTGATGATTTTTAGTTTGATGACAGGATCATGCAGTATGTACAGGGGGAAAGGCCCAAACATGGCCACAGTTGGGCAAAGGTAAAAAAAGTATACTACATCATCAATATCAAGGATATGCACTGGATAACCGTCGTCGTGTCTCTAGAGGAGGGCTTGCTAAAGATTCTTGATTGTAACCTAAGTATTTGTCGAGAGAGGCAGTTGGAGACGGAGTTGGAGCCACTATGCGTATTGTTCCCGCGGTTGTTGCTCAATAGCAGGATGTTTCAATACTTCAGTGACGAAGTACCAACGGGAAAGTGGCCACTCAAGCGCCTTCCCGTCCCAACAAATGACTCAAGGTAAATTTTGTATAAAACTTACATAATACAATTGTTCTATAAATTAATGCTAATGTCTTCTTCCTATTGTAGTGCTGATTATGGGGCATATGCACTGAAATTTATTGAGTTTGACATGACCAACACCCTGATGGACAACTTGAATGACAAAATAATGAGCAACTGTTGGGAGCACTAGGCTGTTGAGTGCTTCCATGGGCATATGGATCCCTTTTTCTATTAGCCTTCTCAGAAGAGGTATAATTATTGCTTTCTTCTCTTAACCTCTCTTCTAAATCACATGTCAAAATAAATGGTTGCACCCCCAAAAAAAAAAAAAAACCTTTCTAACAAAGGTTTCAATTTGTCTTACTCTTCTTTATTCTCTCTTCCACTTCAACTTTTGGAAATGCCCCACATTTTAGGCCTGTCATTAAGGCAAATTCCATCATCCCAAAACGCAGTTAATTCCCATCCACCACGAACCACATTTCTCTCTTCCACTTCAACTTTTGGAAATGCTTTTAATGCAGTGAATTCCCATCCTAGGACGACCTTTCCCAGCCACAGGTAAAGCATTAATAGATGTTCATCAAGGGAAACTAATCTTAAGGGTAGACGATGAGCAAGTAGAGTTTAATGTTTTTGATGTTAATAAGTGTCCATCTAACTTAGACACATGCTTTGAGATTAGTGTCCTTGATAACATAGTGAATAAAAAAATTAGAAGAAAACTACCCTAGTTCACCCTTAGAGAATTGTTTAGTCAACTCTAGGACTATAGAGGTTGACTTTGAGATGGTAGATGAACAACGATTAAAGTCCTATGTGAATGGTGAAATTAAGGATATGAGGGCTTGGATTCTCATAGATGATCTGGATTGAAGAAAATAAAAAGTCAAGCTTACGACTAGGGGCGTGCAAAAAAAACCGCTAACCCAATCGAACACGCTAACTGAACCAAACCGATCCTGAATTTTCATATTTCGGGTACCCGAAAATTCAGGTCGGTTTCAGGTATTTATTATGTGATACCCGAATTTTCGGTTTGAGTATCGGTTATTCATTTTAAGAGAACCAGGTACCCAGTTTATTAAGAAATAAAAAAAATAAAAAACTTAGTTTTTAAACCTTTTTTCCTTTAACTTTCAAAGAGCAAGAGGCAAAAACCCCAAATCTTAAGTATTTAAGTTATTAAATTAAAAGTTGATTTAGTATATGGAAGAAATTGTATTCAGAAATTGAAATGTAAAAAATTAAAATTCATACAAAAATATTCAAATTCGGATACTCGGGTACCCGAAACACCAGATACCCTTAAAAGTGGTTCGGTTTGCGAGTACTCTTTTAGGGATACCCGAATATTCGGGTACCCGATTTTTCGGACAAAACCGGTTTGGGTACCCGGTTTTGCACAGCCCTACTTACGACTTTAACCAAGCGCTTTTGGGAGGCAACCCAAGCTTTTTATTTTTATTGATTAGTGTGTTATTTTTGCAAAGGCTAATTTTCAAGTATGTTTATTTTTTTTTTTTTTTCTGTTTTGTGTAAATCATTTTGATGTTGTGGTTGTTTCTCTAAATTCATAAATTTAATACGTGATGTGTGTTTCTGATGAGGTGCATTGCAAGTTTCTTTGTTTTGACAAAATTAAAAGACAACAATGGAATGAAACGAGTTGGTGATCGAATTGTCACGCGTATTCGCACTTCACTATTGCAAAAAAGGGTAACTTTTCTTTTTCTTTTTTTTCCTTTTGTTTATATTTGTACATTGGCGACAGTGTAGATTTTAGTTTGGGGGTAAGGGAAGTTTCTCCCCTAAGACTTCGAATTTATGGATTTATGAGATTTTTTTTTTTTTTTAATTTTTGTGTTCTGTTTTGAATTTTGGTTTTATTCTTGGATTAATTTATATGTCTATGATAAGAATGTGATTGCAATAACATGTAACAAATGGAGGACATTAATTTTTTCCTTTAATTACGGATGATTGTAAATGTTAATGACATTTAGTTTGAGACCCTAGTGATTTGTGGATTGGAAGTGGTTAAATTTACCTACTTAGAGACGTTTTATGTGTGAATTTTCCATGAACATTTTTGCAATCTCAACAAACTCTAGAACTCATTTGACAACCACTCGAGGTGAAATCCTAGAGTTCACATCACTTAGGAAATGATTTAGGCTATTTTAAGACCGATTGAGCCTTTCAAGGCGACCGTTTCTTATTATCATTGCTAGTTAACCATTTGAGCCTTTTAAACACAATTTAGCCTTGTTTTTCTTTATTTGAACTCAATTTTTACCACCTACCCTGATTATGAGCCTAAAACACAATCCTACCCATTTTATCCTTAAGAGACTTAATTGTTATTCAAACTTAGTACGAGTATTGGTGAGAAAGTGTAGTTTTGCCACAACCTAAGTTTATGTGAAGAAATTGTTTGGGGGTTGTGGAGTGTTTGTAAGATCAGTGGGGCTGTGTGTGTGTTTTCTACTTTCTTCTTATTATTGTTGTAAAAAAAAAATATGAAGAAAAAAAAAAAGAGGAAAAAAAAAAAAAAAAAAAAAAAAGAGAAAGAAAAGAAAAGTGGGCATTGAAAAGCATTGTGAAGATTTGGAATTATGCAAATAGGTTTATATTACTGTCAAAAAGAAAGAGCTCAATAAAGGTTGGGAACCTACTAAGTGAAAAAGGGAAGTGTTTTTGTATGATAGTAATAAGAATGAATAAAAATTAAGTCTCTTAATTTGATTTTTGTTAATTTCCCTTTTCGTTCCTTCATGAACTCATACCCTAGCCTAACGTTACAACCTTTATAAAGACCTATTGATCCAAGGTAATGTGAAATTCTATATTAGCGGAGAGTGGTTTGAAAAGTGAGCCTATGGAGTTTGATTCTATGATTCACATATAAGTCATAACCCGAATACTGAGATAAAAATTTTATTCATGAATGTTATGTATAAAACTATCTGGGTTCGTAGATTAATGGTTTGTGGTTGTATGGATGTTTTAGGGTTGATAACGAAAATGGAATTGACATTTGCATTGTCTGTGAGTTTAGGTGATTTTTATTATTCTATTTGTTTTGTGTATATGCTATTTTTGAGACACCTTTATGAATTGATCCAAGAATTTTTGTTAGTTTTTGCTCTTTTTATGTTTATTTGTATTTTTGGAGTTTATGTTAAGTTTAGTGTGGATGTTTGTGAGTATCATCGCTGGAAACCCTCACGAGACTACAACTCGTCCAACTAGGGTTGCCTAGGGGTTTAAAGGCTTGTTGCATACGCTAAATACAATCGTATCAATCTACGAAAGTGATTTAGGATAGTTTAGATATAGGTTTTCATTGCTTGTTTTATTTTCAAGCTTAGAGACTTATTTTATCGCTTAGTTTGCTAGGGACTAGCAAAAAGCTGGTTAGGGGTTGTGATAAGAGCTTGAAAGTATATATTTTATTAGTGATTTAATTGGATTTTTATGGAAAAATGTGTTTAAATTGTGGAATTTGAATTAATTCTTTCATAAATACATTTTATGGGATCACGGATGTATTTTGAGTATTTTCAGGTTCAAACTAATAATTGAAGGAAAAAAAATGATTTCGATGGAATTCGTGACAAGTAGGAACAAACGGTGTAAGAATTGGAGTTGAAATGAGAAAGTTGTGATGCGTCGAAGATACAACGTAAAATCTGGAAATCCTTCAAGATGAGCATGCTTCGATGTTTGTATCATAACTCGAGCTGTAGAAATCAGAATTCGACAATTCTTATGGTGTTGAAAATCTTATTCAAAGAGCTACAAAGTTGATGTTGATGACTTTACCAAATTATGAATATCACGGACTCGTGGGATAGAAAGAATGATCGCCGCAGCGACCATTTCTTATTGCCGTAGCGATGGGTCACGGGCCTGTTTGGGTTATTACAATCTCCTAGTCCGAATCTGAATGGGTGAAGGCATTTAATTCTTTCCTAAGTAATCTCCAAACCTAGCACTATAAATAAGAGTCTTTAATCAGTTTTTAGTGGAGGAGAGAATGAGAAAGGACGACTACTATTTTTGGAGATCGGAATTCTTGCAGTTCTCGTTCGCCAATTAGAGAAGTTTTTCTATTCTTCTTTCTTGAACTCATGTTATTGAATACAATGGTTGTTTTTATTACTGTAATTATGAACTAAATCACTTTTCTAGGGCTAAAGATATAGCCTAATTTATAAATATGTGTTGACTTTATTTTTGTTAATTCTTATTGAGCATTAATTCTAAGTTTTATTATTGTATGTAATGCTTTCAATTCTTAAGGATCCGAGGGTTGAATGATATCATGGGTTGGGTTGAGATCTAGAGATGAAACCTGATTTGTCTAAGTTAATAAAACCATAGATTGAGCGAATGCTAGAGATAAGTTACCGTGATCTATAAAGCTCTAGTAAATTCTATAGAACTTAATGATTTCTTAGCTTCTAAATCCAACTTAGAGATATTTTGGGTTGTTACTTAAGGATTAATTCGCTAATTGTTCGAAAGAAAGTTAGTGGAATATCAGAGAATTTGGCCTTTAGAATCAGCTTAATTAGGTTAGCAATAATTATCAATGCATAGGATTAAATTGGTGTAAAATTTGTGCCATAGGTTTAGTCATATTGATTTGTTTACCATAGTATTAATAAAATTATGCTTTTGTTTAGTTTTTTTTTAGTTTGTTTTCTTTTTCATTAAATTCATTCTTAAAATTTTGTTTTATCAAATAACAACAAAATAGACTAGTTTGATACTTGATAGGTAGTTCTCTTAGGATTCGACACTCGTTACTCAAGTTTTATTACTTGCCCGATTTCGTACACTTGCGAATAGCCTATCAATGTTTATTTGGCCTGAAGTAATTTCTCAATGTAGGCTGGAGGAAAGAGTTCTCACGGGACATCATCGTGAAAAGATGATCATATCTCATCTGGAATCGTCTATTTTTCTCAAAAAAAGATTTTCTGAATTGACTTAATCTCAAGAGAATGGTTAAACATATTATGGACATGACAGCCTTATAAGAGAGGCATCTTCAACAAAAATTTCAGAGGATATAACAAATTATTAAACGTTAAAGTGATTAGAACAGACTTATCAAGTGCTACCAGTGGCAAATTGAGTATCTACAGCAACAGACCTAGTTTTGAGACATCAAGCCTCATAATGCATACTTGGTTGGGAGAAAAATATGGATGATGGTAAGCAGCTTTCTCATATCAAATGAGTACTATGCGAGCGCCTCACAAAGGGATGGGGGGAGATGATCTTCAGGCAGCCTCTTAAAAGGCTGTCAAATAAATTTATAATGAGAAGTAATACAGGCAATAAACATGAGATGCTAATGTATTAGTCGGTTTTCTCTTAACCGGCTCAAAAACTAACAGTAGAGTAAGTGTTTGCACACTATGGCAAAACTCTGGACCTAAGATTAATTTTTTAAATGTCAGGGGTACTAATGGATTTAATCCTATTTGTAGAAAGCTTATTAATATTTTATAGAAGGTTTTATGACAATATTTTAAGGGGTTTTTATGATTTTATAGAGGTGTCTAATGCTTTTGAAATTCGTTACGGCATTTGAGATTTATCTATCTCTTAGACTAATAAAATTTATCCTATAATTGAAAGGATTTATGACGTAGTGATAATGAATTTATTGTGATGGATGAGATGGATTGAAATTAAAAAAGTAATTAATAATCATAAAATATTAAATAAATGAATTTGAATGAAAAGAACTAACAAAGATGAAAGAATAACCTTAGACCATTTATTTTCATATATATGGACAAAAACCCAAATCAATAATATTTTATTCACTAATTTTTTCTCACAAATGCGATGTGTCAACTCGTAATTGGTCAGTTCGTAATATATCTCGTTTACCCAAAATGGGTCCTGTCAGATCAAATGCGAACTTACCAATTGTAAGTTGTCACGTTAACGTTTGTGAGAAAAAGTTATAAGAAATGTTTATCAACTTATCATTATTCATTCCAAATATTACATTCACATTAAATAAAACAATGTATTCAATTTATTTGGTTCATTATTTGATGATTTTTAGAATATTATTTAAAAAAATTAAATTATTTTTACGATAAATGTAACTATTAATATATTAATATTTTGGGAGATGAATAAAATAGAATAAAATTTTGAGAATATTAAAATAAATGGCTCCGTTTGGTTCAAAATTTGGAGGTTTTGGAAAATGTTTTTTGAAAAAAGTTAAAAAAAAAGTTGAATTGGGCGGGTATTACGATGTAGAATTTATAAATTAATAAAATATCCTATATATTTGTTTTTTTACAAAATACCCCCTATAATAAAACATTAAAAGTTAACAAAAATACCCCTAACCCACCCTCAAACACCCCCAGTCGGCCACCACCACTGGAGGTGGCCGGAATCGTCTTATGGGCGCATGACCTGCTGGATCTTGCCGATCATGCGCTGATATGGCCTTTTCCGGCCAGATCCACGGTGGATCTGGCCGGCAAAGGCCAGATCTACGGCCAGATCTGGCCGTAGATGCTCTGAATGACGGCCAACAAACGGTTGTCGTTGATGGCGACCGTTTGTTTGGCCGTCATGCCAGCTGATTACGGCCAAAGATGCAGCGTCAGCGGCGATCTTTGGCCTTAGATCGACCTTTCCGGCCGGATCCACCGTGGATCTGGCGGAAAAGGCTGATCGGATGCACTGCCGGCGATTGATCGGTAGTGCGCTATCTTACGAGATTCGACCATTTTCGGTGGTGGTGGTAGGAATACAGTAAATAGTAATTAATTATTGGGGTGTTTTTGTAATTTTAAAAAAATATATTTAGGGGTATTTAATTAAATTATCAAATTTAAGGGGTTTAAAAAAAGTTGAATAATATTGGAAGTAGTATTTCTAAAAAATCGAGGTGCGTTTGTTTCACATTTGGGAATACTACTTTTAGTATTCCCAAAAAAGTTAAACAGAAAATACCCAAAAATTCAGATTTTTGGGAATACTATTCCCAATATTATTCAACTTTTTTTAAACCCCTTAAATTTGATAATTTAATTAAATACCCCTAAATATTTTTTTTAAATTACAAAAAACACCCCAATAATCCACATTTACGATTCCGGCCACCACCACCGAAAAATGGTCGAATCACGGTAGAATGGCAGTACTCTGGTAAATCGGCGGCATCGCCGATCTAGCCTTTCCGGCCAGATCCACGGTGGATCGCGGCGAGGCGAGATCTAAGGCCGATGCGGCGTCTTTGGCCTGCTCTCAGTCTGACGGCCAACAAGCGGTCGTCGTTGACCATCAACGGACGGACCGTTTGTTGGCCGTCATTGAGAGCTAAATACGGCCAGTCGGCAGTAGATACGGCGGCCTTTCCGGCCAGATCCACCGTGGATCGGCCGGAGGCTATCGCGCATGGACCGGCAATATCCAACGGTCATGCGCCCATCTGGCGACTCGGCCACCTCCTCCTGGTGGTCAGCCATGGGGAGTGTTTGAGGGTGGGTTAGGGGTATTTTTATTAACTTTTAATGTTTTATTATAGGGGGTATTTTGTAAAAAAACAAACATAAAGGGTATTTTATTAATTTATAAATTATACCTCGTAATACCCGCCCAATTCAACTTTTTTTTAACTTTTTTCCAAAAACTTTTCCCAAAACCCCCAAATTTTGAACCAAACGCAGCCTGAGTTTTTTGGTATTTTACTATTTAACTTTTTTGGGAATACTAAAAGTATTATTCCCAAAACTAAAATAAACGTAGTTATTAGTATTTTAAGTTTTTAAGATATAATAATAGAATTATGATATAATAGTATAATAGGATGGGGATACAATATTGAAACAAAAGCCGTAAGATTCTGATTCCAATACTTAAACAAAAACGATGTCGTTACTCCAATGAAGCCTGTTATAATTTACAAGAAGCTTCGAATATTCAAAAATTTCTTATAATTATTTTTATTAATATTGTTTTCATCTTTCATCGTACTCCCCGAAACGTATAAAAACAAAAAAAAACAAAAAATCTCACTTAACTTCGCTAACTTTGTCTCTTCGGATTCATTAACGAGGTAAAAGCCCAACATTATATCTTTGTCTTAATATTATTTAATTTAATCTAATTTCTTGTATTTATGATTTTTTTAGCTTAATTTGTTTAGTTTTTTCGAAGTTAAAAGCTGCGGTTGCGCTTGATTTCGAAAAGATTGAAACTTTATTTTGGTTTGTTTTTGTGAATGATTTTAGGGTTTTCCTGAAGCTCATCGTTTTCTGGGTTTTCAAGATTTGGGACTTGTTTGTTTATGGGGAATTTAGATTTACGAAATTAGGGTTTTTAGTTGTTTTGGGGAAAAAAGAGTAGGTTTTTAGTGTTACAATGAGTTACATTTATAAGTAAGTTGTGTTTAGTACAATTCAAATGAAGCTTGAATCTTTAGGGGTTTTTTTTTTTTTTTCTTGGGTGCGTGTGTGTGTGTCTTTTTCAATAGGCAGAAATTGCTTGTGAAAGTTAAACCTCAGAGAGTTCAATGGAAAATGTCCGATAAACAAGAAAGTTTACTAGAAAATATTGTTAATTATTATGGAAAATTTGTATCTTGATTTGTATGTGTTCACTAAAAGGGTTAGCATTTTGATGGCGCATGAATACAAATTAATGGTTTTGTAGTGAGTTTCTTATAGATTTATTTAGTTTGTGTTTCAACTTGTCATTGCTTGCAGTGTCCGAGGATAAACTAATTCGTGGAACTTTAAACATGAAGCGAAAGCGGGGGCACAAAAAAGGAAAACCTAAAGGGGCATCTGCCACAGCTAAAAAGGAGGCGATATCAAATGCTGTTAGTCTCAATAAGACAGAAGATAATTCTGATAAGGTGGATGAGTATGGAAATGATGAATATGAGTCACCAATGGAGATTAATACACCTTCTTCAACTGGAACTGATCAGCCCCTGAATGTTGCAAATATAAACCCTGATGGGTCAGTTGATAAGACTTTAGGGAAGCCAGTTGGACGTGTGAAAGTGAAGTTGAAGACTCCAAAAATGTTGGATTCTTCTCTTAGTGATACTGATAAGAGTAGCTCGCAAATGGGTTTGGAGAGACAATGTGGCATTGTTGACAGAATGGAGGATAGTGCCATGTCATTGGCTGAACTGAAAATGGGTCTTCTAGGGAATACAATAAAGAAAGCTGGGAGCATTAAGATTAAGTCATCAAAGGCTTTGGGTGGTTCAAGTGTTGGCAACACTGGCAACAGTGTTGCGACACAAGGTGAGAGTTCTCATCAAAAACAACATAAGAGACCTCGTATGGATCCTCAATATGACAGAGAAGAACTAGATGCTGCGTTGATGGTATGTGAAGAAAATTGGAATGGATCTCTGCTGAATATGCTTGACTGTACCATTTTGTGTCTGTGTTTTAAGCTGCAGATTTCTAAATAAAAGATCTACTTTTACTGACTTTTGTCTTTGTTTATTCCTCCACAGGTAATTAAGAAGGTAATGAAAATGGATGCAGCTGAGCCCTTTAATGCCCCTGTGAATCCTGAAGCTTTGGGAATACCTGTAAGTGTTTCTATGTGGAATGCTTTTGGAATCTCTGCCCTTCTGTTCTTGTTATGCTTTAATTAGAGAATTTTCATGTCTAGAGAATTGCCTAGAGAGTTGAAGCTCATGTAATTTTCCTGGTTTTAATGTTGTTGTCTTTTAAGTTGTGTGGATAAATACCTTAAGAGTTAAAGCATGTTTATGTGCAAGAATCAATGCTTTTCTTTTAGCAATTGTTTCTTAATTATAAACTTCAATCCATGGGGATCTCAACTCATTTCTTCATGTTGGATAAGTTTTAATAATATTCTGCAGAGTTTAAATATTGAATATCACAAGGCTCATATGTTACTCTATGTTGTTTGAATTTATAAGCTAAAAGTACTGGATTACTTAAGGTTTTTGTTATTTATTGGTTAGTGTGTTGTGCCTTACGCTCTAAGTTCTCTCTTATATATGCCTGCTGTGAAGGATTGAGTTTTATTTTTACTTCTTTCTCCTTGTTTTCTCCCCTTCTATACCATGACGATACAACATGTGGGTGTTTTAATATACATAAATTTTCATTCTAATGAATAAGATTTTCCTACTCTTAATTTAGACTGCAATACTGTTTGGAACCAGGATTATTTTGATGTTATAGATACACCAATGGATTTTGGAACAATATGCACGAGTCTTGAAAGTGGTGATAAGTATATGAATTCAGAAGATGTCTACAAGGATGTACAGTACATCTGGGAGAACTGTAACAAGTATAACAACAAAGGTGACTATATCTTGGACCTTATGAAGCGGGTGAAGAAAAATTTTATGAAGTACTGGACAGCAGCTGGGTTATACAGTGAGCAACCAAAGGGAAATAATGGTGAGAGTTTCGTGTTTGTACACTTTCCTAGTTACTGTAATTTGATTTTCACTACGCTAAATTATGTTTACACATTTTATTGTTGTTTTGCTTAATTTCAGAGGCTAATTGAGTGTTGTTGTGCAAGTATACACATGTATGTAGTGCGGTTTCCTAATAAAATGCATTTATGTATATATGTGCATATGTGTTTATATTGGTTAAAACTGACGGGCTCCATATTCTAGCAGCGGCCTTAGCGTTATTTGTTTTCTCTTGTAAGGTGTTGAAATTATTCAAGTTGAAGATGTTGCTCAGTCCAGTCAAGCTAAAGTACAAGTTAAAGGTAGCCAACCAAAGCAGAAGTCAGGAAAACGTCATGGGTATGTTTGGGCAGATACCCTTTTCTTTCCCAGTGTGGGGAGCGTAATTTGTTTCTTTCTGTTGTTATTGTGATGTCAGTGGAGTGTCTTATGTTGAATTTGTAATGGTAATCAAATTTATGTTATTTATCAAGTTCTGATGTTTGAGCTTCACTAAAGCTAACTTTGGTGAGTTGGTCAATTCGTTTGTTTGACTTTTGATTTCTGATATTTCTTTCTTTTCTTTCATTTCATTGTTTTGCTTGCTACTCAGTATATATTATGGTGAATTCCAGACCTCAATTTTGAGTTTGGATGTGGTCTTATTGTGATCTGGTCTGAGGAACTTCATATTTATTATATTTGTTTAAGATCTGGCTTCACATTAAACTTCTATGATGAAACACTTTATAGATGATAAACGTATGGAATTATAGAGGGAGTTTAAATACCTTAGATTAGGGCTGTAAGCGAGCCAGGTGCGGCTCGACGAGCTCAAGCTCGAGCGGCTCGAGTACCCTCTAGAGCCGAGCTACGAACCACCCACTACTCGGCTCGATAGGCTCGTGAATGACTCGAAAGGGTATAAGTGCTATTTTTTTAAGTATCAGGGGGTTATATGTAATTTATTATATCCAATATAAATTATCCCACTTCCTAAACCATATCTTCTTTCTCCAGCGTCGCCACTTTCTCCTTCCCTTTTCTTCATCTTTTTTCTCCTTCGTCTTTTTCCTCCTCCATTTTCCTTCTTCTTCACCTTTCTTCTTACTTCTCCTTCGCTCTTCCATCTCTTTCCTTCTCCTTCTTTGCTTTTCTTTGCTTTTTTTTTCTCTCCTCTTCTCTTTTCTTCTATCTCTCACAGTCGATGGAATTTTGAGTCATATATTTGTGGCTATTTGGCTTTGGATCTGATGATGGTTGGTGATGATTAGTGGGTTGGCTTTGTATTGGGGCTATTTTGAAGGATTGTTGATGGATTGCTTTGGATTGAGGACTTATAAACGAGCGATTCGCGAGCTGAATTCGAGCTCAAAATATTTAACGAACTCGAGCTTCAAGCCTGGTTTTCAGAGCTCGTCGAACTCAAGCTCGAGCTCGTTAAATTTTCACGAGCCAAGCTCGAACACCGTAGTGTTCGGCTCGGCTCGGCTCGTATACAGCCCTACCTTAGATACAGGACATAATTTTTTCCTTTCTTGTACTTTTTCTTGCAGTCATTTCATCTTGATAGTTCCTTATTCTTTATAATTCAAGCATTTTTTCTTATCAGTAAACTTTTTATTTATTTGCAGAAGGCGTCATAAACATGATTGTTTATGTGCTATATGTGTTCTAAAGCGCCGCAAAAGGGAGCGTGAGGAGAGTGCTCGAATTGCTAACCGTCAAATTGGAGTTGTTGATGTTCAAGAGGTAATGCAATAGATACAATTATTATTATTATTATTATTATTTTAAGTAAAGATTCCATATGCCTTCTATTGATAAATAACTGAAATTTTTACCTTACATTCTTGCAAGTCCAATGTGTGGTAAATGTGTATTGTCTTTTTTTTTTTTTGTTTTTTTGTTGACTACATTTCAATAAATTTGCGAGCCTGTGAGTTTGATATTGGGTGCGGCCATATAGGAGAAAAGAATCTATATGATAAGTATGACCGAATTTGAGTATGTTTGTCCATTATTACTGGGGTGTTGAAGTCATTGCTTCTCATGGCAATTTTCTTTCTTTGGAAAAGACATATGTTATGAAGGCAGCCATATTTAGCGGCGGATTTTTCATTGGATCATTGATCATGAAGTAAATTTGCTGACCTCCAAGGTTGTTGAGGATCTTGTTCTGCCTGTCTGTTTTCTATTATTATTATTTTGGTCCCTGCCAAGTGCAATGACTACTTCTTTGTCCCTTTTCATTGGTAAATTTTTGTTTCTTGTAAATAATAGAAACAAGTATTCTTATGTAAATACCATTGTGTTAACAACTAATGGGCTACTAATTTGCTCTATAATTGATACATAAGAAAAGGCTGCCTAGAATCAACAATAGATCATACATTTATATATTTGAAAGCTCAAAATTGTCAAAGATAACGCATCTGTTTTTTGCTTTTCTGCATCCTTCCTTTCTTCCATTGTATAGAGAAACAAGTAATTGAACATGTTCTAAATGAATTTTTTTTTTTTTTTTTTTATTGAAGGAATCTTCTCCTGTAGAAAGTCCTGGTGGTGAGGATTCATCATCAGATTCAGGTGAATCACAGGACCCTGATGCAGATACTGAGGTTGAAGGGAAAAGAGAGGAGATGAAAATGGAGAGTACAAAGCCTCAGTATAGCCATATAGATGGCAAGCATGAGGCAGATGAGGAGGAAGAGGAAGAGGACGAGGAGGATGAAGAAGAAGAGGATGGAGAAGAAGAAGACGAAGACGGAGAAGAGAATGAGACAGAGATTCAGAAGAAAGGTGAGGGTGAAGTCTCAAGAGAGTCTATCAGACAATCTGAACCAGGAAGAGCAGAGAAGCTTGGAACAGGAGTCCAAACTCATTCCCCGGGGCATGAGGAGGAAACTGTGGCAGTTAAGCAGAAAACAGATAAGGTACATAAGTTTTTTTTAATGAATGGCATTGCAGATACAATCTTTTACTCAAATAAACGAACAGTGATGAAAGACCTATTTTGATACCATTTTAATATTTGTTGGCTTAGTACAAAGAGGCCAAGAGGATTAAAGTAATGGAGGCCTACCAATCTTTGGTACTCAACATGCCTAGGGTTCATTGCAGTCTCTCGTTTTATCATAGTAAACATGCTCTTGATATGAAAAATGAATTACGGCTTCAATTGGAGAGCTGCACTGGCTGGTCCCCCTCCCATTTGTCATTATAATATATGTTATATAAATTGTCATTATTGGTATAGATACCCCATAAATTTTAGAACTTAAGACAATTTTCATCCTCTACGGTCTATTACATGACACCAACTGATAGAAAAGGCATATAAACATTGACATATTATGCTTGAAGGTGCTTTATTTTCTTTTTAGTTTTTATTGTGTATTATACTATGCCATTACGGTTAATTTGATGACATGAATGTTATCTGACTTCTTGGTTTGATTAAATTATAGGAGTCACAAGAACGAGAAGGAAAAGCTAAGCTGTACAGTAACTTCCAATTTGAAAGTCCCATGCTTTTGAATTTATGTGGAATTCTCTTCCCCAACAGTCAAAAATCAGTTTGGAATGGACCTCACTCCCTGGTTCAGCGTCAGGATTCTACTCATAATAATTCCATTCATGCAGCTATCGAGTCTTTAATGAAGTAAGTCCTTTAATTGTTTGTAAGCACTTTTTATAAGATTAGGCAAATGTCACTGTTCTCGCAATTTTGTCAGGTTTATTATTGTCAAACATGTACCACAGTACAACTTCTTATTCAAAGTTCTATTATATGGTTTCAATGCCAGTATATGAGTGCAGTGTTCTGGTAGCAAGTAATATTTGTACTGCAAATTGGACAGATAGTGATTATTGGCTTTGGAGGTGATTCAACAAATCTGAAGTTCCACTTCCACCATAGACCTTTGGGTTGAAAATGTCGGCTCTATGGCGACTCAAGCGGCCACTGTAACATTTTACTATGCTTTCTTGCACAATGCTAACTGCTTCTTGAGCTTCTGAACTCTGGTAACAATATATCAGCAACATGGGTGATGCATCTTGCGTCTCTCTTCGAAATCATTTCTTCTCCGAACAAGTTCTTTGAAGCCATGGCCAAACTACTGAAATTGATCTTTTTCAACGATTTGCACAAAGCTCCACTTTGGTCAGCTTCATTTATTTGTATCAATTTGATTGTACTTCACACTTAATCTCTTTATAATTATGAGTAGTATCTAGTATATCTGAGGGTACTGGTTAGTTTAATTTGTGAGATCTTCTGTAATTGTATAAAGATTCTGGGATTAAATTCAGTTTAGAAAGATTAGGCGAGTTTGCGATCCTTTATTCAGAATACATCCTTTGATGATAATTATGTCAAAGACCTTGTAATTTTGATTAAATTCTAGAGATTTTATGGTCAAGAAATATCATCCTACATCTCTTACCATTGATCTATGATGAAAAATGGAGTATCAATTGTTTCTTGAAGTTATAGACAAGGCATTTTCTCAGAAGAAAACTGCATTTACTAATCATAAACCCAAGGGACTGAGTAAAAACACTCGAGGCTAGAGTCAGTAAGAAAAACAGCATATGCCTAAAATAGTCACAAAACTGTCAAAAATTTGATATGATGTAATTTTTGCTCTTTAATTCCATACCCTGGGAGAAAACCTGAAAGACTCAATGCAACCGAAGGGTCAATGTATTTTTGCGCTGAAGACCTGTGCCAGAATTGCATTATCTGATGAGCACATGATAAATAATCGCTTTGAACGGCAGACTTATACCAGTGAATGAAATCTGAAATGTCTTTGAACTTATAATTTCTTTAGTTTTCTTGTGGAAGATCGTACTTCACATGTCCAAGGTAGAGACCACATGCAGGGGCCATGGCACTTGCAGCAGTCACCGTCCTCGCATTTAGGATTCTTTCAACTGATACAGTTTTTCATAGAATAAGAAAAAAAAGTTCGTTCAAAATGAGACTATGATATAAGATTTTTTTCTTGATCAACATAAATATACAAGATAATAAAGAGGTAGCCTCACCATCAGAAACAGAAAGATCTCCAGTTCCAACGGATTTTAGTATCCCAACCATCAGCCTAACCTGTAGAAAAGAGACAAAAACTTGGAATTTGGAACTGTTCAACTAGTGACCAGGGAAAATTTTGCTATAATGTCATGATACTAATGGAACACAGGAAAATGTAATCATGTAAACTACGTGATTATAATAGTGATAAAAAATAAGATAAAATCAAATAAGCTGGCAAAAGTAGGCATGGAAAAGTGTAATCCCAACCTGGTGGTAGAGAAAAGAGCGTGCACGCACTTTAACCAAATAGTTATGATGCCTTCTCCTTATGCCAAATTCCAAATTACTTCCACCATTGGATGTCCCTAATATATTGCTGTTGGAAATAGAACTAACAGGAAGGAAAGTTGCAGAACTGATGGAGTCACTTGCACAGGAATCTTCCCTTTTCATATTGTTTTGTTCCCTCTCCATATTGGAAGGAAAATATGGAGTTGAAATCACCTCGTTAATATGAAGCTCGTCTATTGTTCTGATTGGCGAGTTCGCCTACAAATAATCAAGTAAAGGCTTTACATATCCTGTTAGCTCAAGAAACCATATGTTCAAGTATTGTTGCAAGCACCAGTGTTCAAAATAAATAAGGGAAAGTGGAAGCAAAGAAAACAAAAGAGATGGCAGAATTTAGCCACATTACTCATGGTACATATAAAGCTGCATTTCAAGTCTGCTGAAAAAAAAAAAAAGGCGTTTCATTTTGTTCATCATCTTTGAAAAATTCAATTGTCCAGCTCTGGAAGTGGATAATACAATAGTCATTGCTCCCACCAACTGAAAGAAGAAAGTCATCTCAAGTCCAAACTCTTCACACTAAGCTAAGAGTACATGTAATCAAGTTATATATTGGTTGGCTCAAATTTCTGAGGTACCAATATTGTGAGTAGCACACTTGTTACTGGAAGTACACTTTCAATGAGCAGGTCTCACACTCAAAATGATACTCATCTGAGTCAAAAAAAGATATATAAAATGTTCTATTTTAGTCTCATTTTCATGTTGCTTAGGTTGAACTTATGATGGTTTAATCCTCGCAAGATTTTACAAGTCAGAGGTAAAAGTGATTTTCAGGTTTGCTAGTATGGTCTAGCTGGCTACGAGATGAGAAAAATAAACAACCAAGTGTCTATAGAATTGGTATCAAATGAACACCAAATAGATACAAAAGAATAAATTTAAAGCTACCTAATAAGGGTTGAGAAACAACCTGGCAGCCAGATGCCCTAAAGGAACTGAAATCATGACACCCAAGAAGAACTTTGCATGCTTCCTGCATTATTCTAAATTAACCGAATTGTGTTTTCAGGTAAACCGAAGATTAAATAAATTTCTGTACGCATAATAGTCAACAAACCTGCATAGCATGAAGATCTAGCTCCTCAGGCACATGCCATGCCCGGTCTTTCTCAAAAATAGACAAAGGCTCTGGCCCAGACAATAACCGATAAAAGTACCTAAAGTAATTTTCACCACAAATTTAAGAAATGTACTCTCTAACATTAGTTATAATCATGTCAAAACATAGATCAGCAGTTAGGGAATTGTGGCTATTTGGCAACATATATCAAAAATCTCATTTCGAGTCAATGGTGGTAACCAAAAAAGGAAATACAACAAAAAGGAGGAAGCAGCCAAAACCACCCCAATAGTGTCAAAATCCTCTGTTATAGATCACTCTTTTTAATCTAGCCTCCGATTCATATCATTATATCGGAGATAAACATATATATAAATCAATATGAGGATGTAATTTCTACGAACAAGTTTTCAGAAAAGAAATACAAAATAACTTTAATTCAGGAATACTTACGTTCGCTCTTGAGCTTTAAATCTTGCATGAAAGTCAGGTGGAATACATCGAACATCAGTCACCATAATATCACCTTCACGCTTACAATAGAAACAAAAACCAAAAATTTGTCAGATCTCGGTGGTATTATGAACTGACAATAGATAGGGAACCAGCCACAATTTTATCCTTAATCTAAAACTTCTAGGATCATAAGAATACACACCTGTAAGAAATGGTTCAGAGCTTTTTTAACCACAGTAGGTTCATGAGGTGGTAACTGCATTTTAAAGGAGATGAAAATAATGATTTGAGAACCATATAAAAAGCAGAGAGAAACAATGACAGTTTAAGATTATTTTGCAATCAGTAGGTAAATCAGTATTTTTACAGACATAGGATGTTTAGGTATTTGCTTAAGAGTTTAGTCAACTTAATTCTTATTTTCTTTTGTTACAGACTTCATTAGTAAATAGTAATATTCACAGTGATTTGTATTGAACAAGGTACAAATCTTTTATATCATTTCACTGTGAGTCTTCATTGGCTGAAATGTCCAAAACAGGTTCATTTCCATTAGTATGAAATAAATAACATATAAAAAGGCAATAGTAAGATTGTGATAGTCCAGCACACACTAAATTCTCCACCTTTCTTCTCTCTCTAACAAAGCCCTAACATAGTCTCCTACAATTTACCATATTCCTTCAAATAACAATCAAATTAGATCTCATTTGAAGGTAAAGTAGAAGAGGAGACCATTTTTGTCATTTACACGGCTTCATAGAGACACAATTGTCTATTTTAATGGATTTACCAAAACCATATTATTTGTAAAATAGAAAATTTATTCACTGGTCTTTCAGAAAGAATACAATCCAAGTACATTTTTCACAAGTAATACACATTTGATATCGATAAACAAATTATTGAAGTCGTTAGATTAAAGCATTTAATCACTGAGATTGTATTTGAATTATGTACCTTTCAAAGTACATCAAATGTGCAAGTTGTATTGAATCTCAACCATCAAAAGTGCTAAAAACTAATTGCCTAAAATTGTCATAATTTGTGTAAAAAATGTGATATATATACAATAACTTTTTGGTAAGACTAAAAAAATAGTAAATTGAGCAGCACAAGTTAAAAATGTAAACATCAAAGAAGGAAAAGAATAGTAATTCATAGGCAACATACCACTTCACCAGGCTTCCTTTTGCTAATGCGTTCCACATCTACATGGCAAACATTTGATAAGGCATGTACCCCTGTATCCTATAGGAACAAGAATCAAAAAATTGTTTTCATGCATGTCTCAAAGATTTAGGGTGATATTTGTCTATAGCATTTTTGTGCCATGTGCAAATGGTGTTTCTGCTACATGCTATTTATCTCTAAAGAGAAATAAAATGTTATTAGTCTTCTTGCCTAAAAAACATGCTCAATATCATGTAGCAATTAGTTTTGTGTGACGAGAAAAGTAGCAGAGACTTTCCAGGGTACACAAGTTCGATAACAAGTTCAAATTAGTTGAATTTATGGTTTAAGGGCATTACAAAATACAAACAGTTTTCTCATTGGTACTATCCAACAGTTAAAAGTCTGGCTATCTACTTTTAAGCTTTTAAGGCACTTCTTCCTTTTACTTTTATAGGTTGCAACTCTCTAACGTCCTCAAAGTCTTGCATACATGCATGCATTTCCATTTAGCCTTTTGAACTTTTCTACAATCACTAATTAAGTGAAAGTAATGTATCAATTATGAAACTTTAGAAGAACAGAAAATGAGAGAAAGGATGAATCAAGGGGCTGGGTAGGTGGGGTGTAAGTTCTTGAATTTGAATATTCTTCAAAAAAACCATGTTAGACTTGATTAATGATAAAGTAAGATAAGATGAAAATAAGGGAGAAAAAGTGAGACGAACAAGTGAGAAATGAGCAGCTAATACGAATTTAAGATATTCTTCATCAACCAATTGGACTTGATTATATATGAGATATAATCATATACCACCAACGTGAAGAGGAAAGTTGTCATTGAATTAAGAAATTGTGTCATATGCGCAATCAATTGCATACAAATGTTTACATTGCAAATCGCATTCAAATTTATGATAAGTATCACTAATCTTGCTCAAACACTCGTATATCTCAAAATCTACTGAACCAAAAGCATACCATTATATCATAAACCCAATCAAATAAAGCATCAAAATAATAGCTTTAAAGCAAGCTCTATACTTACAGTTCGACTGGAGATAGAAACTGAAACTGGCTGCCCAATAAATTTATGAAATGCCTCCTAATCAGACAAAACTAAATCTATTATAATCAAATCTTTAAAAGAAAAACAAAACCAAAAAAACACTATAGATGCATATGTTATGAGCACTCTATGGTGTACTTCACCTTCTCCAAGGAATGACACAGAACCCAAATGCAAATCCTGAGATTCTACTCCCAGTAGCATAGTAATTCAGTATGCAATATCCTGGCTGGTAATATTCCTGGAACATTGCTTTTATCTTTAAAATGCAACATAAGCCTTATAACAATTGTAGGATAAAACATCATACCAGTTTCAGATTGATCTTGCTTTGAAATATTAGGTAAGTTTATAAGTCAAATCATTCACAAAAGAAACGATAATACCAACCCACCCAATACAATTACCACATCAATATTTTACTTACAGGTAACAATGTTTAGGTTCAATGTAATACCTATAGAATAAAAAATGGTTACATATATTAGTAAATAAAAAATCATTTATAATAACTTCAACAGATTTTCAAGCAACTAATTTATCGTTCCATGTAACTAAAATATCAGTACAGTAACATTTACCAAGCAAGATACTGCATCAGAACCCTAAAAGAAGGGATTTATACCATACTAGGTCCGGCAAAGTTACTGGATTGATGTTTAGGCTACAACTACAGATATTTTGGTTACATATAGCAATACTTATTACCACATCAATTGTCAATATATATAACTATTTTATATTCTACCGTACACGAAACCAAAACTGTTACTTATAACCAAAATATTGGGCCGGTAATATTACCAAATTGGCACATAGTATCATCCCAAAAGAAAATCATTATGGGAAAAAATTATACCAAAAGGGATGAACTAGGCCAGTAACATTACCGGCCTGGTATTAGATTTTGCATGCTGTAGCAACTCCCTCTAATTCAATACAACAAAACAATTCAATTTTTTTTTTTTTTTCATTTTTCACTTAACTGACCCAATTGATTTAACCTAAACAAAAAAGTTCAAATTTTTTTCATTTCTTAGCAACCAAACAGAGAGGTCTAATAAACTACCTCAAGAACGTCAACCACCGTACGGCGATTGAGCTGCTTCTGGGACCCAGAGAACCGGGTCCCCAAATATTCAATAGCCACCAAGTAGCGTTGAAGTTTACCGCTTTGGTTCATGGCTTTTGCAATTTTTGTTTCTTCTACTTCTTCTTTTTCTTCTTCTGGGTTTTGTTCTGTGTTGTTGTTGTTGGTCTGATCTTCCACGGTTTTTGGGATCTTTAGAGCCCTTTGAGAAGATTCAGGAGTGGTGTCAAGAGAATGCTTTGGATTTTCTGTCATTGAGCTTCTTTTCTTTCACTTCATCGCCCTCCAAACAGACCTTAATAGTGAGGAACTGAGGGTTTTCTGAGGGTTCTCTTTTGTGTCTTCAACGTTGGCGCTTTAAAGGGTTTTACAAAAGATTAAAAGTTCAAAGAAATAAATTACATGATCATAATTTTCTAATATTTTTTTAGTGCTTGTCATGATGTCATCTACATTTAAAATTAATTGAAAAAAAAAAAACTTCATTAAAAAGTATATATATATATAATAATAACTATGTATAACATTGTTTTAAAACCTGGCCCGCCTGACCGGTTGAACTAGTTTAACCGGAACCCGGTAGCTTCAACAGGCCGAGTTTAACTTTTCCGATTCACCCCAAAACCCTAGGATTTGGGAGGATGATCGGCAAATAATCAACAGCCGGAAGGTTACGGCTTTTGAAGACTAAGTTTCGGTGAATACAATGGTGGTGACGGCATTGATTTCCAGTGAGTAAATTGACCGGAAATTAAACAAACCTAGAAGCGGCAACAATGAGATTTTTCCGATGATTGGCGAGGCTAACGGGGTGGGGTGAGGTGGGTTTTGGTCGGGAGGAACAGGGGAGTAATTCTTGGGTGATGGGGAGGTTTGTCGACCCTGGCGTGGATAAGATCTGGCCTGGAATACCCACGCCGATGTCTGTGAGATCTGACCAAAATCAAACCTATTTCGGCCAGATCTTGGGTAGATTTTAATGGAAATGGGCTCAGGGGACGATTGGGGTTGCATCTAGGATGTCGCCGCGCCGATCAGTCTCCAGTCTATTTTCATTTGGGGTGTGTTTGATAAAGTTTAAATATGTAGGGACTTGCAGGTAATTTTTAGGGGTGTATTTGTTGAGTTTTAAAATTTTTTGTCAACCAGTCAACCCAGGACCCGAAACTTGCCGGGTTTCACCTCGGGTTGGGTTTTAAAACATTGATGTATAATACAAAAAATTTTAATCTCAAGTAAGGCCTAGCCAAAAACTCATTCTAGAGAGGCTAAGACATTAATTAAACTTAATAATAAAATTGTAAATAAACTTTTAATAAATAATATATTGGATATAAGTTATACAAAAATATGAGTATTTATTTATAATGCTCTTTATAATCAATCTATTTATATTTTGTTTGATGATATAAAATAAATTTATAATATTTTAACCAATGTAAAACAAAACCAAGAAAATTTATTAATGAACAAGTTATCAAGCCAAACACAAATAACAATACTTCCAAATTAAACTATAATAAAATTTCTACTAATAAAATATTCAAATATTTATCTAGTTTTTATAGTAAAATATTAAAAAATTTGTTGTAATTTCACTTTTATGTTTTGACCGCTTAAAATAATGTATCAAAATATTTTTTTTTCTAACTTCAATATTTTGATATGACCCATCTCCGGACTGTGGATAGTCTAGATGGTTAGAACGAATTGGGGTTGAGAATAGTATGGATAAGTACACGGTCTCAGTTCGATTCTCCATCTGAGCATCCGCAATATCATTTCTAAAATTTGTTTGTCAAATTAAACTATTGTTTGAATGCAAATTATTTGTCTTAGATTATATGTTTTTCACTTCTGAATCTTCTATTGTATAAGGGGGTGTTTGTCTAAATTTATAAGTTGGTCAGACTAATTTATAAATTTTAAAATTAAGTTGACTTGATTGTTTATAACTTTTTCGGGCTTATAAGTAAAAAATAATAGGTTGGGGGGAAGACACTTTTTTTTTTTTTTTTTTTTGCTTATAAGTTAATTTGGACAAGTATATTACTACATTATCCTTATTTAATATTAAAATTCTATAATATACTCTTATTTTTATATTTCAAACAAGTCATGTTATTATAATACCATTTTTAATCATTTTAATAATTAAATATACTTATAAGTCATGTTTTATCAAACACGTCAATTATTTATCAATCACTTATAAATATTTTAACCAAACACGTAACTACTTAAATTTCAAATGCTTATATGTTCAAATTAGCTATTTTCATGAGCTCCAACAAACAATCCCTAAATATATTCTTGACTTTTATTATTTAGTAAGGGGTAGTATCATTTAAGTTTTAATTATTTGGCAAATAAATGTTTCATTTCTTTTCCTTAAAAGTTCATTCCATAATGGATAACTCAGCAAATGCACCCGGAAGTCAGGATCTGCCTTTACGTTGTATGACCCAAGCATGCGACAGAAAGGGAAGGCTAGAGCCACAAGAAGTGGTTCTAGAAGACAGTGGACAAAGGAAGAGGACATTTTAGCTGATTCTCTACTTGCTTTAAAGAAAAACCCACATTGGAAGCTGACAACGGTGCATTCAAAGTTGGGTATATCGTGGCCAACTAGAGAAGATGATGGACCGATGATGTCTTTGAGGAGTGGGTAAGGGTAAGGTTGTTTCTATCTTCAATGCATCGGTAAATATCATTAGTATATTAATTCTAAAGTTTCATCTGTCTTTTTTTTTTTTTTTTCATAGCCATCCAAATGCAAAAGGTTTAAGGAACAAATCTTTCCCTCGCTGTGACACATTAGTCATAGTATTCGGTAAGGACCGGGCAGGGGGAGCTGGAGTGTAGACCCCAACTGATGCCGTTGAAGATCTTGATTCCAACAACGAAACAATGGATGTTGATAGTGGAATTAATGTTCCAGGCAAGGAAGATGTGGCTGGCTCAAGAGCTGGTGGAACTCGAAGGACTTCCAGTAGCAAGAAGAGGAAAAGAAGTGAGGAGGGCACCTCTGAAATGGTGGACCAAATATGAAAGTGGAGGGATACGTATGAGGTTGCTTCCCAGGGAATAGAAAATATTGTAGCATTTTTTTATGAAACGGAGGATAGAAGTCAGCGTTTGTTTGCGGTGATTGAAAACATAGGACTTTTTAACCCCAGTGTGGAGGATAGATGTTTTGGAGGCAATGTGCAAGGATCAGCACAAAATTGATGTTTTCATGGGGTTGCCGGAGTCACTTAGGAGGCCCTATGTCTTGTGCATACTGGAAGAATATAATGTCCAGAGCCCACCGTTTGCCCCTAAATTTAGGCTAAAACAATAAAGTTGACAGGATCGTAATTATTTTTGTCTAGTAATTATGTGTATGTTATGTTGTTTGAGGGCATATAAACCCTTGGATCTTTTTGATGTGTTTGTTACTGAAATGGTGTTGGGTTTAGGTTCCCACGTGGACACTAGATGTATATTTTATCGATTGCTTGCCATTAGAGGGAAACCAATGTCGGGGAGGGCTTTTGTATTCGAACACAGAGGGAAGAAGTCCAAAGTTAGTGCCCCAATCATTTAAGTGTGTATTGAGGCTAATTGAAGTTTGAAGACTTCTTTAGTGAAGGTAAGTAATTCTTGAATAAGTTATTTACAGTTTTTGCAAATTGTTAAGTGGAGGGATACTGGGATGCATGGAAGGCGGTTGAAGGTTGTCCGATAGTTTGATTCATATTTTTTATACAATAGGTTTGGTTATCCGTAATGAAAGAGTTAGGGAAATTTTCAAAATTAAATCTTATCACTACAATTAACAAATGAAAAAAATATTGTTCGTAATAATACATTTGGATTTTTTATCCAGATTAAGATTCATATGTACGATAACAAAAAACTGATAAGATCATTTGCATTACACATTTTGCAGCTTAAATTACACCAGCAACAATAAAATTCCGAATAAAATCATATTCTGTTTGTATTCTCAAAATCTCCTATTGTTTCCTATTTGGATCCTCACCGAACCTCAGCTACGCTCACACTTCCTTCTGCCCATTGGCCATCATTATAACTTTTCATCCACCCAACCACTTGAGCTTCAAATTTTTTTCAGGCAGAAGATACTCTAATTGACTTCCTGAAGTGGAAAAGCTACTGACACAACAGATTTTGTGAGCAGTACTTGTGAACCCAGGCCCTTTGAGGGTAGGCCCAGGCCTGCCCTCAACTTTAAAAAAAAAATTGAGAAGTTTTTTTAAAAGGTAAAAAAAAAGAAAAAAAAGTTAGGTTTTGCCTTTTTTATATTCAAGTTTTTCTTTTCCAATTCCCAACTTCCCTTCCCTTTTACATGCGCATCTGGATTTGGAGTGATTGTAATCCATATTTTTGTAAACCTTTGTATATTTTACTTTTATTAGAGTTGTGATTGAATTCTAAATTTATGTAGAATATTTTTGGTGAATTTGTGGTTATAGTAAATGATAATCCTATTTTTCCCTATGATTTTGTATTGAATTTCGATAGGATTTAGGATACTTCTCATACAAATTGGGTCATAATTGCTACCTAATTCTATTAATTTGTCTTTGTAGGCCTAAACGATGATTTTGAGTATAGATGACAATTTTAAGCGTAAATTACGTAACTTGAGCTTGGAAACTCAGAATGACCTGATTTTAGAAGCTTTGGAAATCTAAGAAGCAGAGCTACAACTTTCATGTTTTGGGTTTTTCCTAATTCTGACTGGACAAGGGTGAAAACTTGGCTTGAAGTCGTGAACAGTACATTGGAAACCGAAGGAAAACGTCTTTAGATGTGCTTCAGTATTTCTTCCATAACTTGATCTGTAGACCTCGGATTGTTCTTATTCATGAACGAGTAGAAACATAATTTAAAGGGCTACAATTCATATGTTTAACACTTTTCCATATTAAGACTCTTTCATGCTCAAATTTGGCTCGAAAGATTCTCTCCGCGGCAAGGAAAAAGCTTCGCTGCGGCGAAACTGCGTCAGATGTGAAAAATAAAACGACGTGTTTTGGCTTACTAGGGCTTGGTCGTTAAGTGAAAGAGGTATAAATTAGCACGAAAACGAAAGAAAAAGGGCCTTGGTTCGTCATTTGGAAGGCAGCTTTTGGAAGGAGAAGATTATTGAAGATTTGGGCTTCAAATTAGAGAAGATTTCTCCATCTTTTGCTTTTTTTCAATGATGAATCTTGATTCAGTTTGTTTTTGTTATTTTATTTTGTTTTTGAGTATGAACTGAGTTGTTTAGCTGAGCTTTGATGTAACCTTGATACAATGATTCAAATTTATATGAATTGATTTACTTTGAGTTTTAATTTCATGATTGAATGTTTATCTCTTTGCTTAATAACTTTTGGATGCTTGATCACCATTCAAATGTGTGTTGTTCACAATGAGATTGAGAAATGATTTGTGATTGTGCCTCTTGGGATAAATACCGTAGATTAAGCAAACACTAGAGATAGGTTTAGCGATTTATGAGAGATATGTTTAGCGATTTATGAAATCTAGATAGAATTCCATAAAGCTTAAAAGATTTTGAGCTATTAATCTTCATTAAGCTTAAAAGACTTTAAACTATTAATCTTCATTTTGTTTGGTGCGGAAGCCTAATAGGGATAAGTAGGAAAATATAGCCTGAGAATGTATGTTTTACAACTTAGGGAATTCGATTTTCAATCAAGGAATTAGAACTTGGATAATAGATTCTATGATTTGGGTTAGCATATCTACGTGAAATCAACACCCTAGCATTTTTTTTAGCATTTTGTTTAATTAATTAAATTGTTGGGTTTCGCTTTAATTTCATTATCATTCATTTATATTTTCTTAAATTGTATTTAGTTGGTTAATTTTCTATCAATCCAATTTATTGTTGCTTTAATTAGGACTTAAACTAGAGAAATCGGTATTTAGTAACACTATCCTCGTGGGAATGATACTCTACTTATCACTTTATTACTTTTTGCGACTAGTGCACTTGCTATATTTGCATGTTTGTCAAAAATATGCATCAGTAAACTCTTTTGATTATATTGGATTTAAGTGGATCGTTAGATTATATTCCCGTGGTTTTTTTATCTCTTCACATTGAAGAGGTTTTTCCACGTAACAATTTCCTTGTGAATTGGATGTTCTTTTCTTATGTTTTCACTAGTTGATTGGCAAACAGTGGCGGAGCGAGGGCCCCCCTTGGGCAAAAATCTTGGGTCCGCCACTGTGTGAACCCATGTACTACATTCAACACTGCCTTATGTTTGCCTAGATAAACTTCAATACAACCAAATTTGTGACGAAAGAAATGATATGAAGATTATCTTCTTACCTCTATTAAAAACGATACTGGAGTATGATATGAACTACAAAAGACAATTTCCCATGAAAATAGATCATTGGTACGTTCAAACAAGGCTGACTTTGTTGGATATGGTTCATAATTTGCATAGGCTTAAAGGCCCCTATCAGTATTTGGACTTGTTATTGTTTTACTAATATTTGGGCCTGAGTCAGGTTAGATTTAGGTAAGCTCAAATGGGATAAGGTTTTTTATTATATGATGTAATAGTAAGAGTCCAAGGGTTTACGAAAAAATAGAGAGAGTGAGCTGCCATCATTAAGATTGTACTTGCTATAGAGTTTTAAAACTTAATACAAAATATCTATTTGAATGTTAAACATAGTTCCTTAATCGGAACGAACCATGATAAATCAAGTGTCCTATTTACTTTTCTGTTTTATTTTATTGCGTGTGTTTGGCTGTGGTTTCAACATACTCATCTTCCTCAATTCTTTGGGAGCACAGGCTACCCCTCTTCCCTTTCCGTAACAAATTTGGGCACTAATTACCCTCCCTTGCAGATCAATTTTTTTTAACCATCCTACAACGCAGTGACTGAAAGAGGAATATCAACTCCATCACAAGTAGAGGGCGTTAGAATCATATAATATTTTATTATAGGGGTATATTATATTAACGAAAAAAAAGATCACCTTGAATATTACTAGGAATGTTCAGAAAATATGTTTGGTTGGTTCGAATAAATTGGTGAATAATATGTTTGGTTAGAAGGATAAATGGCTAGATATGTTATATAGATTACTAAATTGCCCTCATTTTTAAATATTAATATAAAAGTATTTTTTTATTATTATTTTTTGAATCGTTTTTTTAACCCCCTACATTTGAAATTTTGCTAAAACACCTCAGTCATATAAAACTTTAATTTATAGCAAAATCACCCCCATCCACCCCAAGCTAGTGCCGACAACCAACCACTGCCGGTAGTCGATGGAATGGCGCACGACTGGCCATATGTGGCCGGCCATGTGCTGGTAAAGCCGAAAATGGCCATGGATCACAAATTTATGGCCGAAAAACGGTTAGATCTATGGCCATTTCACGGTCACATCTTTGGTCGTAGGCCATGGAAACACCAGATCTGGTCGTTTCCAGCTATGGATTTGTGATCCATGGCTAGAAAAGGCCTTACCGGTGCACGACCTGTTAGATCTTGCTGGTCGTAACGGCGATTGACGCTTGTGGCTGGCAGTGGTGAGTCACGGCTAACGGTGGTCTTGCGTGGCTGGGGGTATTTTGTTAACTTTTAAACTTTTTTATGGTTAAGGTATTTTATCTAATTTCTCAAATATAGAGGGGATGAGTATTTGTTATTTGGTAGACATTTAAGAGCAACCGTATCCGAAATAGTTTTTAATTAAGGGCAAAATAGGTAGAAAAATCAGATTACCTCGTTAATGTTTTAATAACACCACCTAGCAAGGTAATAAAATTATCCCTTACATTACCAACAGTAAACATTATTTGTAATAAAATATTACCGTAATATTTTATTACTTGCAAACCAAACACATGAGTTTTATAAAATAAACGAAGATTACCTCCGTTATCTTATTTATCCCCAATCCAAACGGCCCTACAGTGGTTGTCATAGATGTATAACAGGAAAAATTCTTAAATACGGTAGCATCCACTAAGCTGCATAGGCAATCTTTCATAAGTGCTATGGACAAATATATAACCGTAAAGAAACACCCCGAGATATGTGAGTGAAAATGGATGTCCATACTGTCCAAAAATTCTGTGTCACAGATAATAAGTCGTATAAGCTGAGATTCAAATTCCTTAACCATGGATTGCCACTTGAATATAAAATTAATGGGGCAAAAAAAATTTTAAATTCAGGATGTCCGCCGTATCAGATATATTTCATGGCCACATAAGTGGACTTAACAGCTGTACAGAGTCATCAACATATTGATTTTACAATAACTCAAAAACTTAGAATTTAGAAAGAGGATATAATCATGAAATATTAAATAAGTGAATAAGGATTAACGAAAGAGTGATGCAAATTGCCAAATTCAAGGAAATATACTCATAAACAAGTAATGAATGATTGTCTGAGGAGTTAAATGAACTTCTTGTCGATTCCAAAACGGATAAAACTCCTTTTGCCAAGCTCATGTAATCAGTCAATGTGGCTGCTCCACCTACTCATGAAACTGCTAATTCAACGCCACAAGGTGCTGCTGTGCTGACTCCAATTTGTCGAAGGATTCCCAGATTGACAGGTACATAAAAGAACCTGACAGCGGGAACTCTTGAGCGAGAGGTCATTCATAGGACAACTAAGTTCAACAAGAGCCGGAAGATGAGATGGTTGCTTGTCGACGGGGGTGGAGTGAGGCCCCAACCGACAAATATGTTAGCAAATCCCTTATCAAATTCCATGGCAATGCTATCAAGGAAGCTGGTATTAATATATAGGATCCTCATCAGCATCCTCGTTACTGATAGAGAAGCTTATTATCATCACCAATTAACTGTGACCTTCGCAACGAAAGGGATAGCGAGAAATTTGAGTTCCCTTATTTTAAGTTAGTAATTTAAGTAAATATTTTTCACCATTTTTATGTATCAAATGCTACTAATTTTTATTTAACCTTTGGTCCAAGATAATAGCCAAATTCTAATACCCGAATCAAATTTTGAAATAAAGGACAAGCCCCATTGAGGCTTCACTCATTTCTCACTCCAAAATGCTATCAACACTCCATCACCCTCCTCGCTCTCTCTCTCGTTTCTTACCTTCCAAAAGTAAAACTCGCTCTTTCCACACAAAACCCATTCTCTCTTCCTCACACCCCATCATCGAACAACCCCATGCGTCCTCAACGTCACCACCCCAATCCCAAATTCTCTCCATTCGTCATTCCCTCCTCTCTCGCCACGTTACCGCCACGCAGCTGGCCGAATCCTACTTAACTCGTCTTAAACTCACTGAGCCTCAGCTCAACTCCTTTCTTCACCTCTCCAACAATGTCTTGAAAGAAGCACAAGCCATTGATGAAAAGATTCGGAGAAATGAAGATGTGGGACCCCTCGCTGGGGTTCTTGTAGGAGTCAAAGATAATATATGTACGGTGGGTATGCCCTCCACCGCTGGGTCTAAGGTTTTGGAGAATTATTGTCCGCCGTTCGATGCCACTGCAGTGAAAAGAGTGAAGGAATTGGGTGGGATTGTTGTGGGTAAGACCAATTTGGATGAGTTTGGGATGGGCAGCACCACTGAAGCTTCTGCTTTTCAGGTCTTATATCCTTTCTTCTTTTTAATTATTAATTATAGCAACTATACTTGTTAAAGGCTCTGTTTTTAATGATATCCTGTTGTGTGTAACGATCCTAATTAAGTCTCATATCGCCAAAGAATGGGCTTCATGTGGGTAATAATCATGTGGGCACCCTCCCTTTACAAACCGGTTTTGAGGGTGAGTTCTACAAAGTTGTGGTTGTTACAATTGGTATCCGAGCAAGACCACCCTCTCGACAAACCGAGCTTGCAGCTCGCCTTCTTTTTGTTAAGACTGCTTGAAAATCCTAGATGATTAATGTTTAGGGTTTAGGGTTTATTGCTCCTGTCAAAGTGGTGAGAAAGTTTCACATTAGGGTGTTTGAATTTTGTAGATAATGGAACTTCTACCATTAACAATAGATAGACTACTATTCTTAAGCCTGGTTCAAGTAGTTCAAAACTGAAAACTTTCCAAATTCATTCCTCCTAATACACAAATGCAAAAGCAGCCTCACTGAGAAAGCCTTTCTGTGAAAGATGATTATGATATTTACAACTGGTAACTGGAGTTAGTTTACTCAGGTGATGCAATCTGTTCATTCGTTCGTTAGGTGACAGCAAATCCTTGGGATGTTTCTCGGGTTCCAGGAGGATCATCAGGAGGCTCTGCAGCAGCCGTTTCTGCTAGGCAGTGTGTAGTATCTCTGGGAAGTGACACCGGTGGAAGTGTAAGACAGCCAGCTTCGTTTTGTGGTGTTGTTGGATTGAAGCCAACATATGGCCGTGTCTCAAGATTTGGACTTATGGCATATGCATCATCACTTGATGTCATTGGTTGCTTTGGTTCATCTGTTGCTGATGCTGGAATTCTTCTAAATGCAGTTTCTGGTCATGATAGACTTGATGCCACAAGTAGCAAGCAAGTATGTGTCCCTAACTTCTCCTTGTTTCTTCATCATCATTCTTTCATTTGATTATGTCTACGGGTACACAGATATATCTAAATGTTTCAATAAATACTCGTCAGTGCTTCTCCCTGGAGCAAACTATTATCTAATTTTATAATTTACTAGTTTTTTTTCCCTGAAAAATGATTTAGGAAATTTGCGTGTTTACACCAATGTGGTAAGAGAAAGCTGTATATGCTGAGGGACAGAAACAAGATCCATTCCCATATTGTGTTCATCTTTGTATAGATTAATATGCTTATGTCAGTTGGAGAGTCACCATATTTGCTGTTGAGCATTATTACCGGCATTATTTTGCCATGTCATGGACCATCTGGCCGTTCTGACTTGTTAAAAACGCAATGTTTTGAGATTAGGTTCTAGCACTGTGAGCTTCGGTAGCCTTTGTACTTTCTGTATTAATTTCATGTTAGGACTTTTTTCTCCAGTGTTATATTTTAATTTTGTGATGATATCACTTTTCAGGAAGTGCCTGATTTCACAAGTCAATTTGTTTCTGCCACTCTTTTGGAATCCAAACCATTGAAAGGGCTGAGGGTTGGTATAATTCGTGAAACTCTTGATAACGGTGTTGATACTGGAGTAAAATCTGCAATTCTTGGTGCTGTTTCCCATCTGGAAGAATTAGGATGTACTTTGTCAGAGGTGCCTTTGATATTTTCTCATACTTGTTTATGTTGAAGTTTATGCAAATAATTTTATAATTTTTATTTTCACTGACATTGTAGGTATCATTGCCATCCTTTTCACTCGGTTTACCAGCCTATTATATTCTGGCTTCATCTGAATCTTCTTCCAACCTTTCACGTTATGATGGTGTCAGGTAATTTACTGAAGAATACATCTTAGCAATAATCATTCTTTTGATTTTGTTTCAGGCATTGTTGGTAAATTATTAAACTAATTTGTTTGCACATATGTTATTAATTTTACTTCCATTTGTAAATCAATGGAATGGAGAAGAAAAAATTTTGGTGGCAATTTTGAAGTCGAAAAGCAAGCATTTATTAAGAATTGGGTTTTAGTTGAGAGATAGATTACAAAAAACTTGAAATCAACTATAGTGTCTGCTGTTGTTGTCTATTTACCGAAGGAAATGAGAAAGAATGTTTCCAACTCTCTTATATAATAATCCAGTGTTACAAAATAATTCTGAGTTCTTGCCTTTATTTTTACGTCAATATCCAGATATGGGAACCAAGTTGTTGCTGATGAGCTGAATGCACTATATGAAGATTCCCGTGCAAAAGGATTCGGCTCTGAGGTATGTATATCTCAAGTGGATATAAGATCCTTTTTCCCCGTATTTATTCAAATTTATTGATTTTTTTTTTACTGCCCAGGGCTACTTGTCACTGGTTCAAGTTCTTGTAGATGTGTAGAGAGAGCTAGCTGCTAAGTAGCCCAAAGGAAAAGTGTAACTTAGATTTGTACCAATAAGGAGTGTTAAATCAAAATGTGCATAAAACTTTTGCAGGTTAAAATGAGAATATTGATGGGAACTTACGCCCTTTCAGCCGGATACTATGATGCATATTACAAGCGTGCCCAACAGGTACTACAATCATCCTTCATGTGTGTTCAAGAGAAGTTCCAGTTCCATGATATTTGCTATGGAGAACCAAAATTTTGTTTCTCTCTATTATTTCAATTGACAAGCGTGTAGAAATCCTAGGAATTAGGAGTTGGCTGATGTTCTCCCAAATCTTTTCATTGTTACAGTACTTCTGCCTGTGTAAATTATATCTGCTCGACCACGATTGAATGATTGTTTTGGGATGTAGAACATTGATTTTAGTTATTCATTATCCGGTTGTTATGTTTTCCGAGACTCGTGAAAAACTTTATTTTGCTGTTCAAGAAAAAAATTATGATTGTAATAGTGTTTTAGGTGAGGACCTTAATACAGAAAAGCTTTAAGGCAGCTTTGGATGAAAACGACATTCTAATTTCACCTGCAGCTCCATCCGCTGCTTATAAGATTGGTATTCACTTGTCTCTTTTCTTCCCCCCTTCCTTTTTTCTTTCACTTAAAATGTTTGATTTTTATTATAGACTGAAGTTTCCTAATTACTTGTGATATTTACAGGTGAGAAAAAGAATGATCCGCTGGCAATGTATGCAGGGGATATTATGACTGTAAGAATCTTTTTGTTGCTCTATGATCTGCCATATTTATGTCCTCTTGGCTACCACTATGAATATTTATAATAGATTTCTATCCAGATTTTAATTTCCTACAGTCATTGCTGAAACTATGGATTCATTTTGGAGGAAAGCTTCTTAATTTTTCTGAATGATCCCTCCTGAAAATCACATCTTATTTAATGAGTTGTAAGATTTAAAATTTTTTTTAACGACAACTAGCATGTGTGATTTTCTTTTTCTTTTTTCTTCTCTTTGTTTTTACATTTTTTAAGTTCTATTAGTTAGTTAGCGTCAGGACAGAACTCCAAATATTACCTGGCTTCATTTTTGTTTTCCTCATTCGGGATTTTATACTCGGTACAGGTAAACGTAAACTTGGCAGGGTTACCTGCGTTGGTTTTGCCATGTGGGTTTGTAGAAGGTGGACCTGCGGGCCTTCCTGTTGGTCTCCAAATGATTGGTGCAGCATTTGATGAGGTACAGACTACCCATATTCATTACAATTCGTTATTTTAATTTGATAAGAGGAGTCCTCTGAGAATTGCAACTTCTGTTATCTACAATCACTTGATTTTTCAGCCACCTTTTGCCTTTGTTCAGAATATTTTTTGCAAACTTTCTTGGTTTCTAATTTCCTGTTGTGAGGCTTAAGACACCAAAGTATAATCAAATCATTAGTATATCAATAAATAAGCATTAGTACATTGATACCTTGATAAAACTTGCACATTTATCTGTCAGCAAAAAATTTTAACCCAACTATTTGTGTAGCTCTGCATAACCTTTTGCTAATTACAGTGTTATTTTCTCATAAATAAGTAATGTTACACATACAAATTATGTATAAAAAACTCTTATTTGCAAATTGATTACTATTTTATATAGTTAGGTTTGTCAGAAAGCGTGCCTAGTCAGGGCTTGTTGTGGGCACCAGGTGTATGGGAGCAAACCATAAGCAAGAGTGCCCACATAATTAGGTGGGAAGCTAGAGCAAATGTAAATAATCTAGGGTGTTCCTTAACTTGTTAGACTCGTTGTGGGTTGAAAAGCCCGTGATGATTGTGTGTCTAAAGTGAACAATATCTGATAGGTGTTGTTACAAAACTTTTTATATTCATTTTGTATCAAATCAATTTGTATGCAAAAGTTTGTAAATGAAGTTTATTTGTAGTATTATTTATGAGTTAGTACTTACTGGCAAGGGTTGTGGAAGGATTATCAAACTGATAAGACGATTCTCTCTTAATGTATACAGGAAAAACTGCTGAAAGTGGGTCATATATTTGAGCAGACTCTTCAAGATTGCAGATTTGTTCCGCCACTCGTAGCAGATGGGTTTGCTCAATAGCCGTGAATGAGCAGAGATTTTCAAGGCTGGATCTGCTTGGTGATATTGCAATTTAATTAGTGAGAATTTGTGATTTAATATGCATAGATGTGAAGCCATTTGTGAACAAATAAAAAGTTTAACATCAATTTAACAAGAAAAAATTAATCAGAAAAACAATAAAACCAAAATTTATTAAGTAAAACTACTATCAATTTATCACTGGAGTAATTTAGTTGTCGTCCTTTTGAACCTTGTTGATATTCCATAAATATATCCATCCAAAACTTCTTTTAAGCTCATAACGCTTCTTTATTCTTGCATATATAGTGGCCCACAATAAACTATCTGGATTTGCATAGTGAATCTCTCGCCTATTCTCTTGATTTCTAATATCTTCTCAAGTTTAGATAACCCTACCTCTCTCTCTAGTAGTTCTTTACAGTGTTTGGCTGCAACTTTAATGTCCAAAACCCTTTGAAAAATAGGCAGCAACCATCTCCGCAAAAGCTTTACATGTTCTTGGCAAAGGACGGTTAATCGGTTATTAGTTACTAGTTTAATCAGGTAAGCAAAATCGTATAAACCATGAAAAGTAATCCATTTGAAGAGACTATGTTTATGCTTTGACAAAACTGTTAAAAATGTAGGCATAAATATGTGCATGGGAATACCATCGTTCTTAATTTTGTTGAAATCAAGTCCATGTTTCTTGAGTAGTTGAATGGATTTTTCGATGTGAGAGTCTTTGAAATTAAACTACCATGTACCGTTTACATTGCCCTCTTCGTCTGATAGCGTGATGTCGAGTTGAATGATGTTGGTATTGTCAACGTTATATTTGAGAACGGTAACGGATATGATCACGTTCATGTCTAGGCGTGTTGCTAAAAAGCCAGGAAACTCAGTGTCTAAACAAAGTAATTTAAACAGATGTAGTGCAACATCGAAAGAAGAAATCCATCAATGAAAATTATTTCTCCAAACTCGCATGATCTCTATTGTACTTAAGAAAGAAACAATGAAAAGGAGAAAAAGGAGAAGGAGAATAGAAAAAAAAAATAGAGAAGAAAAGATAAAACAAAATCAGAAAAATTGTAAAACAAAATCCATTGAGGTTTGCGAAAATAAATTTGGTCCAAATTTTTGCCATGTTACACATCATTACCCCTATCAATTGTCATCAATTTTCTCTGTTAAATCTAACACATTGAAGGGTAAAATAATAATAATATGATTAAATAGAAAGAGTGCATTGTAAAATGTTTCATAATTACAGACTCATTATTATTTAATTATTGACGATAATTTATTTATCGAAAAAATTTATTTTATGTTTGTTTATTAATCATATAAATATTCTTTTTAAAAATGCTTAAATAAAAAAATAAGTTGTAAATGATCAAATCAAACTATCATGGTTTGGTCGTTTGTGTCTTTATTTTTAGGTAAAATCTTTATTTTGTTAGGGGTAGTTTCGTAATTGCATGAAATATATCATTTCTATTAACGGAAGTGTAGGTCTCTCCCTCTCTGTTGGTTATTAAAACGTTTGGAAGGTAATGTAGTTTCCCAAAACCTAATGTAGGTATTTGTAATTTTTGCCTTCCAATTATTGAACCGTTTTTTTAGGGGTGTTCGGTTCCAAGTACTTTGCATTTTTTAAAGGAATTAAAATCAGAATCGAAACTGAAACTGACAATTCTGGTTTCTAGGTACCCAGAACCGGAACTTGTAACATGATTCTGGGTATTCTATAAAATTTATTACCCCCCAAAAGTTTTTAAAATAGCAAAAAAAAACCTTTAAAAAACTTACAAATACCTTCCACCTGGCACTTGTTAACAAAAAAAAATTATAAATTATAAATTCAAAATTACAAACTCTATTATTTTGTAAAGATAAATTCTCAAAAGACAAACCAACTTACTTTAAATGCTATAAAATATAAATATAAATGTATTCAAGTATTTTTTTACAAAAGTTTTTATTAACCCTCTTACTTTTTACTTTTATTTTATATTAGTCTCGGTTCCCGGTTCTGATTCCAAAAATTTAGAATTAGAACCTACTCGTTGATGGCCCATTCCGGGTAGGAACCGGAACCAAACCTCGGATACCCGCCGGTTCTAATTCCAATCGGTTCTTTTGAACATCACACCGTTTTTGAGATGTAAATGTAACTTTTTAAAATTCAGGGGTCTACCAAAGAGTTTCCTTCTCCCCCACTTACAATCAATACCAAAAAAAAACCCTTTCTTTTTTGAACTTCAAAAAAACTCTCAAAGTGCTTACGCAGTAACCGCTTACGGCGGCGACACCACCGGCAATTCATGATTAAAAGGTACCTCGCTCTGTCCAACTGTATGCATTTTACATAAGCACGTATAAATTTTCCTTTTCCAAAGTTTCTCGGCTTCCAAACAAAGGATTAGGCTTTTATTTCTACAAAAAAACAGACACGCTTCTTTTATTTATTCACTTTTGATTTAGTTTCTCTGGGATTTATCATTTATATCTATTAAGTATGCTGAAATAAGTAAAAATCACTTTTTAATTTTTGAAATAAATAAATTTAAAGTGCTACTTATTAATTGAGATATAAAGTTAATAGAATTATTGTATTTTTTTTTTTTTGTTTTAAGTTTTTTATTTTTTTATTTTCTTAATTTAGTTTCAATAAGCCCTTTTTGCATATGATTTATTTTCTTTGTTAGTGGCCTAGAATGTTTATTAAATAAATATATTTAACTTATTTGAGTTCTTTATATTTTATTTTATTTGATTAAATGTATTTAAGCTTCTTAGGATATTTGTTTATGTAATTTACAGTGATATATGTGTTTTTTCTTGAAAAAGGATTCAAGATGTTGATGTTCATGAGTGTAATGTTTAGAAATTTAACATATGATAGGCCTGGTTTTATTTAAATTGTTTTGAGTTTCAAATTTGCATATTTTTAAAACTTTTATGTGCGTTGATAGCGTTTATTTGTCTTGTTCTTGTAGGCGTTTTAAGTTTGTGTGTGTGCATTTATCATTTTGCTACCCACTAAGCATGATGTGGTTAGACTTATAGAAAAAGAATTCATTCTGGGCTATTTTGCTTCTCGAAGCAAGGATTTCTTCTGTGGCGGTGGCTGGCAGCTATGTTGTAGTGGTAGAGATTTGGCGAGTTTACAATTGCAAAACAACAAAAGGGTTATGATAAAATTGTTTCCGGCTGTGATTGTCAGTAAACAGTTTCGAAAGTATTCGATGGAAAACCAAAGTCACGTAAAAAATAAGGTTTATGTTCACTATAACCATACTGACTCTTGTAAGTTCGCTAGGTGGACTGCCAGGGAAAGCTACGATTTTATGTATGCAAGGCCCTGGCAACATGTTGTTGATTTCTATTCTGATATAGTTAATGGCCGCTTGTTGCTATCGGACTTGTTTGGAACTGAGAGAGCATGTTTTAGTCATGATGATAAAAAAATTCTGGAGGTTGAAGTGGAGAGTGATGGAACTGAAGTCCGGTCTGGGAGATGGGCAAGAGTAACATTTAAAATACTTGTTTCATATCATGGAGGTTCATTTGATGGTTGGCAAAAACAGCCTGGTTTGAACACTGTTCAGGGTTTAGTGGAAACATCTCTTGGGAGTTTTGTTGATGAGAAGAAAGCGAAGTTGCTGAAAGAGAAGTGTAAACCATTGGAAGGATGTGCTCTTGTTGCTGGCCGCACGGACAAAGGGGTGTCAGCTCTTCAACAAGCGTGTTCTTTCTATACTTGGAGAAAGGATGTTAAACCTCGTGATATTGTAGATGCAATCAACTCTGCATCGCCAGGAAAAATCAGGGTTGTTTCTGTTTCTGAGGTGTCACGTGCATTCCACCCTAATTTCTCTGCCAAATGGAGGCGGTATTTGTATATTTTTCCTCTCAATGATGGAGAAAACAAGGAAGAAACCAGTGACAGTGAGGTAGAAGTTGACAATTTTTATTCAAATGGAACTTCTAATGGAAATGATGAAAATGTTGAGAACAAACTTATTGATGATGAGGGAGTTGTTGAAACTGGAAAGAAACCAAGAAGGTTTGCAGTAAAACGTGTTAATTTGCTCCTACAGCAATTGGAAGGAAAGTTATTATCCTACAAGGTGTTTGCGCGTGACACTAAAGCCTCAAGAAACATAGGTCCACCAACAGAGTGTTTCATCTACCACGCACGAGCTGCAGAAGCCAGATTACCTTGTTCTGTACATGATCATGGGGAAGGAAGGAAGGTTATGTGTGTTGAGCTGGTGGGAAATCGCTTCCTACGTAAGATGGTACGGGTGCTTGTGGCCACTTCGATAAGGGAAGCAGCTGCAGGTGCAGAAGAAGATGCATTGCTGAAGCTGATGGATGCCACATGTAGACGTGCCACTGCTCCACCAGCACCACCTGATGGTCTCTGTCTTGTTGATGTTGGATATACAGAATTTGATCCGCAAAATACCCTCATTGCATAAGGTATAAATTTTTGTAGCTGTACTAAATACTAGTCGTAGTATCCCATTCTTGAGCTGATAAGAATTAAAAGTGTATTCCAGTCGATGGTCATGCATCTATCATACATACATGATAGAAACTAACATTTGATTCATTGCATTCCTTTCAGAAAAAAAGTTCGATTATTTGTGCTAAGGAAATACTTCTCGAAGTATACTAGTGTATTTGAGAGACTTTTTAAGTGTAAAATTACTAGGACTATACTAGTACTAGTAATAAATTCCAGTTGAGCTGGATGCTCTTTAAACCAAATCAATTCAACTGTTATCACCAGTCTGGTATCGTATAGTTTGTCCCACTTTTATTCTGAAATAGTGAGGATTCAAAGTATTTTAGTTCTTCTAATTATTTTGTTACAATAATACTATACATCCCAAAGTTATCCCAAAATTACCATCCCAAATGATTTGTAATCTTATGTGGTGTTGAGATCTAAATAAAGTGGTGATTTAGTGAGTGACATGGCAATGCCAAATAAGATGACACTTCATTTGGGATGTGAATTTTGAGATAAGTTTTGGGATCTGTAGTATTACTCTTTGTCATATGTTTTGAATTATGGTCATTGCAACTTTCTGGACTCCAGTTGAGTGGTGCAAAAGTTTCAGAAAGCCGGTGCGTCAAAATTTCTATACTCGGTTGATGAAGTGGATTGAATAGCAGATAGCTTTCATACAGCTTATCGAAAGGCTATAAGAATTTAGAAACCTTATTCCGTATATATACCATGTTTATATTTAATACTATACGATGCTCTTATACAGTACAATACAGCATACCAAACATATGCAATCTCTAGACTAGTGTCTGAACAAAAAAAATTGTTTTAGATGTCATTTTAACAGTTGTTTTATTATCAATGTCGATCATTCGGTTAATACTTGTTACATAAAAATTCCTTTGAGACATTGGGTTATTTAAATCTCTAGTGTCATTAGGGAAGTTCTCATGGATGTTAATAGGTAGATACTAGATATAGATTTGAGCCATAGAAAATTATTAGCATTTCAATTTCTATAAATTTGTTTGATTTCTATTCAAAGTAATTACCATTGTTCTAATAGCAATTTCAACCCTATGTAAAATAGGGTTAGGCGAAATCTTTTGTATCATAATCATATATTGTTGATTGCATGTAACAATTGTTTATATTGGTTGCGTGTAACAATGTTTTATCGTCTACAATAGTCATACATTGTCGATTACGTGTAACAATGGTTTATGTTAGTCGTTGAGTTTTTCTCTTTCATCGTTGAATGAAAATGATAAAAACATTTGGTAACATATTGAATGAATAATTTATTAAACACCATTCATTTCATTTAAAACATTTTAATTTTGAAAAACTTAGGTTAAAACGAGTAGAATATATCAATAAAAGATCAAGAATGTCAAAAGGGGACGTAACTGATATCAATAAAGAAAGTAATTGAAATCCACCTAATAATTTTGGAAAACATTTTTTAAAGGGGTACCCCTGAGGTTTAATTAAATAATATATTTCCCCTAGGATTTCAGAAATAGCGTAAATCTCTCCACTATACTATATGATGTGTAAATATTTACCTAATTGTCTTTATTCTAACAGTAAAAACTTAACGATAGGAAATTTTTGGGTGCGTTTGACACATTATTTTTACCTATATTTCTAATCCTATTCCCAAAATATTGTTTATTTTGTTATTTGAGAAATATTAGTATATTTTTTAATTATTTTTAGGTCTCTTAAGTTTATTAATTTCATAAATACCCTCAGAAAAAAAAAGTTTAAAAGTTAACGCCAGATTCCGACAACCACTGTCGGTCATAGTCGAAATCTATCACCACGACCTACAATCAACCGGAAATAGCTAGTAATTCACCGATCTAGTCGTCGTTGACGGTCAACGACGGCCAAATCTTGGCCGTCAGATCTGGACTTTTTCGGCCGTCGATGGCCAGATCCGTGGTGGATCTGGCCGAAAGAGATCATATCGCGCCCTACCCACCAAATTCGACCGGTCTGCGTCATAACAAAATTTTTCGACGAGATTTTGACGATGGTGGCCGGAATCTGGCACTGTGGGTGAGTGGAGGTGTTTTTGTCATTTTACAAAATTTTTATATATTGAGGTGTTTAGTTAAATTAACAAATCTATGGTGTTTTTTTGTAAATTTTTAAATTTTACCTCGTAATTCTCCTATTCAACTACCCAATATTATTCTCAAAATCTTATCCAAAATAATAAAACAAACAACACCTTTGTTATTTTATACCTATAGAACGATTTTTGGTATTTAATTATACGTCAAGGGGATTATATAACCTATTTTTTAAATAATATTTAAACTTTTATTTTTAAATTATATCTTTGATTTGATTTGTAGTGAGTTACTTATCAATGACACGATTATTTGACAAAACTTCTCATTAATTTATTAGGGTCAAATTTTCTCTTATATTTTAATCCTCAAATTGGACAAAATCCAAAATCATGATATACTAAATAAAAATAAAGAATTAAATTAAAAAAATTATTTATATTATCTTTTACCTAATGAACAGTTGGGCGTAAAAAACAAAGCTTGTGATTTAAATTTTGTATATTAAATTCCATTTCAATGTAGTTATTCAAAGATCAACCATAGAAAAGTTGAAACTTTAATTAGACTTGAAGAATTTGGAATTTAAATATAATAAATTCAACAGTCTTTAACTTTGATTTTGAAAGATCTCTCTAAATAATTACTGCCGGCCATTTGAAAAGGAATAACTATTTTTTATTTTGACCTATGAGTGCATGGGCTCTGGAAGGAGGGAAAATTAATGAAATAAATATTAAATTTAAATATTTTTTTTATGAATAATAGTATATAATGATATCTTAATAATTTTTTTCTTTTATAATTTAAAAATCTTCTAGATTTGTTTTACTAATACCGGTTCAAAACTATAATCTTTATCGAACCTCAAAATGGTAACCCGATTTACTGATAACATATAATAATATAGAGTATCGTTTAACAAAATTTTCACAACGAATTGCTTGATAAATCATCTAAGTAATTGTATAATTTCATGTACTTTCATAATTTTTTAAAATATTATAAACTTGAGATTATTGAAAATCTCCTATAAAACATCTCTTTGTAGGAGGTATTTAATAATTTCTTAAACATGGATGTGAATAAAATCAAACGTTCACTGCCGTTCTCACACGTTGTTAATAAATTAGAAAAATATTATTATATATTATCCAACTAAACCATTGATATTATTAATTTATAAACAAATTTTCAATATTTTTAAAGACAAAAGACATGATCTTGTCGTAACATCAAACATTAAATAAATATTAAGTATATTAATTAATAATCAATGAAGCATGTAAACAGTGTTTAAGGAAAAGAAATATTATTTCCATTTATTTTCCTTTATATACTACATATACTTGGAATATATAACTTAATGTAGAATGTGTGTCCTCTTTCAATGAATTTAGCAAATATAGAATTTTTAATTTAATGTAAGGAAAAATTACCAAAATAAATAAATACAATGTAAATCAATTAAAATCATTCTTAGGAGTTGATTTGAAAGTTATTTTTCCTTAATCGAAAGATTAAAATAATAAATTAATTTAAGAAAATGAGTAATATACTAATATTTGTTCATTTATATCTCGGTTTTTTTAAAATAAAAACAAGAAAAACAAAAAACCATATTTATAACTAAAAAAATTAAAATATATAAAAGTACAAAATAGTATTTTTTAATCTTTTTATTCTTTACTTTATCACAATATTTGAAAATTTTATATAAAAATATTTTCCCTTTTTAATAAACTGAATTTGGTTTTATTTTATAAAAAAAAAAAAAAACCATTGATACTAACAGAAGGAGAGAAGAAACGGCCAGGCTTTTGAGAGTAAATGAAGAGGAAGAAAGTGCTTCCCTTTGAAGGAACAACAACAATACATCTCAAATCCCAATCTCATTTCATTTCTCTTCTTCTTCTTCATTAGGTACTGCATTTCTCTCTCTCTCTCTCTATGCGTATTTTTTTCATCTAATTTCGTGTTCGTATTCGTATATATTCTACGTGCATTCGATTAGATTAAAACGATCCAATCGCTCTTCGATTCTCCTCGCCTTTCGCCATTTTCAATTCTCTGATTATCTCTTTCTTTATTTCAATGATTCGATTATCAGAGAGTGAGAGCGATTTTAATCTAGAATCAAATTTCTACTGTTTTGCTGAATCGTAATTTAATTATTTTGTTGTTGCTTTTTTATTCGTTTTTAATTTTTTGAAATTATTGTAGGAGTGCATTTTCATTTATGTGCTTGGTGGTTTAAGATATTTAGATGTTAAACCTTCAGATTTTGGATTAATTTTAGGAGAAGTTTGCAAGTTTTTTTTTTTTTTTGGAAGCTAATATTGTCTGTGCTCTCTATGTTATTGATAAATTTTTACTGCTAGGGCCATAATTTTTGTTTTTTAGAAGCAAAAGTTTGTGTTTTTGTTTTTTGACTCAATAAATTTGTAATTAAATGATTGTTCTTATGGTGAGTTTGGATAAATTTATTCATTTTAGGAGAGGTTTATGAGATTTTTTTGATGAATTTGGAAGCTAATGGGGTCTTTATGTTAGTGATAAATTTTTTACTGCTAAGCAAAAGCATCTATTTTTTTGTTTTGTTTTGATTTTTGGAATGAAGTGATTGTTTTTATGAATTTGTTAATGTGGTTTGTGCATGGTATTTTCAATGTTTCTTGCAGTTGTTCAGTGTTGAAAATCGGGTTTAGTCTGTGATGATAGTAGAGCTTGAAAGTTTGAGAGTGAGAGAGAGGCAGAGGGGTTTGTGGGGATTGTGATGTATTGTGGCGGAGGGAGAGAGGGCGAGCTATGGGATTGTGGAAAAGTGCGGGCAATGAATTTGCAAAGAATGGGTTCAATTGTACGCGATATTGGAGATCCTTGCCTTTCACAATCGCCTATAAAGGTTGTTTTGTAAGATGTTTTCTGAACTGGATTTTAATTACTTCTGGCACTTTCTGAATTTTTGATACTTAAATACTGCTATCAAAATCAAATCAGTCAGTGAGTAGTGTCTTTTTGTCAAATATGCTGATGATGCAGAATTAAGGTAATTGTAGAGTTGTCCATGTGCAAGATCATTTTGTGTTTCGATCTTGTTGATTAATATATGTAATGTATTTGACTGGAAAGATTCTGTATCAGAGAGCAACGTAAAAGAAAAGGTTGCAGTTATCCTAACATGTAGTTTGCTGCTGCACTTGCATTTTATGTGGGGTAGTCTCACATTAAAACAACAGATAGATATCAATACAGGAATAAGGAAGGATAAGATAGACATTAAGGTGCTGCTTACAAAAATATTGAAATTAATAGCAATAACCTTTTAGGGTGTTTTTGTGACCATCAAGGCATTACCAGGGTCCTGCTTCATGTATGTTGGACTATTTGGAGCCAAATGATGTTTACATGTCATAAGATTTATGGATGGAGTTTGGAATAGTATTTCTAAGAATACCTATCATCTTATTGTATATCTTGTTTTATCTGCTAATAATTTTGGGAAGTCATGTCTCTTCATTGTGTGTTTACGAATTGATTTAGTGTTATATATCAGTTATTTTCAGCAATCCCTCATTATTGGACTTGGTTTATACATAAGAAAGGTTGAGGGATTTCTAGGTGATACGCATACATCAGTGATTTCAATGATTTTCTGAAAAAGTAAAACTTGATGACTGAGGTAATGGTGCAACTTGTATGAGCTGTTTGGGTAAATTGATTTGGTATAAAAGATGCTTTTTTGTTCCAATTTTTTAGGTGTAATTATAACTTGTTATTGTGCTTTTATTGGTGTCTGAAATCATATTATAACTTCTGATATATGTTATTGGTGCAGATATCTAGAATGCTGAAGCCAGAAAAGTGGCAGGCAACTTTTGATAGTGATGGCAAGGTTTCAGGTTTTCAGAAAGCACTCAAGTTGATTGTTTTGGGGGTATGTTGTTTCACCATTGTTATGTATTCTAAATTCTGTTAGTTGATGTTTTCGTGTTTTAATGACATTTTGTTTCAATATCCTCCTTTTTATGAAGGTAAGCTGGTTTTTTCTTGTCAGTGTAAATATGCTTTAGCAATTGGGATTTATGATTATGATATAAAATTCTAACGGTTAAGGCTGGCCTCTTTCTCCAAACATTTGCAGGAAGTATAAGTGTAGACAAAGAAGTAAAAAAATAGAGGCCCAAGCTGGAAAGTGTGCTATGTGTCATTTTAGTTCGCCTGTGCCCTGCATTATTCATTTGCCATCTTACTTTGAAATTCAAATCTCATGTCACCTAATCTGGTAACTTAAGAGAAGCAAGCATGTCTGAACATTCTACATTTTAACTTTTAAAATCTTTGGCCTCTCTCTCTGTAGATATATTAGTACTACATCTCACCCTATCATCATATGGCTCTCACTGAGCTAGGATTTAGGATATTTTCTCATCTTGGTTTACTTCAGCTCCATGGTTTGATAGGTTTGATATGTTTGTGACCAGTGTGGTTTTAGATATTCTCTTCTAGCGGTCAAACATTTTGAAAGAGATGTTTGACAGTCTCATATTGAATCCTAACATGGCCTTGCTGCAGTTTTTGCATTCTCAATTCTGGGTGAACACATAGGATGGTTATATTTTCAATTTTGAATTTTGAACTAGTCAATTGAAATTTGATTATTTTTGGATATATAATCCTTCTTAATTCTTTTTAATGTGTAAGTTTTTATACTGCATTAATGTTTTATTTTTCAAATTTTGGTCATTCCATGTTGTATGTTTAGATATTTGATGAATAATATTTAGTTTGCATTTTGAAAATGATGATTTGTTGATCCAAATTCCTTCGAAAACTTTCTGCTTTCTTTCTTTCTTTTTTATTTATTTTATTTAAAGGTGACATTGTCAGGATGCTCCAACTTTTTATTATTGTTGTGCATATTATATACTGCATTGTAGGGTGTGGATCCATCTATACGGCCAGAAGTTTGGGAATTTTTACTTGGTTGCTATGCACTGGGGACTACTGCTGAGTACCGAAGGCAACTAAGAACAGCCAGGAGGTATGCTGTATATTTCCTTTCAAGTGCTGATTCTTGGGTTGCTCTGCTTGCAAATAAATCTAAATATATATTTTTGGTTAGTTGAATACATGAATCTCATATGTTTCTATATTCAGACAGCTTTTAAATTGTCTGAATAATTAGTACCATTGATCATCCTGTCCATTTTTATTTATTGGCCTGCTTCTTTGATCTAATTGTTTATGGTTAGGATCTTACTAGGTTGTTGGAATTGAGGATGAATTCCTCACATGAATTGTTTATCTTTGGTATTTTCGATCTGGATGGTATTGTATCTTTTGAAGAATAATTCAGTCAAGAGGTGGTGAATACTCCAGCTTCTGATTCTTTTGCTGGCCATTTGCTCTGTTTGTTGGCCTTATCATTTAGTTGAGTGTAATCAACTGCAAAGCTTTTGATTTTTATAATCCACTTTGTCCTGCATTACCATGCTGCTGTAATTGGTTTAGTAACTGATGACTGGATTTTGGGTTGCCCAGTAAAATAAAGCACGAGAGAGTGACTGAAAAAGTTATTAATGCTTGAACTGCAACAATGTGATACTTCATTTACTTGAAATAATTTAAACCCTTTTGCTTGGATGGAACTACCATAAAACTCTGTACTTTAAATTGTGTTTGCACTGTGTTCATGTTAATAGTATGTTTTCTACTACTGAACAGTTTATGAAGCATCTATTTCGTCGAAACAAGTATGCATATATGTCAAATCTTTGAGATCATGATGATCATTTATTGTTCGTAAGAACATCTTTTTGAGACTTGTTTTTCAGGGAACGTTACAAGGAGTTGATTAAGCAATGTCAAATAATGCATTCAAGCATTGGAACTGGATCACTTGCCTATGTTGTGGGGTCCAAGGTTATGGACATGAGGACATCATCCAAAGATGACGGAAGAAAGGAAGATAAAGTTGAAAGCAGACAAGCTTCTATTGATAATACTAACCAATTGGAGAATTTTTGTGATTTGAGTAATAATTGTACAGATACATCATATGCATGCAAAAGGGAAAGTTCTGTTGATTCGGCAGACCTTGTCAGTGTTTGGGAAAGCTTGGATAGTGCAGCATATGACTCTTCTTGTTTTGTACCTACATCTGATCCATACAATTGCAACACCCCTAATCCAGGGAGAGAAAGTAATGGATCACAATTTGTAACTGAAAGTTATTTTGATTTTCCTCATTTACCAGTCACAAATTTGTTTGAGACGAGTGGAAACAATGATGAAGAATATGGTGTGTGTGAAGATGAACCATCTACGCAACAATTGAGATTTGAGGATGACAGAATGCACAGTTTTCAAATTAGTAATAATGCAGAATTAATCATGGAATCAAATGGTTCACCATCTAACAACATTTCACACCCCACGAATTCAGAAATTGAAATGGCTTGTTCTGGTTCCCATAAACCAGAATTGTGGTCCAAAAATCTGGATTTTGAAACAGAAATAGTTAACAAGTTGAGAATATCAGATGTTCCAGACACGCCATTGATGAATGCAACCACATTACAAGGAGCGGCTGTCAGTGGAGACAGGGTTTCTGAATGGCTTTGGACTTTGCATAGGATAGGTACTTAGTTTTGGTTTTTCTATTATATTTTTTGTAAAGGCTTCTGTTTATGTCAAATTTGCCAACAACTCACAAGATTTTTTTTTCTTTTTCAGTCGTTGATGTGGTAAGAACAGATAGTCATCTTGAATTCTATGAGGATACAAGAAATTTAGCTAGGATGTCTGACATCCTTGCTGTTTATGCTTGGGTTGATCCTGCCACTGGTTATTGTCAAGGTTGTAGTCCTTAATTTTATCCTAGGTCTTTAATTGATCCTCATGAGCCACAAGATTGCTATTTCTCTTATTCAAGCTTTGGAGGATTAATTTTTACGCTTAAAAAATTTATATTTTGTACTGATTAAAATTCTGATTATAGGTATGAGTGACTTACTATCTCCTTTTGTTGTTCTCTTTGAGGACAATGCTGATGCATTTTGGTGCTTTGAGATGCTTCTTAGGAGAACGGTAATTCCAATCTTGTTAAATATATTTAGATAGACAATTATATGATCTTTTAGTTACATATACTTTTCACATCTCTGCAGCGTGAAAATTTTCAAATGGAAGGTCCAACTGGAGTTATGAAGCAGTTGCAAACATTGTGGCATATTCTGGAACTCACAGACAGGGAAATGTTTTCACATCTGTCAAATATAGGTGCTGAAAGCCTTCATTTTGCATTTCGAATGTTACTGGTACTCTTCCGTCGGGAGTTATCTTTTAATGATGCTCTTCGTATGTGGGAGGTTAGTATATTTTCAGTAGTTATGTATTATCAGATATGGGAACTAGATTATAAAAAATTGTGCTGTCATCTATATCATAATGCCAATATGATGCACAAAACTAGGAGTATTATTTCCCAGGATTAGTATGAGCCGTATTTCTCAATACATTAATAGATGAGCTAGTCTCATCTTAACATGGAAAATAGTGGTACTGATTAGTTGCCTGCTGTCATCATTTCCTGTTGCTAGTTGCAAATACCTTGCTAAGACCAGATTGTTTGGGGAAGCTTATGAAAGTTCTCTCTTTTGGAGGGCCATCAATCCACTATTATTGCATATTCTTTTTGGTAGTTAATGTAGACTTGCTCACAGTTTAGTCCTTGTCTAGTTAGGGAATATATTTTTGTTTGACTTTTTTTATCACCTCTTACAGTTTTAAGTCTGTCTAGCTTTTCTGTACTTGCTCATAACCTAGGTGGACTCCTTTTCTGAATGAATAGTACATATATAGCCGAGCTTCTGGGGAACATATCAACTTTTTGGGATGCATTTGATAATTTTGTAACTTTGTTTTCTTGGAGATGTACATACTTATTGTATTTTATTCTATTTTTAATAACTCAGCTCTCACTTAGAATAATGATCCTTGATGCAGATGATGTGGGCTGCTGATTTTGACATGTCTTTGATCAATAATTTGGAGGAGAACTGTCTGGAAGCCTTGATTATACGGTTACCAAGGGAGTCTGATGCAGAAATTAGAGAAGAAAGCACAGAAAATGGCGGTGGTAGTGATTTAAAGGGTGGCTTAGAACAAAAAAATGGAAATGTGGAGGGTTCCGTGCCTGACAATGTTGGAGTGAAATCAGCATCAGGTCATCCATTTTGTGGCTTGACAAGGAATCTCTGGTCAAGAAATCATCACTTGCAGAACTGCACTGTAGTCTCATCAACTGGAAGTGGAGATGACGAATTACCTGTGTTTTGTGTGGCAGCAATTATATTGAACCGTAACAAAATTGTGAAAGAAACGCGTTCAATTGATGACATGATAAAGGCAGGTGCATTGCTGACAATTCATGTGTTTTTCCTTCTAGCTATAAAGTACTTGATTGTAGTTCAATTTCTTCTAATGCAAACACTCAGTATTGCATGCAAAATAAACAATAAAATTATAAAGAAAAACTAAAAAGGGGAAATGTTTGGTTGTTATGTATGTAGGAAAATTGCAAGAGTTCATAACAAGTTGATAATTATAAGTGAGAATTGTCAGAAGGGGAGGCATAGTGTAGTGACCTTATGAGGTGGGTGGATCAAACTAAAGCTTTAATGCCTCAATCACCACATCATCCATCTTAAGGGACCTTTAAATTAGGCTTTAGCAGGGCCTTTGTGGATCTAACATTTTCTTTTCTCTGTCTTTCTCTGTCACTTTTTATTTTTGAGATAGGAAACATGATTGTTCTAAGATTTCTATGATTGATGGTCAAAAACTGTCTAGCCAGATTTAATTTATTCATTAAAATTAAAGTTGAGTAATAAAGTAGGAAAGTGATTTGTAAGCTGTAAAATGCAGACATCTTGCTCTGCCTTTTAATTAGTGACTCAACTTCTTCTTTATTCTGATCTATACGTGAAATTCTCTAAAGTTTGTTTTGTGTTTCAATATTGACACATTGCAGATTTTCAATGATAAGCTGCTTGAGATACATATAAAAAGATGTATACGCACAGCAATCAAAATTCGGAAAAAATATTTTTACAAGGTAAGGTGCTCGTACAATTATTTCATTGATCTCAAAAGTACTAAAACAATGGGAACTTTAGAGCTTATATTTCATAAATTTCAAGCTTGTTCTTTTCCTAGAAGCATGTGCCATTACTTTACCAATGGTGGTGCCTTACATCATAGTAAACCTATTTATGATGAGACAATAGTGAAGCATGTTTTTATTGTCAATGACTGCATTTGTTATAGTCATTGCATTTGAAGCAACGTGGAAATAACATCTATTTTCCATGGATTTTTGAGGCACTACCATGTTTAGTCACCATTATGTGCTATAGTTTTCTTTGGTTGTTGCATTATTTAAACTGAAGTTTTCTTTGAATCAGTTGATAAAGATCAAGAGTCATGCAGCGCGGAATGGTGAATAGGCTATGCTGTTTCCTGCTTTCTATGGGACAAAGTCATAGTAATGGAACTCGAAGTTCGTGGTCTGACACTTGGATTCCAAGATTAAGTGTGGCATGATGGAATTTATTATTTAAATCTTTCACAATGGAGGAGTTCAGAGAAGTGCTTTGCAGTATGAAGGTCATGCCAGTTGTTTGTACATCAGTATCTCATTTCACATCTTCAACAAGGTAGTTACTGTCTCACTCTGCCTCCATTCCTCTATGCAATGACAATGTTTATTGTAAATGAATTATATAAAATTCACAATTTTGGTAGCTGTTTTTGCTGAGCTAATCTGGAATTGATGACAGGCTGAACTTTTATGTATTAGTTTATGGGGGTTACATTGGAATCACAAAATGAAAATATTTGGCTCTTACACTATTCCTGTAAATAGTGACTAAATGTCAAATTTTGAATTATTTATAATCTGTGGTTCAATAGTGGCATCTTCAAGTAAATTCAGTTTGCTATTATTTGTAAGTAGAGTTGGTTCCTGGCCATTGTTTTGTATTAAGCAGCAGCATTATTTTCTGTGAATCTGAAAGAATACAAGTCTTATATATGATGATGGGAAAACTAAATTACATAGATCAAAAGTTGCCGGTAACAATTGGAAAGACTCTGTAGGATAAAAGATATCATTTCACCAATTGTTCTTATGTGACTTGTTTCTTCTCGAACACGTGCATGCATAAATGTCTATGATAGAGTTTTCAGGTTTACTGTTATCCTGTAAAATTATTCTGAATGCCATATGCTTTTACACCAACAAATCCATCTAAAACCAAATTTCTTGAACTGAAAATAATTTATAGTCTTGTTCACTTTGATCTCGCACCTGCCACTTGTTCTTTAAATCTTGCATGCTAAACTAGAGTACATCTAAATTTTATGCTCTCATGTATCACTTCTTTATGAATGATGAATGTATGCGCAAATGTTATTAAAAGCATGATTAAAGTTGCCCATATTTGTTTAGCTTCTCATTTATGCCATAGTTTATGCTGTTTCCTCTAACTTTTTCCTCCATCTTTAACTCAGCGGAAGGATTGACAATTGGAAAGAAGTTCGTTTTTTGGGGCAACCCCAGTCTTGAGCATTTCATATAGCTACTGTGGACAACTCTAACAGGTTAGGGGAACACAATTTGTCAAATTTTTTTTTTTTTTTTCCTTTTGTTTTTATTATACAATACATCTGGAGAGCAAATTGTGTACGGGAAAAGAGAATAATTAGATGAAAGGCATTAGATAATTCAAAAAAGGTAAAGAAGAAAGTAGTAGTGTCATAGTTGAAGATTTTCATGACAGTTTATTTGTGAATATATAAATAGATTTTTCCTCTTTTCTTTATTTATGGATTACTCCAGTATCCTAGCACAAAAACAATTCCATGTAAATGAACTTATATTTTGATTTTATGATGATAAATCCGACTTGATCAGCGAGTCACTGGACTTATTAATTTTTATTTATGACTCGACAACTTTTGCGGATCTCTCCTTGCTTCCCGGTTAAAACATTAATGCTTCCCATCCGGCTCATTGATAGAGCAAATGATTTCCTAAAATCTTCGAAACCAGCAGCAAATTCTTTAACGATTGTAAGGGTGTCGTTGTTCCCATATAATAGCTGTTGATCAACTTCTAGGACAGCTTCTCTGGATAAAACTCTAGAGTAGTAGGTGTTGGAGAATCTGTAACTTTTACCGGATGCTGGATTTAGATAAACCAGTGGGTCGCTTTGGCCCTTTTTAACTCTGGGTGGACAGAGGTTTTTCAGCTGGGTTGCGATCGTTTTGTTCAAGCTTGGATCTTGCTTTCCGGTATTATTGAAATTGTACAGCCGGTCTACCACGTGTCGGCAATGTGTTCTCCCCATTGAGTGTGCCCCTGAAATAGAGTAAGAAAAGTTATTGTCAGTGAAGAAGACAGATGAATATGTTGATATTCCTTGCTATGAAACCCGGCAAGCCGTTTTTCAACTTGCTTGGAAGAGTTTTGGTTGAGAAACATGACAATTTTGGAGTTTCGGCAATTCTTTCCTTCTTATTTTCTTTTCAGTTTCTTAATATGCTTTCAGGATCTGCAGTGCAGCAGAGATTCAAACTGTCCACTGTCAAGTTTCGCCGTTGAGGTAAATTTTCAAGGTTTGATCTATTTACGGGCGAATTGTTTAGTTCGGAAACTTAGCTAAGCTAAATTCTGATCTAACCAAGGGAATTTATCTGTGTTTCAATGAAATCTCCTTGAAAAAAGACATTATTTCATGATGTTGAAGCATCTTACCTAGGAGAGTTACCATGTCTAACAGATCTAAGCCCTTGGATTTGAAGTATGACAAAGTTTCATCGAATGAAATGGACGGCGATGGGAGGTCCACAGAGTCGCTGTTTGAAGTCATACCGTCTCTTCTGCCTGTGAACACAGGATAAGCGGGTGCACCCGCCTGTTGATTCATCAAAATATGAATCAGTAATCAACTCTTAAATGGCAAAAATAAGTGAAGAATTTAACAATCTAGAAATATAAGTCCTCTTCTAATAAATAAATGTTACAATTGTTTTACACGGAAGGTTCAAAACTAGCGTAAATCAAATACAACAATTTGATTGATTAGGATTTGTAATACATTTTGCAAACCTATTCAATATTATCTCTTAGGGTATGGATATGCTCTCGTATTGGGTTCGGTAATGTTATTGGATCAGTAATTTAACATTTCATGTATATATATTTATGGGTCTAATTTATTAAAGAGGAACTTAAAATAAAATAAAATAAAATAATTAAGATGTTAAAAAAAAAAATGTACCATGTGAACGGCATCCCTGGTGGCAAGGTGGAGGATGTCAGCACAAGAAACAATTCCAGGGCAGCGGTCTTCGAGAACAGTTTTGATATCATTAATTAACTCGAATCCTCCAAGTCCCCAGTTTTGTCTTGCGGTTTTCTCTGAGTAATCCCCATCCAGGAGAATTGACGCATCACATCCCTGCATATAAAATTGATCACAAAAGTAAGAGTGTCAATCAGAAAGGTATACAGACAATTCTCTTCATATGATATTTGAAAATGAAATATTTTTATAAAAAAATACCAAATATATGTTTTTGAGTTTCTCGTAATTTGAATGTTAAGCACGTGGATTATGGTTATGTTATTAAGAAACTCTTGAGAGATTTGGTTGCTTGACGTATACGCTAAAGCCATATGCTTTGTAAATTTATTATTTTGGAAACCCTAGAAATGTGTTGACATTTAAGTCATACCTGCCTGAAACCGTAAAAACTTTGCATTAATTAATTGGTATTAACCTGAACATCAAGCTTGAATTAAATTCACTGACTTGCTTATTATTTTGTTTAAACTTTAAACATCTCTTTAACCATTTCCTCCAATAAACTTTGTGGAATGACGAATGAAAAAAATGTTCAGGACTCAGAATACTTGTTCTACCTATCCACAAAAAAACACTAAAAAAGAATTCAATTTTATGAAAAATTTTATGTGCAAACGTGAAAATAACAACCACAGATTTTTGAAAAACTTTGTGGGTTCAGAGTTAAAAATAAAATAAAATCAAATCAAAACATGAAGGGTTCTTACTTACTTTCTTTAAGTGATATAAGCTTAAAAATGTGAAATATCCACTTAACCTAAAAGTTAAAACCCCAGGCAGAAACTTAATTAGATATATAAATATGAGGTAGTTCTTAAAGAAGAAATTCTGAATGGAGAATGATTGAGTCCTCTAAACAGAAATGAGAAGTAAACAAATAAAGAAGACAAGAACTCATAAATTAAATACATACAGTGACAAAGCAGTCGGAGTAGAGCAACCGGAGGAGCTTGGCCGGAAGACTTTTATCATTTTTATACACCAACTCCACTTGGTGCCTTACATAAACCTCGGCATCGCGACACGTGTTCTGAACCCTATAATAATGCCATTCCAACTTCACCGGTTTCGGCAACGACACCGCTGCATCCGCCACCTTTGCCACACACAAGCTCAGTGCAAGAACCACCAGTGGGAGAATGAAAATAAAAAACCTTTCATCACTTCTCTCCATTTTCGTTTTCCTTTTCTTTCTCCCACAATGAAACCCTAATTTCACCAATTAAATTATATCACAATCATGCACATATCTGAGCTTAGCTTTATATAGACTAGGGTTTTAGGGTTGGCCACGAACCCTGAGCTGGAAAAAATTAGAAATATTAATTATTTAACAAAGTTTGAAAAGTTTGCTTGAATTTTTTAGGATTAAACTTGAATTTTGTTCAAGTTACCGGGTGGCGGAAGAAGAGGGTTATGAGGCTGTTCACATGCTCCAAGGTGTTTTCAACATTCTTCTTTAAGTTATATTAATCTGAAAATGAAATTGATATTGACAAGCAACGTGCATGCATGTGATTTCTACATTGGCGTTAGGGTTTTCTCAGTTTTACCATGGAAAAATAGTTTGTGATCGATCCAAGGATTTTTAAGATCCAAAGTTCATGTATTACATGAGAACTCGGTAACCAAGATGTGAAAAGGGTATTTCATTATATATATATAGCTTAATTAATTAATTATCAGCATTGGATTTTGCTCATAAATTCGAGAGATTACTTATCTTGTAATCATCAGAAGATGATCGATTTGTTATGTCAAGAAAACAATTAACAAGTTGCAGCGGTTTCATCGGTTGTCAAAAGTGAGTTTATGAATTTTTTAGAGTGTTAATTATTCATTTATTCAACTTAATTTGCTTACTAAGATAAGTTTTCAGTTTGCTTCTCATACAACCTACAAGTCCGACGGATCAAAATAATTGCATAAATATGGTAGGTACTAACATAATACTCTTTGGTTATAGTTGACTCCAGTAGTTAAAGGTTTTGTCATCCGACTACAAGGATAAAAGTTTAATAAATTATATTTTGAGGAAGGTATGAAATTTTAATTTAATCATACGGATATAAATATGATGTGATAATTGTGATACAAAAATTATAAAGAAAGGATATTAATTAGTGGGTTCTTTGGTAGTATTCATTTTTGTTTCTTTAGGGTTTTGAAAACACATGTGCTTTAAGATCTATTAATTGGTGTATAATTAGAAGACATGAATTAATCTTTTGTGGAATTATAGTCTTAATCTCATGTCTAATACGACATAATTAAAGATTTGTTGTTAAACAAACTTTTAATTCTCATATATTAAGGGACAAACTAAATCTTGTAAGATATGCAGTTGAATATATAATAAGTACTAAGATTTCACGTTGTAATTTTTTTAATTCTTCAATTTTTAAAGCTACTTTTAATCGTGTATTTAATTATTGAGATTGACGTAAACTTTAGATAGTATGATCACTCCATAAACTAAAATAACTTTATATTAACACTAAGCTTTTTGCATTAACAAATAGAGCAATACTTGACATACGCATGCTTCAAAATTACTGATCTACAGAGTTAAACTAAAACCATGTTCAAAATTTATGGGTAGTTTAAACAATAGAAATTATTATGTCACTCATTCAATAACATTGTTTAGTACATGAAAACAGTTAGAGATTTATTGAATAGGCACTAAGTGTTTATTTATTTATTTATTTTGTTGTCAATCTAATATTTCTTAATATAGTCATCTAGTAAAACACCTTTTTTTTTTTTTTTTAATTGAAGTGTTCAGGTCAGTTTGATCGTATCTCAACTAATTCTCGAGGTCCATTGAACACCTTACAAGCTCAATGAATCAGATAAGTCACAAATATAGTAAGTGATCATTTTGTAAGACTCGAACATAAGATTTCTGGGTAACTCACCCTAAAGTCTTGTTATCCGACCACATACCAAGTGGTTAGTAAAACTTTTTTTTTTTTTTAACTATTGAATTACATAACCGTCATTTATGGTGAAAAAAAATTATTTGATTTAAAAGCTTAAAAATTTATATTTAAGTCTAATAAACTCTTTATATGCAACACGAAGGAGACATGTAGACGGATAAAGCTCATCTTTGCCTCTAACCCCTGATTTTTTAAGGATTTTCAACTCGACAAAACTGGGGTTTTCCGAATATCCAACCCAATAGAAGTTTTTGCCATCCCTAATTTTCACCTTGCAATTCGATTGAGTTGATCTCAGAAAGTATTCAATATTATTATTATTATTTTGCATACTTAAACAATAACAAAAGTAATAATAAGAGTCTTTGTCGGTCCCAATCATTCAATATTATTGTGTCATTTTTTATAATATTTGATCATGAAGAGGCCTCAGCTCACCCACTTGCCAAACTGTCCAAAACAACAACTGTAAAGCAAATACAAATTGTGGCTTAGCTTAGCTTTAACTGCTTAATTAATGTTCAAGTATTAACAAAAAACATTTAACAAGAAATTAGTAAAAGAAGCAACGTGTTAGCCAACGACCGGCCTCGGGATTTTTTCTTTTTTGAGTCTCAATTAATTACATTTTCCATTTTTTGCTTTGACTAACTAGTTAACTTCATTCTTGCATACGCATATTAATGTGTACAAACTACTGAACTTTATCCGTACATACGTGTATATTAAGAAAATGTTTATATGAAGAAAATGTTGTAAAAGAAAATTTTGTAATTTCTTATAACATGAAATTTCGTAGAATTTTGTATTTTGACAGTTTTTCTTATGTAAAAAACCTTGGTCCACATTTAAGAAAAAAATATTAAGATATTTGTATCTAAAAATTTTCATTATATATCGATGTATTAATGTTATCAGATGAATAATAACTATTATATATATTAAAAAAAAAAAAAAACAAAGGGGTATATAGTTTATTTATGTAATTGAAAAATTATTATTGTTATAACATTACTTAATTAGTATCATGACAAGTTCTATTACTGGTCCTTGTCTTAGCTTGGTATTTACTACTCACAACGTAATAAAATCTTAAAAAAATGAAATGATGTCAAAAACTTTTACTTATTATCGATGAATTTTAATATGTAAACATGTAATTGGTATATTAGATTTAAAAACAGTGTTTAAATAAATATATAAATAAAACTATATAAAAAAACACATTTACTTACACTATTACTTGTTCGTCTTTGGAAACCCATTTAGAGCAATAAAACTAAATGTATTTCAATTTGGTTTAAAAAAATTTTAAATTCTTTGAAATAGATAAATTTACAGTTATAAATATGATATTAATAAATACAGCTACTACAAATTTTAATGAACAAAAATATTTATTTTGTCTGTTTAGTAATATATATTTACTCAAGAACTAGAACCAGATATAATAAATTAATAAGTCTCTCCTCACAAGGCTCCATATATAATAATTTAAATTCCTAAAAACTATTATGTATTAATTTTTCATAAATAATTAAGGTATTTGTATTCTTTATTTCTGGAAACCACGATAATACCTTTTTATTGGTATTATTATATTTATTGAGAATTTTAAGACTGAATCGTACATTCTAGAGTAAAAGAGAAAACTTTCTTTTGCTTTACAATTACATATACTTGCTTTCTCATTGCATTAAAATATGAGTCATATAACATTCAAACAATTTCTTTTAAGATGCAAATAAAATAAATACAGCTACTACAAAATTTAATGAACAAAAATATTTCTTTTGTCTGTCTAGTAATATATATATTAGTCAATAACTAGAATTAGATATAATAAATAAATAAGGCTCTCCTCACAAGGCTTCGTATATAATCCTAAAAACTATATGTATTAATTTTTCATAAATACTATTTAAGGTATTTGTATTCCTAATTTCCGCAAACCACGGTAATACTTTAATAGTTTATTGTCGTTATTATATTTATTGAGAATTTTAAGATTGCATCTTACAACCTTAGAGTAAAATAGAAAACTCTCTTCTACTTACCAAATATATATACTTGCTTTCTTATTGCATTAAAATATCAATCATATAACATTCAAACAATTTCTTTTAAGATAAAGAAAATATATTTTAACATTAAACAAAATAATTGAATCACATTATCGAATAATTAAATGACAAATATCATTAAAATAAAACATCGTTTCACTCCATAAACTTGCAAAGATAACTATAAAATGAATAAAAAATATTTGATTCCAAAACCTTAAAAAAAAAAAAAAATAGTGTTTTCAAACGTAAAAAATAAATATAAAATTAGAGATCTTATTAATCTAGAAAGAGTAAACAAGTTTTTCCTACCCAAATAATTGCTTAGTGATATTTTTCCACTCATAAACTTTTAGAATATCACTTTATTATCCAAATTTATATTTTGATTTCTATTCCGATATCGTTGTGACACCACACCACCACCATTCTCTTATCCAATCATCACTCACCAAACCCCTAAATCCCGAATCCTGCCGACCTCGCCAATCGTCGATAATCGAACTATTAGGGTTTGCATAGCCACTCCTCCTAAGTCAAATTCTAATCAATTCCAGTTATCAAAGTCAAACCTTCCATCACCAAAAGACTTATCAGCCTCCTCTCGTAAAAAACCCCACAGTCTGGACCGAGTTTATTCTATATTCATTGTCAGAATATAAATCTTGATAGTAAAATGATATTTTAAAAATCAGTGGATGGAAAACTGTCATTAAACCATTATTTGGGTGGGAAAAAGTCATTAACTCATCCAGAAACTATAATCTTATCCACTAAAAAGATGCACAAGCAGTTGAATGATAACAAAGATTTAATTAGCAGATAATTAACTTAAATTTTAAATTTTAAATTAAAACTTCATCTAATCTTATTTAATTTGCTCCATATAATCTCATAAACACCACCATCAAACTTCACTGTTCTCAAGTTAATCAAATATTGCTTTTTGTATTCGACCATGAAGGGAACAATCATTGCCATCTTGTTCATCCTTGTTGCTTTATCTGGAGCCAATGCCTCCAGAGTCAGTGCGGTTCATGCAACCACTTCAACAAAAGATCCATCATGCTGGATATGGATTCCTTGGTGGAGGTTCCCGTACCACCCAATTCCGCACTGGCCCTACCATCCAATTCTGCCTTCCCCGTCCCCATCAAAATTGGCGGTGGATCCTGACATTCAGAAATTTTTGGGAGATCTTGCCAGTGCGAGATTATGCTTCCAAGTTCCATCAAATTTCTGAGTCATATAAAACTGAAACAATTTCTTTGAGTCAAGGGTGTTATATGACTATCCAACAATTGAGTGCTGATTGCTCTTCAATCGTGTTTTCCAAATTCAACAGTCCCTCTTTTGAATATGCAATTAAGCAATATATGTTAAAGTATGGATCATGGTAAAATGTATTAACTAACTGACAATCCAATTTGTTCCTAATTAATTGATTAATTAACAAGCCAAAGATCTAAACAATTTTTAATTTTAGTCTTTAAACCATCACCTTAGCCAACAGTTTTCCCTAAAGTTTCAATCTCAGCTAAATTAAATCAAACCATTTAAGTAATTAACAAGTTTAATCTATTAATAAAGAATTAATTAAAAGCAATAAAATTCATTTAATTGTCCTTAATTATTTGCTCTTTAAAATGAAACATTATAAATAAACCAATAGCCTAATTTATAAATAAATAAAAAAAAAAATTCCAGCCTTTATTTATTTAATTTTACATCTAAGTTTGATAAATAAGTTTGCTTTGTTTTGAAGCTAAAATTATGGAATTGAATCATTTGAAAAGGGGGCATATATAGTTTAATTAATTATTAGCATTGGATTTTGTTCATAAATTTGAGAGTAATTAACTATCTTGTAATTAATCATCAGAAAATGATCAGTTTATTATGTCAAGAAAATAATTAAGAAGTGGTAGCGATTTCATCAGTTGTCAAAAGTGAGTTTGTGAATTTTTTTAGAGTGGTCACTATTCATTTCTTCATTTTAATTTGTCGAGTAAGACAGGTTTTTAGTTTGCTTCTAATAACTTGAAATGGCCTAAAAAGAAGGTCTGACATAAAAAATTATATTTCAAAGAATGTTACATATCGCAATTTTTTTTTTATCATAAATGAAATGTTAATTTAATTTTACTAATATATGAATTATGTAATTAAGTTTTTATTTTTTAATTATTATTATCAATTGTGATACAAAAATTAGAAGAAGAATACTCAGTTGGGTTCTTTAATTTGTAATATTCAATTTTTTTTAGGGTTTTGAGCATATAATTAGAGGACATTAATTAATCATTTGTGGAATTAATTATATCTTAATCTCATGTCTAATACGACATATTTAAGATTTGTTGTTAAACAACCTTTTAATTCTCATACGTTAAGAGACAAACTAAATCTTGCAAGATATGCAGATGAATATATACTAAGTACTAATATTTCACGTTATAATTTTTTTAATTTTTCATTTTGGAACCATATACCTTCACAAAGTAATAAATTCCAGCACAATCTTTAAAAGGTACAATCCGATATTTAATAAGATTGAAGTAAACTTTATAGATATATTGTGATCACTCCTTCAACTAGGATATCTTTATATTATTAGCACTAAGCTTTTTTAAGGAATAGAAAAATATGTCAAGTATGCATGCTTCAAAAATATTTATTAAGAGAGAGTTAAACTAAAACCATGTTTGAAATATATGCGTAGTTTAAACTATGGGAATTATTGTGTTACTGAGTCCAATAACATTATTAAGTTAATGAAAACTATTAAGAGATTTATTGGATTTGCACTAAGTGTTCTTTTTTTTTTTTTTTGTCGTTAATCCCCAATGTTTAAAGAAATTAGCGATGTTATATTAATTTTATATGCAAAATTATAAGATTTATTATGGCCTATGAATAAGAAAGGATGGATTCATGGCCTATGAATAAGAAAGGATGGATTCCCCAATTGACAAACATGCAACTCAAAATCAATAAATTAAAAATTAATTGAATGAAAATGCAATAAATTTGTTGATATTTGATGAAGAAAAGAAAACTCATTTATGCGCGCTAGCTGCATAGATATACTATTAATAGAAAAACCTTTTACATTTCTAACAATATATAAAATAAACATGTTATTGTCACAAGTTTACTATTGTATATCACAAAATTACTTTTTAATATTACAAGGATACAATTTTTTTTATTTTAAAAATATAATGTTTTATATATAGAGTCAAATCCCTGATGTAAACATCCTGAAAATTTACGTGCAAAATAAAGATCAGTTTCACCAATACAAAATCAAAATTAATGATTGATCACTAACATTTTATCTACACACAAAAAACTTTAAGATGTATACACATTAGAATTTTCGTGTATATACAAAAAACAAGATTTACACATTAGAATTTTTGTAATATTCAATTTTTGTTAGGGTTTTGAAAACATGTGCTCTAAGATCTATTAATTGTGTATAATTAGAAGACATGAATTAATCATTTTGGAATTATAGTCTTAATCTCTGTCTAATACGACATATTTAAGATTTTTTGTTAAACAACCTTTTAATTCTCATACGTTAAGAGACAAACTAAGTACTTGAAACAAACTAAATCTTGCACGATATGCATATGAATATATAATAAGTACTAATATTTCACCTTGTAATTTTTTTAATTTTTCATTTGGAACCATATACCTTCGCAAAGTAATAAATTCCAGCACAATCTTTAGAAGGCACAATCCAATATTTAATAAGATTGCAGTAAACTTTATAGACATATTGTGATCACTCCTTCAACTAAGATATCTCTATATTATTAGCACTAAGCTTTTTTAACGAATAGAAAAATATGTGGAAGTATGCATGCTTCAAAATTATTTATTAAGAGAGAGTTAAACTAAAACTATGTCTGAAATACATGGGTAGTTTAAACTATGGGAATTATTGTGTTACTGAGTCCGATAACATTATTAAATTAATGAAAACTGTTAAAGAAATTTATAGGATTGGTACCAAGTGTTTTTTTTTTCTTTTTCTTTTTTGTCATCAATTCCCAATGTTTAATGATGTATTTTATCTCGTAAAACTTTTTTTTTATTAGTATAGAACATAATCGTCCTTTTATGTTGAAAAATCATTTGACCCAAAATGTATACTATTTGGTTAGGGTTAAAAATTCATATTTAAGTCTAACAAACTCTGTAAGTGCAACAAGAGGGAGACACGTAGACGAATCAAGCACAAAAACCAAACTCAGGTAACCAACACATGCATTAGAGAGATAAACAGATGGATCAAGTTTGGAGATCACAAATTAACACAACAAATACCAAGTGAGAATTTGTATTTCAAACTTTTTTAACTCTAATGTCATAAATTAAATAACTTCTTAATCTAAAAGTACTCTAAAGTATTGAATAAAGGTCGAACATTAATATTTAAGTTGAATATGGCGTACTTTTTCATTACGCTTGGCAATTTCCGAGAACGGGGCCACCTTCATTTCTATTGATATAAAAAATCATACTAACTAGAGAAATCCGATTGACATTAATGGAATTGGATCGGATTGTCACGTGATTATAAATAATCAGTAAAGATGGATAAATCAAAAGACAATGACCCATTTTAAAGTGGTTTGGCGAGCTAATTTTTAAGCCTATACCCACTATTCTTATATTAAATACAGTGGGTTACAAAAATGAACAATCTTCTTTCTCTCCAAATTTTCTAACCCCTTACAATGAGTTTTTTAGAGTTATTTATGCATTAAAATTTATAACAGTAAGTGGAGTGATGTTAGAGATTGTAACCTAAATGTAGGAAGTTAATCTCATGATTGGTGTAATTGCGCTCAATCCGGAATCAGTTGATAAAACGCCAAAATTCTCTCCTTGATTCTAGGGGATAAGGCTCATATGTGATTTGTGGGAAAACTATCCAGTTAGCTAGCTCGCTACTTCGAGCATTGCGTGCTTATGTCCAACCGTAGCTCGGTACCAAGTTATAGCTCGCTTAAGCTTGCTCCAACCTTGTCATAAATTCTCACACAACATTTGCCAACCCCATCCTCCATCATAAAGATGTCATCCCCTCTAATCCTAGAATTTTCAGGAGCAGGGGTGGAGGGGCTATCCTCTAAAGGGAATGCAATACCGAATCCGAAAATCCTCAGATTTCTTGTTTTATTGTTATTTAATTATATATTTTTACCGGGGACAAAGACGTGGTCGTGTTCTGTGGGTTTTCAGTTTTCACCTCGCCTCCGTCCCCAGTTTCAAGGGGTATAATTTTTCCTATCTCTATCCCTAACCACAGACTTTTCCAAAGATTTTCCACTCGAACAAATGAGGTTTTCTGGATGTCCAACCTCGCCAGCTTTTTCCAACTTTTCACCAAACTTTCACCTTGCAATTCCATTAACTTCAATATTTTTCTTTTTGCATACATGAACAATAACAAAAATAATTAATTTAATAAGAGTCTCTGTTGGTCAAAGGTGTTTTACAAATCATTCAAATATTGTTTTTTTTTTTTCTAACATTTGATGACGAAGGGACCTCACCTCACCCACTTGCCTAACTAGCCAAAACTACAATTGTAAAGCCAATACAAATTGTTGTTTAGCTTAGCTTGCTAATTGCTTAATTAATGCTCTAACTACAAAAAACACTCAACAAGAAATTAGTAAATGAAGCAACGTGTTAACCTGCAACCGGCCTCAGGATTTATTTATTTATTTATTTTGAGTTTCAATTAATTAATTAAGTTGCCTATTTTATTTTTACTTTGACTAACTAGCTAACTTCATTCTTGCATTTGCATATAATAATATGTACAAACTATATAAACTTTATCCGTACATATATAAAAGAAAGTTTTTAAAATGGTGATCAAATTTTCTGTTGCGAAAAAATATATAAAAGAAAATTTTGTAATTTCTTATAACAAGGAATTTAATTGGTTGAAATTTTATATTTTGATGGTTAGTAAATTTTTTAAAATTGAAAGAGTGTCAAAAAATTTAAAGTATTATCGATGGTTAATGAATATCAGTGCGTTTGACGCAACCACTTCAACAAAATATCCATTGCGGTGGATATGGATTCCTTGGTGGAGGTTCCCGTACCAGCCAATTCCCCACTGGCGCAACCACCTAATTCGGCCTTCCCCATCCCCATCCCCATCAAAACTGGCGGTGGATCCAGACATTCAATAATGTATGGGTGATCTTGGTTGTGCAAGATCATGCTTTCATCAAATTTCTGAGTCATATAACACCGAAACAGTTTCTTTGAGTCAAGGATGTTGTATGATTGTCCAACAATTGAGTGCTAACTACTTTTCCACAGTGTTTTCCAAGTTCAACAACCCCTCTTTTGAATATGCAATTAAGCAATGTTCTGTAGTTCCACCAGTTTAATCATGATAACATACATGTTGAATAACTGTTTTCTATTATTAGTGTTCATAATTTGTAGGCAAGACTCTAATATCTTATTGGTTCAAACTTGTTATTCATTATTATTTTTATCCATACATGTATGGGCTAAAAATCGTATTAGACTTAACGAGGCCTAATAGATGAGATAAACATATTATGACCTAAGATCTTAACCCAATCTCGGTTGGGCCTATGCTTAAATTTATCTTGTGAACTACCCTCTCTATGAGTTAGACTATCCTACAAGTTAAACTAAGTTGAATCAAGCCCACTAGCTCACAGTAGTCCATAAATAGGGAACAAGATCTTATTCTGTTTCCACTTCTATCAAGATCTCAAATCTTACTCGAAGTGTTAAGCCTAATCCAATAAAGGTAAGAGATCATATCTTCTTTCTAGATTGAAACTCTTCTAATGAGTAAGACTCAGAGTCCTACTAGGATTTCAATCTATTTGGTCCATTATATAAGCAGGGTAAACCCCCTCATTATTAATTTAGAAATCACCCATAGCACCTAAACTCTCAAAATTCTTGCTCCCAAGAACAGTCGTATTATTTTAGTAATCTTTCTCATCCTTTAGCCTAACTAAAATACCCTTAGCTTCATTGACTTAAGCGTCGGAGCAGGCACCACACCGGTGTCTATTTAGCCTTCATGTTTTTCTTTTCTTCTCTATGTAGGTCCATCGGATTGTTAGTGTCTCTTTCCTCACCGGATTCAACCCTCTCAACTTGACCGTAAATTTTACCATTTACAACACACAAACCTATTAAATCTCAATATATGTTTATCAAATCCAAATAAAAATGGAAATCTTAGCGACCTTGCTAAAATTTTATTTGGAGTTTAATATCCATATTGTTAATTAATTTTCAATTAATGATTTATTATCTCTCTTTGAAGCTCTCTTATGCATGCTTCTTAAGTATCATTGTATGAAAATAAAACATGAATTTAATTCATCCTAAAATAAATTTACTTTATCCCTCTTAAATTCAATTTTCGTTATAAACTTTATGTCTCCGAAATGCAATTTTCGGAATTCACCATACATATGTCAGTAGAATGATTTTTTTTTTCACTTATACATTTATTTTATCTATTCTCCATAAATACTACCATAATCAATGAATTTTGAAACAAATACATATACAATAAATTCTTATTCAGTACATGTATGAATAATGTGATATGACCCTCGCATTAAAAATAACAAAATTTATACGGAATGTATATTAAACCTAATATATATCAAAGTATGGATCATAGTAAAATGTATTAATTAAGTGACAATTTAATTTGTTCTTAATTAATTGATTAATTAACAAGCCAGAGATCTAAACAATTTTTAGTTTTAGTCTTTAAACCATCACCTCAGCCAACAGTTTTCCCTCAACTTTCAGTCTCAACTAAATTAAATCAAACCATTTAAGTAATCAACAAGTTTAATGTGTTAAAAAGAATTAATTAAAAACAACAAAATTTCATTTTATCCTCCTTGATTATTTACTCTTTTAAATGAAACGTGATAAATAAACCAAAAGCCTGATTTATACGAAAAATTCCTGTCTTTATTTATTTAATTTTACATCTAAGTTTGAAAAACAAGTTTGCTTTGTTTTGAAGCTAAAATTATGGCATTGAATCTTTTGAATATTTGGATTTATTTGATTCCTCGAATATATACATCCTGTTGACTTGCTTTTTTTTTTTTTTTTAAATATAATTTTAATTTAAAAATTATTGTTGGGAGACAATTACAGGTGTTAGACACCTGCAAATTCCATCCAAGCGATGTTATATTAATTTTATACGCAAAAATTATTAGACTAATTATGGCCTATGAATAAGAAAGGATGGATTCCCCAATTGACAAACATGCAACTCAAAATCGATAAATTAAAAATTAATTGAATGAAAATGCAATAAATTTGTTGATATTTGATGAATTAAAAAAAAAAAAAAAAAACTCATTTATGCTAGCTAGCTACATAGATATACCATTAATGGAAAAACCTTTTACATTTCTAACAATACATAAAATAAACACGTTATTGTCATAAGTTTATTATCGAATATTATAAAATTACTTTTTAGTATTACAAGAATACACTTTTTTTTTTTTAAATATAATGTCATATATATAGAGTCAAATCTCTGCCGTAAACATTCTAAAGATTTACGTGCAAACCAAAGATTGGTTTCATAAAATACAAAATCAAAATTAACGATAGATCACTAACATTTTATTCACACGTAAAAAAACTTTATGATATATACACATTACAATTTTCGTGTACATACAAAATCAATGTAACCCATATTCAAAATTTGAGAAAAGATAGCTTGAAAGTTAATTGGTTGAAAAAACCAAAAAAAGAATAAGAAAATTAGATCTACATATCAAACTGAAAAGGAATCTTTGAAATAATTAACACAGTCTAATTAATAAATAATCACATAATAATTAAATTAAATACTTGAGTCTGACATGTAATGTAAAGATGCCAAATTTAAATAAATCAAATTAAATAACTTATCATTTGTCTTCAACTACCAAAATCCATTCAACTATTATTGTAATCTTTAAGCATTATGCCAAGACTCGAAAATGTTCATTGAATTAACAATTAATTCAATCACAATATACATATATATTAAAAAATATTATATAAGATGTATTATCAAGAGATTTATAATATTATATAAGATGTATTAATCTCACTTAGATGCTACCTAAGTTTACAATAGAATAAATACAGTATTTGATAAATCATTTAAAGGTGTCTTCTGAAAAACATGGGTGTTTTTTTTTTTTTACATATAAATATTATAAATTTACTATTAATTTTAATGAATTCAATATTAATCGTCATTTAAACAATAATATTGTTTACTATTATAAATATATCATTTTCTATTATTAGTGACCATCACTGTTAAGTCTATCGTAAGAGGTTATTATTTACACATTTTTTGTCACAAAACGATTCTAATTTTATAAAAATTCAACTATAAATTTATAAGTATCACATCAATAACTTAGTGCAAGGTCATCAAATGCGTCATTAAGTGTATTATTATTTTAAATTTGGATTTAGTTACAATATTATTAAGAATACTATAATATATATTTGTAATATTAAAACAAATTATAATTTGTACATGCATGTACCATTTCATTATTTGATGTGGTACACCTATCTAATCACATGTAATTAAGTATTAAATTGAGATTAGTATAATTTAATTATTATAAAAGTATAGTATCTACCTGAGTTCTATTATTGGACAATTTTTAGTTTAAAATTAAATGATGCTCATACAGATATACATGATAATTAATAAATCAGTAATGAGACTCTCAGACTAGTCAACCCTAATTGAATGGGTTTTAAATTACCAAAAAGATTATTTAAATTAAGATCTTAAATGTTTTAAATATATTATTTATTTTTTCTAATTAAATTAAAATAATTTTATCATCCACTTAATGTTTGACTAACCGACCAGTCAATTTCATTGGTTTTAAAATTTGTAAAAATTATTTTTATCTTAAAGCAAAAAATTTAGCTTTTAACACTTTGTAAACATGAGAAAATTTAGTTTGGATTTTAAAAAACATCAAGATACCGACAGTCAAAAACTTTCACCTATTAATAGTTATCAAGTGTGAATTTTTTTTTTTTTTTCACTTTTAGACTAAGGGTTAGTAACGAAGAGCATTTTCGATATTCTTTATTTTATAGAGCATCTTTCATATAAATAAAGAGTATCTTTATTGATTTTTAAATATAAAGAACAAAATTTTTATTAAATCCAATAAACTCTTTAAATTTTAGGAAAAAGAATATGTTTTTTCAAGAAAGAAACTTAATAGGAGAGAGAAATCATAAATAAAATGCATAGAAACTTACAATTTATTATTTAAATTAGGATAAAGAGTGAAATTTGACTATCTAAATGTGGAGAGTCAAACTCACATTTTAATTTATATTTAAAGAATAAATAGTCTATTGGACTTTTGTTTCTATGAATAAACTCTTTATAATAAAGAGTTTTAGTTATATAAAAAGTCTTTTAGAGATGCTCTAATTATCAACTTGATAAAACATACAAACCAAAACCAATAATTAATTGTTGGCAATCGACCGACACAATAAAAATATCGTAAAAATATCATACAAATCCAAAAAAAATCGAAAAGGAAAGATTGATATCAAGAGATCTTTAGATAAAAAACAAACTTTGGAAAAGAAAGGTAATGATATAAAAATAAAGTGTTTTATCAACTTGTTAGTAGAGACTGTGCCATGTTGAGACCTTGGGGGTTGGGGCCATGAAATTAGAAATTCAATAGTTATAAATTTACTTTAGTTTAAATGTGGTTCACATTTTTGAAAATGCATGTGATTGAAATAAATTATAATGTTTTCAGAAACAGTTTTCATATATAATCATAAAAATTAATGTAAAATTTTAATTTTTTTCGGAGTTTTTTTTATAGCTTTTAATATATAATCTTTTTCTTAATATGATATAAAATGTATTTTTAACCCTTAAAAATATTAAGCCACGATTCAAAAATTTAAATTATTTTTAATCATAAATCAAACCAAATAACTATTATAAAAAGTGTCATAATTGAAAGGGCAACTAAAGAGAGTCAAAATATGTCAGAGAAATATTTTTAAAGAGAAGAGAGATAATGGAAGAGAGTCGGATTATGTCCGAAAGATATATTTGAGATAGAAGAATTATACAAAAATATAGTAATTATGTGAAGAAACATAATGTTGCCATAATATTTGTAATATTTCTAAGTAAGGAAACACAATATACTATTTTAAGTAAGGAAATGAAATATCTCATAATAATGCTTGCAATCTTCCTGAATAAGGAAATAGAATATCAACATTTCATATTCGCAAATCAACAAAAAAGAAATTATATGGACAATGATACCTCCACCATGCCTTTATAACTTTAAAGCAACAAACGGTGATGGCCCTCCAAGGACATGACGTTTAGGGTGAACGCTAATTCAATAAGCTTTCATTCTTTAGAAGTTATAGATGATTTGACAAATTATTATTTTAAGGGTTTTAATTTAATTTTATTCACTTATTATCTATCAATTTGATTAATAAAATATATGATACATATGTAAGTTTGTTTATGTTAATATGATAAATCTCATATATATAGTAATGGATCCAAAAATTTCTGCTAAGATGAACCAAATTAAAAATTAATTATACATTAATACTTTTGTCCATTAATATTTTTGTTAAGGTGGATCAAAATATATAAATTATACATATTAATATTTAAAAAATAAAAATTGAGTGGTCCACCCAAAAAGTGGCTGGATCCGCTCCTATATATATATGTGTGTGTGTGTGTGGGTAAACAAATAAAGAATATTTGACTAATTAAAAGTTGTTTTTATTAAATTTATAATTTTAAAATTAATTTATAATTGATGTATTCTTAATAAAAAAAATTAAATAAAAGGCATAAAAAGAGGATTTGTCGATATCAACTTTTTTTATATATATATTTTAACTTTTGAAAATCGTTTTGCAAATGCTTTTAAAATTAACCAATGATTTTTGTTTTTTGATATTAGCTCATATTCTTTTAAGTTAAAACTTGAAATATTATTTATTTGGTTACATAAATTTAAACCACTAGATTTCTAACTTTTTCAGCAAAGTACTTTTCAAGTACTTTATTTAAAGTTTAGAAATGCTGAGAGAATTTTGTATGATTTTTAAAAGAGTAAAGGACTTTTTTCCACCCGGGGTTTACCTTAATAACACTTTCCCACCCAAAAAATTTCAAAATATCTTTAATACCCAAAGTTTATATTCCATCACTATCTAAAATACATATAAGAGATCGCACGAAAAACATACATTTGAGATTAATAATATAGTTATAAAATCACACTACACAACGAGACACAATACGTACGTGGTTCGGTATAACCGGCTATATCTATGGATGAAAGAAATCTATTATAGTTTTTTGAATAAGATATACAAAAGTACATTATTAACGGAGCAAAAACAATCATAGTTCCTAACCACGCTTAACCTAATACCTAGAGCAAAAACAATTCTAGTTTCTAAAACACTCTACCATGGTATTTAATAACTGTTACATCAAATATCCCATGTTTTTACATTATGTCATGACCTTGAATTTGTTTTTACCCTTATATTTATAGGTAGTATATAAGATATTACTTTTCTAGTAGAATTCATATTTCAATTCCTAATAGAACTCCATAATTATAATTTTATTTACAATTATATTCTTTATTAAATAGTTTTTTTAAAAACATACAATTCTATATAGAAACAAATAGGAAAGCAGACCATAACAACAAATTGAACAAAATTAAAAACAAATTTGAAAGAAAAAAAAAACAAAACACTTTTTGACCCAAAAATTAACCCGTGAACAAAATCTTCAAAGAAAATCTTGGACAAGAAAGTCTCACAAGTTCACTTATCTTGGCATAATAAAACTGATCATTGAAATAAATTCAGGCATTGTTACATATATGTTTAAGTTTTCTCTTTCATTGTATCTTGCCATAATTCATCAATAACCATCCTATATTGTATCCTTTTCTATTAAATCAATCTAGTCAACATCATATTAAAATCAAACAAACACTTAGTAAACCATAAGCCATCCTCAACATCTAATCAAATGAACAAAACAAAAAGCAATCTTTTAAAAAAAAAAGTAATTTTTCACACAAAATTTAATCAACTAAACAAGGGCTTCAAAGAAAAACGCATATGACAAAGTTTATGAATATTTTCTTTTGATGTAATAAGACTGTTCAATGAAATAAACATTTGTATTATTAAATATATCAAATTTTCTCTTTCATCGAACTATCGTTACGATTAATCGACAAATATCATTTTGTTTCTTTAATTATATAACCAATGTAGTCGACAACAAATTGAAATCAAACAAACAGTTAATTAAAACATGTAACCAATTGAACAAAAACAAAAAGCAATTTTGGAGGAAAAATAAAAAGCACTTTTTGACACATCGATAAGCACTTATAACATAAGACGGCCACTTAATATGCTCTCAATTCACATTTCGTTTCATCCCATCACCTTGACAACTTCAAAAAAAATTCTCTTCTTCTCTCAACTTCCGTACACCTCTCTCTCTCTCTCTCTCTCTCACGCTCAAAACTCACTCTCTGCAGTCTGCACCCAAAGAAATCCTTTCTCTTTCACAATTTCAGTTCATTAAATATTCACTTAGCAAAACACACTTCTTTGTTTCAATGAACCCGTCTTCGATTCGCCAATTGTTTTAGCTATTTTTCCGTACGTTTTGTGGCGGGAAACAACGAACCCACCACCGATTTGGTGTAAATTTTTGAGAAATAATGGCGAACCCACCTGGGACTCATCAAGAACACAGCAATCCGTCGTCTGCTTTCAATGGAACCAACGCGAATTTGGTGGTTCACGAGCGGGCTGGTTGTGGGCTTAAACACAACCCTGGGATTTCTATGGACTGGACTGCTGAAGAACATGCTATTCTCGAAGAGGGGATTCAAACGTGAGTAAATTTTGTGAGTTGGGTTCATTTGGGTTTTGTAATTTTTTGTTGGATATTTAGTGTTTTGGTAGTCCAAGTTTGATTGATTTTTGTGAATTGTGATTGATTTTTTTAGTATTTTGGTGGTTGTTGGTGCTTTTGGATTGGATGAAGCTTTTGTGAGATGGTTTCTTCTGGTTGAAAAATTAGTTTTTGATGGGTTCAATCTAGTGTTTTTTTGGTCTTTTCGTGCTTGTTTCATTGAGTTTGTGACATTTTAGTTTAATTCTGAGATATGTTTGAGTTATTGGATGGCTGTTTGAAGTTTTGTGGCTTCACTTGAAATTGGGTTCCTTGAATTCTTGTTTCTTGAATTCTTGTTTAACTGTGAGTTGTCATTTTTTTGAGATAAAATGGTATATCTCTGCGATTTATTTATTTATATTTCACTTGTATTAGTATAAGTTGATTTGGATATTCAATTTCAATTTATATTTCAGTAATTGGTTGGGTTTCAGGGAACCTTCTTGGTTTCTTGGCAATATTTACCAATGATAATATTAATCTGAATAAGTTTATAGAATTTTAGATAGTGAATGAATATTCACAAGCACGCCATGTTATGGTATCTCCAAGAAGATCATATAATCTGACTAATAATTGATTCAAACATTTTCTCTTGTATGCTGTGCTTGCTTATGATTAGTATGATTGTACTGACCATATAAGTTTGACTTTTATCAAATGCATTCTTACAGTCTGGCCAGTTGCGGTGCTTCGTAGATTAGAAAGTATTCATATGGAGCCTCCTCATTGTCCCAGAAAGGGAGAGAAAAATGGTGTCTTTTATCAAGTTATTATGAATTTTCGACATTACTTAGTCTTGTCCAGTGTTGGATTTTTATCTTTATAGCTTGTATTTAGTCACTTTCTAACATGGAAAGATAAGGAAGCAGAAGCACTATTAGCTACCTCACATCAGAGAAAAAAATCCCTTCTTTCTGTCTGTAGATAAAACAAATGTGTTATCATCACTTAGCTAATGTAACGGGGTTCAAAGTTGTTTTACTCCTTAGAAAACTTTCTGGGTGTAAACTTTATGCTGAAATTTGTCTTCAAAATGCCTCATCGAGTGGGGAAGAGTCAATATGTTGTTCACATGTTTGTTTTTTTTATTTCTCTGTTTTCTTTTTGTGCTATTTGACTTGGTTAATATATTTGAAATAGTTAGTCACTGAGTGACTTGACTCATATGCTAGTAAAAACTATTGGATAAGTGCTTCATTATATTAAGAACCTCCCTATTGTTGTTCTTCTGCAACCTGTGTTATGCATTAAACTGAAAATTCTCTGTTAATTGGTGCAGAAGTTGTTTAAGGAATGCCCTTCTGTTTGTAGTCAAAATCTAACAGAACTTGTTGGTAATACTGTCATTCTTTATAAAGCACTATTATGTGACTGTGGATAGCATGGTTAGTTTCTTTACTTGCATGCAAGGGTCAAATTGGTTTTAAATGGTAATATATTTTTTGGTTTTATTTACTGAATAGCACTATGTTGATCATCCAATACTTATTTCCTCAGTTGGCGTGTGAACTGTACTTATTGTAACATTTCAAGTTTTAAAAGCTTCAAAAGATTTAATTCCAACCTTTATGATAGTTTAAGATGCTGACTGATTTCAGGCTTATACAATACAAATAAGTGAATGTTAAAACTTTTAAATCCCAGCATATTGTTAATATGAAAATTTTGGCCAAGATTTAAGAGATCCCAAAATTAGTTGAGTAGAGTGCCTATTTTCTTAGTTCATGTTCATTTAATTTGCTATGCTTTTATCAGTTACTCGTAGTTTTGGCCTAAAGTTCACTTTCTGTTTTTATTCTGTTTCATGCATGAGTACTTCATCTAATTGATGTGGTCCAATATTTTGCAGATATACATCAGAAAATAGCTTAACTAGTTATGCAAAGATAGCTGTGCATTTACCAAATAAAACAATTCGGGATGTGGCACTGCGTTGCAGATGGATGACTGTAAGATTTATAGTTTCTTCTATTCTTTGGCTGTATCTTTGAACTCTTTGCAATAGTAATCCAAATTGTTATTTGTACACGTGCAAGTTGTGTAGTTAAGTAATGATCAAAACATTTCCTTTTTCTGTTTAGTTGAGTGGCCATAAGAATGGTAACCAAATGAGATAGGTGAGACATTTTTTGGCTTGCGGTCGGTCCATTGTTGATGATTCTCCTTTTAGATTATTTTAGAGCGCCTATAATATATGCAGGATTGAAAAATATCTCTTTATTTTTTGGCTGTGTGAAATCTAAAGTAATGCTGTTTGATGTTTGGAGTTCAAGTGTTCTAATGATTCACTTCTTTGTTCAGAAGAAAGAAAATAACAAGAGGAGGAAGGAAGATATAACAAAGAGAACCAGAGATAGAAAGGTACAATCTAGTTTTTATTTTGAATGCTACCTATTATTTGATTTCATTCTCTTTTGACTTCTTTTGTTTTGATAAATAAATTTTAGAAATCATGTAAAGAATATATGTGCATGGTTGGGAAAAATTGCATGCTTGATGGATAGCATCAGATCCAATTAATGTTGAGGGCTACTTTTATGTTTTTGCTTCATAATTTTATTCAGCTAGAAGTTTCTGTTCTGCATGATTAGGCTGAAATATTTATATGAATGTACCGGAACTGGAAACTACACAGTCAGCCCATGTAATTGAGCATTAGGAGATAAATGCTCGTTTGATGACTAGTACCACCATATATTAATTGTTTTTGTAAATTATCTTTTTGTATTAGAAAAGGTTGTGGTAATGCTTTGAAGTTCAAAACTTTCCTTCTTATGAAATGAAGTTGAAACAGTGTATTCATGATCATTTAACTGCCACTTATTTTTTTAAAAAACTATTTAAAATATTGATGTCTTTTGCCACTGGGCATATTCACCTTTTTTCTTTCAAGTCTTTTGATTCTTTCCGTGAACCTGAATGTTTCTGTCTAATATTGGGGCCTCATGAGTGTGTATTAGCCTTTTTCCTCTATCTCCTCTATAATAAGAATTAGCTCTTCTTGCTTCAACAGAGCAAAATTTAGAAGGGTCTCGTGGCTTTTTAAATTCTATATACCAGAGAGCTGTCTTTTGAATGCATTAACTGTTTCATTTGCACTTACACATAAGTTTGATGTTCTGTCATACTTAATATATTTGTATCTAAGTGGTAACATGGCTTTAGCTGGAAGGCTGTGAGGTGTTAAAATTTAATTGGAAAGATTTTTTTCCTCAATATGTAAAGTCATGACTGTATGTTCGATGGGAATGGGTATATAGTTCAGTGTTACAAATCTATATAAATTTAATTGTGGTTGTGATTTGATGGACCAATATGTGCTTAGACATCTTTTGATATTGATTTTGATTCTTAGGAAAGAGTTATTGATCCTTCAGCAAAGTTGGCGCCTTTTGCAGTCCGACCCAATGTTCATTCATATGCGCCACCAATGATGTCTACAGACTATGATGAATCCATTTCATACCTAGGTCAGCGTTTGCACATATTTGCGGATCTCTTCCACAGCTTTGAGTTATTCTAGTAGCATGGGAACATTATGCTTTCGTGTTAATTTTATGCACCTTTCATCGTTTACAATACTACTTTGTTTGCTGCGATTTTTGGCTAAATTCTATTTTAGTATTAACTTCTTGTTCTGTCTTGATATTTTCATCAATAGATTTGAATTTAGAAGTTCCATCAGCATTAGTCGAATCAAGATCTTAATGTTTAGATGTTAAAGAGAATGGTGTGACATCTATTAGGCATGCTGCTGTCACTCCTAGATAGAGGAATTTTTTAATATATTTTCCTTTATTTTAACATTTTAAATGTGGATATTAACCTTAGAAGTTGACTTGTTTGCAGCTTATCATAAGTTTTAGGCAAATGGATTGCAAATAGGTTATCCACAATTAGGGTGATTTTCGAATGGGACTATCATATCGGCCTATTTTTTTTTTTTTTTTTTTTCGGGGGTGTGGGGGCGACTGTTGAACCTGAATGCTAAAGAGCTGGTGTGTGCATTTACATGGTTTAAGAATTTGAAGATCCATCTACTTCCAGCTTCATTAGAATCTAATCCACAACTTGATATTCAAGTGTATGAATGTTCAGTGGTGGAGGAAGCCCATTAGCTTTACTGATTTAATAACCAAATTTGAATTCAATTTTATGTAACTAGTAATTAGAAAGGGGTAAATAAAGAGTTGTCCATCTATTCTTTCTGGTTGTCAAATTTGATGCTACTTTGTGATATGTTCTTTTGCGTGGGAGACTCTTTCCTTTCCCACATATGAAACATTAAATTATCAATCTTCGGTCTCTTTTCCTTTACTCTGTGAACTATTAATCCTTTTTGAAACATTTTTTATGCCATGGTTATGGGATTGTCATATTGAGAATTTTCGTTGTGATTTTTGCAGCCGTTGCTGGTCCCATGGGTGAGATTCTTGAGCAGAATGCAAAGTCCTTCAAACAAATATCTGCAAACCTTTCAGCCTTGCAGGTGACGTACTTATATTGAAATATATATTGACTTCACTCAAAGAGTTTAACCCATACTGATTTTTGCAGCCGTATTGATGTTTTCATTTTCATGGTGAATGTTAAGCCCTGTCTGAACTTCTTGATTATATTTTGCTTACTTCTATGAAAAATAAGTGGATTTTGTTTTATAGAATACTTGATTTGATGTATCATAGAAATCTTTGTACATATTTTGCCTGAATAATACTAGAAATACAAATGTTGTGTACAAACTGACATGAGACAAAATGAGTAGAAAAATTTATATAATAAGTCAACCAAATAAATGTCAATACATGATGATGAATTATATGGTATGACAAAAGTAATATCACATCGGTTTATATATATATTTGAATGTGTAGTGTTACTTATATGCCGTTCCAACTCTCTTTCAAGCATGTAAAGAGAGAGTGGAAATTCTTTGGCCCCATATGAAATATTTTGATTATATTTTTTCTACTTCTAAGAAAAATAATGTGTGTTATGTTTTATAGAATTCTTGATTTGATGTATTTAAAATATCTTTGTACATATTTTGGCTTCAAACTCTCTCTCTCTCTCACTCTCTCTCTATCTCTGTGTACATTGCTTTTTGATGTTATTGATTGATACTTGCATTTTCTTGAACGTATATATATATGCGTGATTACATCTTAGAATATGAGTCATTTCTTTGAGTACTAGTTATAATTATGCCATACTGTGTTGCTTTTTTGGCCGTTGGAGATGTTCTAACAGAATTTTTTTTTTTTCATTCAGTATCAATTCTTTGTTTTCACTTGACTGAATTTACCTTCTTATCCTTTTCTTCTCAGTATCATGAAAATATCCGTCTCTTCTGTCAAACTCGTGAGAACATCTTCAAATTATTAAATGGGTACGCTCACATTGTCTTTAATACACTATTCATTTATAAATAGTTTTCCTTACGAGTGCTTAATGCACTACTTTCTCTGTTTCTTATGGTAAGTATGATATAGGACAAACAAGGTCTGTCTCATTTAAGTGAGCAATTTAAATTAAATGTTCTTTCTCTGTACATGGCTTATATCTGGTTTTCCAGGGAGTTTATTATCGTTTTAAGTAATAAACAAGAAATGTCCAGGTAATCAATGAGATTGGTGTTAAAAATTAAAAATTTCGTTCCAGAGCTTCTGTGGAATAAACCATCAGTGTGGCATACATTTTACTGCATTGCTCATCAACATGTGTCAATCATCACATATCGCATTCAACTTCACAAATGTAGTCTTTTCTGGGTTTCATTGTTTGATTTACTGTTTGTCATACATTTAGATTTAGCTGATAAAAAAGACGAGCACATCTGCAACCAGGAATTAGGGGTCGGCATGTCCAATTCAACTCGAGTCTTATTCGTGAGCTGCAACTTTTTCTTCTTTTCTGGGTGCTATACTCAGCCCACCTTTTGAAATGAATAGTTAAAATGGTTGCCATGCACTTTATTAGTTTATTTCCTCTCGGGAACTTGCACAAGAATACAGTTTGATCCTGTTCATGTGGATTTCGTAAATATTTTATTCCAAAAATATAAAGTTCGAAACAATTGAGATCCTTCTACAAATTGGATGTAGTTAGTAATTTGTGATCCGACATATTGTTTGGATGAACAAATTTTTAACTGGTGTCTTCATAATGTACATTTGCAGCTTGAATGAAATGCCAGAAACAATGAGGCAGATGCCGCCTCTTCCGGTGAAGGTGAACGAACAGCTACTTAACTCCATCCTTCCCCCTCCAAACATTCGAAACATCCCATAGCAATCATGATCTTGCCTTGTTGTTGCTTCGATTCTGGTGTGATCAGCCACCTATGTTATCACAACCCTGTGGTGACCCTGATGGAAGTAACCGGCAAACAACAATCAAGTTGACCCTTTTCCAATTTGAACTGACCTTCTCTCTAGTCAATATAGTTGGAAGTTTTTATGAAATAGTTTGTGCAGTAGGTGGTGATTTTAGATTGTGTAGAAAATAGGAAACAATAATTTATCAATGGCTAGTGTTATTTTGTGTGAATTTAGTATTTATGTTTTTCTCTTCTTTTTTATTTTTTTTTTAACTTTTTTTTTTTTTTTTTTTTGACTTATTCTATTAAAGGGCTCAAATTTATAATTAATTCCAGGAGTAACAGCCAGTTTTGATGAGAAATTTATAAATAGATTCTTATTCTCCATATATATATGTGAAGATTAAAATGCTAGAGATCCATTTCAATAATCCAATAATATTAAGCTTATATTTATTTATTTTTCCTCGATTTAAGTTCTAATAGAATTAGGAAAAAACTCATTTTTTTTTTTTTTTTGGATGATCGAGGGGTTCGGTTTGTTTACGTGTATCTCAATTAATCATTGTGGATCCTAAAATTATTGATCGGATAAAAGTTTTATGGTTATTCTTATTATCAACTTGAGAAAGATTTAAACTTATGATTTTTTGAATAATATACATAAGAATTTTTATCAAACCATTAGATTATTCAAAGGTAGTTAATATTTTTTATATCATTTGACAATTTTCAAATTCAATATTTGCTATAGAAAATTCTCCAAATTGTAAAAGTATAATCAACGTTAAATGCACCAATGTGAGCCATGATTTCATCCCAAAAGCATGTGCGCAGCCATTTGATTTGATGACTTTTAAGTTATAATTGTCAATAAAGTTCCGTCGACTTATTTATATTTATTTTATTTTAATAATTTTAAAAATTCATTAATAATTATGAACCTCAATGAACACATTAATCTCATCTCGCGTCCACATTTTCCTCCTGTTTGGTTGGAAATTGGAATTTGAAGTTATTGAACAAGAATTACACTTCAATTTGAAGACTACTGAAAGCCGTCGTCAAGATTTACCATTTTGCCCCTTCCTGAAATTGGTGGCTAGATTAGAGGAAAATAATTAAAATGTGGAAAATTCAATTCATGCATCCATGTTGAAAATTAATTTACAATATAATATTGGCTAACCCAATAGAAAAAAAAATTATAATTAAAAAAATTTTAAAGCAAGGAAAATAAAGAATTTATAACAAAATAAACGTGTTTAAATATTAATGCATCATTCTCACCCCCAAAATTCTCTCTTCTCTAGAAGCTAAACAATATTATATTGGCAAAGCATAACTTCAATAATTTTTAACATTTAATTTCAATATGCTAACAAAAAAAATTCTAATATAACATTATATATATATATATATATATATATATATATATATATATATATATAGAGTAAAGAAGATTGTCCTAATATAATTATCTTAAGACTGCACTTGAATATTATTGAATCAACTCATTAAACTGAAATGATATTTTATATTTAAAGATTTAACTATATAGGCTATGTTTGGCTTAGTATTTTTATCCATATTCTGGATCCTATGCTCCAAATAATGTTTGACACATTATTCCAGAAATATTACCCTATTTTTTTAATTACTTTTAGACCCCAAAAGGTTATTAATTTCACTAAATACCCCCTAAAAAAGTTTAAAAATTAACAAAAACACCCCCATCAACCCAACTTGTCAGATTCCGACAACCACCGCTGGTGATAGCCGACAGACAACGGCCTAACTTTCACCACCGTAAATGGCCTTAAGTTCACCAATGTGGCCTTTTCCTCCAGATCAATGGTGGATCTCCGCCAAAAGGCCGATCTCGGCCTTCGGCCGACGGTTAGTTAAAGAAATCCGGCTCGCCAGTTGATTCAAAATGACTGGCCACATCGCTTTGGCCTTTTCCTACTGCCGACGCCCATAACGTGATCAGATCTGGCCTTTTCAGGCCAGATCCACCATGGATCTAGTCGGAAAAGGCCATAACGATGTGTTACAGCACAGATCCGACCGCTCTGTGTTGTAACAAAATTTTTCGGCCAGATTCCGACGATGGTGGCCAGAATCTGGCACTGCAGGTAGTGGGGGTGTTTTTATCATTTTATCTGTTAGGGTCTTTAATTAAATTAGTAAACCTAAGGGTTTTTTTACAAAATTTTAAAATTTACCTCGTAATACTCTCCTATCCAATAACACAATACTATCCCTAAAATCCTATCCAAAATACTAAACCAAACACACCCATATATACCCTTGTCACTGTATTTGCATATACAACATATATATATATAAAATTAAAAATTGAGCATTTCTTATCCCAACCCTTTTTGGAAGTCAAAGTATTTACTAAATCTCCGGGTACTTTATGGTTTTTTAAATATTCGTATTTGAATTTTCACTAGTTAGAATTAATTTTAATATTTTATGACAAAACCGACTCAATAATTTGATTTGATTTTCTTTTCCTCCTTGACAAAAGAAAGTCCTTAAAGTAGGAAATCAAAAAACCGATGCCAAGTGCCGACGTCCATTATTTAAGACTTAATAAAAAATAAAAAAAAAATAGAGGCAGTTGTTTATATTTTTCACGTTCAATAAATATTATTATTTGTAAAGTTTGACTCAACTCTCTAGTTAAAGTGAAAACTTAATTTGGAAGTAATAGGTTAGTTAGTGAATGTCAATATCATTAATTTTAATTTTAATTTAATTTAAAGATGGATTAGTTTGGACCATAGCTTTATTTTTTTCCCATTTATTTATTAGCTATAGCTATAGTTATACTTTAGAAGTAGCTATACAGGATAAACATAAATTATTTAAATCATATTATATGTACAAATAGGAGCTAAATCAAAGCATATTTGAGATCCAATTTGGTATCACTTTACAATAATGTTGAGTCAAATTTTAAATTCTTTTTAAAGTTTTGATTTATTTTCTTGTAATATGTGGGAAAGTTAAATATAAAATTTGTTAATTATATAATTTCAGTGAAATCTTTGAAAAATTCCCTTTAAGGAATAAATAATCTTTTGTGGTCTTAATCTTGTCATCTCCAAGAAAACATGCAAGATGTGATAGTAACATTAAAACATGAAAATTATTAAGTTGCATGCACTTATCCTAACTAACAAAGAATTGGATCGCATACAGTAACGGATCCAAAAGTTTTGTTAAGGTAAGTCAAAATAAAAACTAATTATACATTAATATTTTTGTCCATTAATATTTTTATTAGGGTGGGTCAAAATTTAGAAATTATATATATTAATATTTTTTAAAATAAAATTGGTCCACTCAAAAGTAGGCTAGATCTGCCCTGATCTCATATAATATATATAAATTATTTATAAAAGACATAAAACTACAATCTACAAGACATAGAAGAATTAAAAGTAATTTTTTTTAATAAATAAATAAATAATATATATAAATACAAAAGATTGGTATCGGTACATAAACATTTGCTCTATAAAAAAAGTTAGGCAGCTACAGTAAAAACCGGGATTCTAGACTCTGAGATTGATAGATTTTTCAACTTTAATTAATAACCCACTTGGCTACAGCAAATGTGAAACTTGAAGCCGCACTTTATCAGCATCTTTATTTAATCTGTCTCATATTCATAACTATATGTTACATTCTTTCTTCCTTTCTTTATATATATATATATATATATTGAGATTATAGTTATATTGACGTCTTGAAGATTTTAATGTACGAACTAAAGTTGGATGGTTGGTTATTACTTTCACAAAATGCAAAATCAAAAGCCAACGATCAATTGCTCAAGTAATTAATATGTTAAAAAATTTAAGAACGTTTCAACCTAAGAATTTTCATGTATATAATATCTCTATGTGTAATGCATAATTTTGTTTAATTTTAATTTTATAAAAAAGACGATAAAAGAAAAAGGTGGTTGACAAATACGCACATAAATGTCTATATACTTTTTTATTTTAGATCTACCCCATATAACCCTTGCAATTGCATCTATTGAAAAGGAATTTAACAAAAAAAGTTATCCACTCTGATCAATTTGTGTAAATATATTTCATTTTCAACTTGGCACATGATGCTGTCTTTTGCTTTGATCAACAACTTGGCTGATTGATAGATTTTCAGCTTTAATCTCAACACTTGGCTGCAGTCACCATATCAATATATAATCTTTATTTTGTCCAATAATCTACATATAATTTTATTTTCTTTTTAATCAATAATTAATATGGTAATTCTTAGAACTAATTAAGAGGAATTTCTGTAAGACCAACTTGAATTCTTTTTTGCGGTATTTTGTTGACTATATATAATTTTATTTGACAAAAAAGAGGAAAAAAAGATTTATAAAAATGAAAAAGAAAAGAAAAAAGAAGTGTTCACAAATAGTTAGACGTATAAATACAAAAAATATTAAATAATATGACGACTATATTCTTGACCGAAAGGGTAAGTAGCTTGACGGCTTGACCGCTACGATCAATGCATGAACTTTGTTGTTTTTTGACTTCTGGAATGGGGAAAGAACAAAACAAGAGTTTTCCTCTGAAACACAAAACATTAGAATAATACATACTCAATCTCTTATGCAAATACCCGCTATTATAGTAAGACAAAATTTCAATTAAATTTCCTTACATCAAAAACTCTTGAATTTTGTCTTTTAAAGAAAAAAAAGACTTCTTTGCTAGAAAATTTTCTCTCCTTACTGAGATCCCTATGTTTATTGAAATAGATATCTGCATCAAACAAAGTTTTAATATCTTTTAAAACATGAATGAAGTTTTTCATGTTAGAAAGTCGTAGAAACTAGAAAGATCGAAAGATAAATATGGTTGAAATTTTGTTTTTAGGCAGTTTTTTAAAACGGAGAGTTGATTATATTATTTAAATAGAAGATATCGGTGCCATTAATATTATTTGAAATGTAAAATGAACTTTAAAAGGAGAAGGCTTAATTGAGTAGTTGTTCCAATTTGATAACTAGTGGATTAAGTTGAAAAAACACAACAGAAGCTCTCTTTTTCAATCACTTTTTCCTCTCACTTAACACATATTGCATGGTGCATTTGACACGGTTTCGTCAGTCTTTCAAACCTAGAAATATATATTGAAGCCATTGAAGGCTATATTAATATTTTAATTTTCTTGAAAACTTTTCTCTTCTTTAATTGGGGGTTTTGTCTCTTTGAAAGTTATAATAACCCACCAAATTGATTATTATTTTAACTTTTTTTTAGGAAACTTTTTTGTTTTTTTATTGGGGTTTTGTCTCTTTGAATTTATAAATTTCAAATCCTAAAGGGGTGTTTCAGTTGAGGTTCTTGACTTTGGATTTTTACTTTTTGATTAGCTATATATAATGAACCAGACTCTTCAAGATTGTTAAGCATTTGAATTGAAGAGTCTCAACTTCTAGATTTAGTTATTCATTAATATATGTATTCATATTTGCATGTTGATTTCTCTCTATAAAATACTGTTCATGCATAAGAGAGGAAGCTAGAAGCACTTTTACAGAAGTGCTTTTCGGATTCATTCATCTCCAAGCTCAAGTAAGTTCTTCTTCTTCTTCATCTTCTTCGCTTTATCTCTCTCTCAAAATTATCAAACTACTTTATGTTAAGATTTTTCTTTAATTATATATTAAACTAAAATGTAATTCTTTGCTTGCAAAGGAGTGATTCTACACCAAGCAAGTTTCAACTTTTCCAAAAGCACTCTTACCTCTTCTAGAAAAAAGCACCAAAATGTAATCTTTAATCAATTCCTTTTCACACACATAATTAGCCATGGAGAGTTTCTGCAAATAAACCCTTCCACCAATTCCATAAACCAAACCATGAAGGAGAAGACCTCTCTCTCTTCTTTCTCCCTTTCTCTCTCTCTAAAAGGTAATCAGTCAATACTTCAATTAATCTCGTTTAATTAATTTAATATTAATTTTAATCAAACTTGTTTGATGGGTTCGGTTTATTTTCAAGTAAGCATTAATGGGTTGGTTAGAAAAAAAATGGTTTGAGTTTGGTCAAATTCCATGGAGAATTAGAAGTAAGACTTATTTTGTGTTTAAATTGTGAAAAAATTCATTCATTCTTTGCTCATTTGACAGGTAAAAAACATGGACATTTCACAGCTTCTTCTTGTGCCCTCAATTTTCTTGATGTTGATTTCTGCATTAAATTTCCCGGAAATTGTTGCAGCGGAAATTCAAGTTTCATCCATTACTTCTCTTCCAGGTAACAACTTTATACTATTATTATGTAATTTTATGTTTTGGAGGATTAAATATTTGTTTTTTTCCTTTTTCTTTTATTTTTTATGTTTGGGTTCAAAATTTAATGGATATATATTTGGATTAAATAAAAATGGGATAAATTTAAAAAACCAATTTTTTTTTATTTTTGGCTTTGATTTTGGAAATTTTTTACTTTGTTTGATAGATGAGAATGAGATTACCTTATTTATTGGAAAATTTGAACAATTAAAAAAACTTGTGTATGGGGGATAGGGCAGGTTTTGTCTTTTTTTTTTTTTTTTTTTGGGCGGGCTGGATTAGGCTGTATGGGTTTAGTTGATTAATTTTATTTAAGTTTAATTAGTTGGGCTTAAAAATGTATAGGTAAATGAATTGGGCCCTAATCATACCCAAATCCAATAAGCATAAAACAATAAGCCCAGATGTCTGAAAGCTCAGCCTTTTTTTTTAATCCAAAATAATAATAATAATAATTCTGTGACAATTAATATTTTTTCATTAAATTTAGCAAAAAGGAAGAAGTCCTTGCCTGTTTAATAATTAGATCAAGCCTCAAATATCTTTTTATTAATTAATTTTTTTTTTTTAAATCAACTAATACAATTCGGTTTGATTCGAGCTCCGAGTGGAATCAAATTTATATGTTTTGCATTTCTTTTCTTCTTAAATTCATATAGTATCTAACTGTCCACTATTTAGTATCTTAAAAAAATCATTTTTTTTTCTTATTTTTATGATTGTATAGTTTACCCAAATTCAGCTACTATCATTTTTTATTTTATAACTTCTAATTTTTTTTCTTTTCATTTTTTCAGATTTCTCAAGTGAAAATTTAGTTGAAACAAACAATGTCTCACAACCCATGACAGAGAAAGATAATACAGAAAGAGTGGATCCTTTGAATGACTTGAAGAAATACAAAGGAGGTTTTAACATCACCAACAAGCATTATTGGAGTGTAATTCTCTTTCCCTCTTCATTTTAGTTTCTTTAGATGAAAAAAATAAAAAATATTTTTAATTTACAAAAAACATCATAATACTAGATGTAAATAATATCATTGGTTTAAATATATATAATAAAATAATTTACTGATGTCTTAAATGGATATACAGATGATGTGATATATCTGTTTCACTTAAGACTTTCTCGTAACCATTTAAAAAAAAAAAGAGATCAAGAACTTAATCAAGTTTCTTTTACTACGAGGCTTATAAGATTTAATTTTTTTTTTTTTGTTTGCAGTCAACTGCATTTACAGGAATTTATGGGTATGCAATTGGGGCATTATGGCTATTGGGTGGAATTATCTATGGAGGTTTTGTGGTTTCAAAGATTTTGTTTTGCAAGAAGAGAAGAGAAGAAAAGTTGAAGAAGAAAAGGGCAATTTGCAGTAACCAGTGCTACTTTTGGCCCATCGTCCTAGCCACATTCTTCACAATTTTAGCAATGTAATTCTTTCTCCCTTTCCTTAGTAGTAACATAAATTCAATTTTTTTTAAAGAAGATTTAAAAAAAAAAAAAAAAACATTGGATTTACTGTTTTCAGTTTTTTTTTTTTAGAAAGAAGAAAAGATAGAATATTGGATTTAATGTTTTCAAGATTTGAAAACGTGTTTAATAGCTTTTGTTTTTATTTTTGAAGAAAAAAATTAGTATTTTGTAAATGAAAACATATTTTTTTATAAAATATTTAAAGAGTTTAAAACAGAAACTAGAAAAAAAGCTAATGCTAAATAAATTTTTTTTTTCAAGTTTCTGTACTAGAAAAATGAAAAATTATATCCAAATATTCACTAACTATAAAATATTTTTCTTGGTCACTTACTTGTTTGTAAAAAATTTACAAGAAAAATACACAAAAATAATTTATTAACATGTAACCTTAAGAGAGACATATTTTTATCGTCGAGAATCTTAGAAAATCTATAAATCCCATTATATTTTCTGCAATAAAAATTTTAACTATGCTTTTTTATATATAGAGAGATTATTTCTAACTGATTATATGATTCTAAAATTTATGCAGAGTTGCATCAGGGTTAGTTCTTGGAGGAAATGAAAAATTCAATTCAAGAGCTAGCAAAATAGTGGACATTATCATAAACACAGCCAATGAAGCATCAGAAACTTTATATAACACAACAGAAGCCATGAAAGAAATGGAGAATAACTTGGAATCATCAAATGGACCCAGTGACACTTCTGTTTTTCTATCCTCCACTTCTCAGAAACTTGAAGATGAAGCCGCCGTTATTGAAAGGCAGGCCAGGAAGAACAGGCGGCTCATCGATAAGGGCCTCAAGATAGTGTAAAATTCTCCTCTCTTTTCCTCTCACATAATTATTTATCATTTAAATGTTTGAATGAAACGTATTCTTAATATGGCATTAGAAAGGGTAGGTGCCACCATGAAAACTTTATTAGTCTCCTTTTATTTTGTATTTTTAACAGTAAACCCCCTTCATCTTATTTTATGAAAGTGGTGTCAGTTCATTTGCCTACCACTTTTTAAATGATTTTTTTTTTCTTTCCTTAAACCCAGAGTATATTTAAGCGTGCTCTGTTTTTTTTTTTTTTTTTTTTAAATCCTTTTTGATTGAATATAGTGTACATTAACACAAAAACCACTACATTATAATTTAAAATTATCTTGTTGTCTTTTCACAAAATTATCTTCATCTATTCAAAACAGTACTATTAGTCTATGCCTCACATTATTTTATTTATATGGTCAATTTTACTGTTGCCCCCATTAGAATAAAATTATGACTCCGTTATTGATCTCAGTTAACAGTTTCCGAGCTCAAGCATATCATAGAACATATATGTCGTAAGATAAAATGTCATACGGATAGTATATACATTTTATGTTATAAGTGACATATTCTATTGTTTTTAGTACCAAACAGGTCCTTGTTAATATAATTATATATACATGTTTTTTCAGGTATGTGGTAACCACAGTGACCGTTTCCCTGAATCTGGTTGCATTGATTGCTCTATCAGGTAATTTGTATTGCAAATGACTGTTAATGACCTCTGATATAATATTTTAAACATGAATTGGATTTAATATGATCTCTTTTTGCTGCAGTTTCTGGAGTTTTCAGGTTCCAGAAGGCTCTTAACCTGTAAGTAAATACTCTAATTTTTCTGCAGACACATTGATATTATTATTATTTAGATTCAAAATCTCACTATTTTTCTTTATTATTTTTATTTTACAGGCTAATTACTCTGTGCTGGATCTTCACATTTCTGTGCTGGATGCTCTTTGGGGTGTACTTCTTCCTGGAAAGGTAATAGCTTCTTTCACTTTTCTAAAAGGATCCTTCAAAATTTGTGGCCATTTTTATTTAAATGATCTTTAATTTCTTTCAGGTTCTCAAGTGATAGTTGTACAGCTCTGGAAAACTTCAAAGAAAATCCCAATAACAACAGCTTGAGTTCAATCCTTCCGTGTGACGAATTGCGCTCGGCTGAATCTGTTCTTTTCGACTTCAGCACAGGCGTTTACAAAGCCGTAAATGAGGTAAATTTTGTATACGTAATATTACTAAAATTTATACTACTCGTCAGCGACAGTTTAACATAATGCTGCTTTTGGTTGAAAATTCCAGGTAAATGAAAACATATCAATATCATTTCCAAGTATCCCTCATGTCTGCAATCCCTTCTCAGGGCCACCAAATTACAAATACTTGACAGGCTACTGCCCTGAAAACACTATTCAAATCGGCGATATCCCAAAGGTACAACTTAATAGTCTCGAATATAGTTTTAAAAAAGACAGAATGTGCCTGTATCTGATGTATTAAAACGTGCATCAATAGGTGCATTTATGCATAAGGTCGATCAGCGTGCGCTGAAAATTATACTTAAGTTTCTGGATTCTATGGCTTTGTAGGTATTGAAGGTATTTACTTGCTCTGATGCCAACAATGGAACCTGTGGTGAAGAGGGATTTTTCATAACAAGCAATGAGTATACAACAGTGAAAGCATACACAAGTTCAATTCAGAACCTGCTAAATGTGTATCCTGACATGGAAAATTTGATAGAATGTCAATCAGTGAAGGATGCATTTTCTGAAATTCTTGTCAAACACTGCAAACCATTGAAGAGAAATGTGCATTTGGTGTGGTCATCTCTGGTTTTTCTCTCCATTGTTATGGTGTTTCTGGTTCTGATTTGGAATGACCAAGCTCAAAATGATCAAGAACTTCACTCTTCAGATGGTTCTGTGATACCCCATTTTGGAACACCAAATGTTTCCAAATGTGAAACCACTAAAGAAGGTTCAGAAGATCACCAAATCCCAGTTTAGTTTAGAAATTATATAGCACCCCGGCAACATTACTCATCAATAATAATCATTAGGATCCGCTTTGATTGAAGTACAGATTGATTCAAAGCAATCCAATGATTATTATTAATTTGATAACGTTACTGAGTCGGTGTCATAAGAATATTTATCCACAAAAATAGATATATAAGTATATAATATTGGAAGGCAAAACAAGCTAATGGCTTCCAATGAAATAGGAAAATATACAAAAAAAGGAGAAATAGATGTAGAAGATACAAAGAGATAGATTGTGTTCTCTGCAAAGGGGATCAAATTTGATATACATTTTTTGTTTAATTGTACAGAACAGTTTATGCAAATCCTTGAAAGGCCAAATTTGGGGACCAACCCAAAAATGGAATTGAAAGAAATTTTCAAGCAATAATATCTTCTCCAATTATTTGAATTTTTGCATTAATTGTATAGTTTTTTTTCATGAATTTGGATCCTTTATTGATCTTATAAACTAAGATAAAACAGTTCTGTTTGTGAATATTTATAAAAGAAAGTACAAGTTAAAAAATGTGAAAACAAAATCCTCAGCAATGTGTAATTAAGAAATGTGCTTTTTTTTTTCTTTAATAATTCTAAATTGGATAAACAACAAATTATTATAAAAAATCAAAATAAGTGATTTAAGAATATATATACAAACTTAAAAAAAGGAAAAAAAAAAATTTGATGTCAAATCCTATCATTAAAGAGTGTTGCAATAGTTAACAAATTTTCTTAACATGGATTAGTGTTTAAACAACTCGATAATTAAATTGGTTTAGGGTTCAAGGATTCAGGATTCAAGAGAATGAGTTTATATTACTGACATCCATAACCATAAGTTAAGTTGAAGCAGGGGTGGTTTTGACATTCCACAAGTTTTGGGGGCACTTTGTCATAATTTAGTAGAGGGCAAAACTAGTTAATTTTTGAAAGCCCCACAAAAATAGTTATTTTTGCTAACTTCCAATAGAAGACTAGTTAATTTAGTATATAATTTATTCCAATAGAAAATCACTTGAGAAAGAGGGAGAAAATGGAGCAACCATCTTCTCCAGGAACAAACCCAGTTGAGATGAAAGAATGCATAGAAGAACTTGTGAAATTCACTTTGGAGTCTTACATTAACCAAACCCTTCAGCTTGATCTTGCTCTCTCCAAAGACTTCTGCTCCTTTCTCCTTCAACATGTTCCACTCACTTCTGGTAAGTAAACACATGAACAAAGAACTAAATTTATAATTAGTTCTTCAAATTTTTAGTCTCTTTCTGCTTTTATATTGTGGTAATGAATGTGAAGTTGGAGAAACCAAGTGGGTTTTCTTTTTGAACTATTTTTTTTTTTTTTTTTTGTTTGTCTTAAAATTTTTAACTTTAATCATTTCTCAAAAAAGAAGAAGAGAAGATTTGTTATTGGTATTCTTGGTTTATTTTAATTTATTTTTAATGGGTAAATTTTTTTAGTGTTGTTTTGTGCTGTTAGTTCAATTGGGTATCTGAAATTCATCTCATTACTTATGAGAAAGATATCATTTCTTTGTGCTCAATGTGGCAGATTCTTGCGATAAAGGATCCCAGTATCCTTTATACAAACACCTGGCATTAGCTTTATACGAATCGGTAACTTGTGCTGCAGCATCGCGTGGGGCGTGTAGTGGTATTGAGGACAGTGACCTGAAGAAGAGAGAAGAGTGGAATGAATTGGTTCTCAAAGAAGAATCTGAATTAGTTGAGGCATGTATATTAGTGGTGATTTTATCATTTCCTACTTTACTTTTGTTGCATAGATATGATCAGGAGATTTGCTATAATAGGATTGAATTTGGTGTTTCATTAGCTTTTGAAGACTATAAACTTCGAACTTCATGTTCAAGAACCTTATTTTACCCAATTGAAAGGTATTTATTTGCTTTTGTGTTATCAATTTTTAAGCTGCAAATTGGTGGATTTGTGAGGAATATGTTTGTATGTATTCTCTTGATTTCGTGGTATTATATTCTATACAATTGAAGATTAATTTCAGTGATTTGAAGTTGTTTGTAGATGGCTTGAAAACTGTGGAAGGAAGGTGTGCCGTTGGTGACTACAATAGGTATATTCCAATTTTGTACTCACATGCTATGTTTTTATATTTATATTTTTTCTTTTGCATTGAGTTTCTGAGTTGTTTTAGCTAAAATTAGTTTTGCATGATGTTTCAATTTGAGTTATTTATTAAAATTCCCTCTTTTTAATTGCTTTTCTTTGTTCTCGTCTCAGAATTGGTCCTGGAGCTTTGATTCTTTTTAATAAATGTTTGGTGCTTGAGGTTCAGGTAACAACAATTTCTTTCAAAATTTACCATGCTTTTTTTGAAACTTTTGCTGTTGTAATCAATTTAAATTGCAGGACGTTAACCGGTACAGGTCATTTTATGAGATGTTTCAAGCACAGAGTCTTGCGAAAGTCCTTCCCAGCGTAAAAAGCACTAATGAAGGTAACAACCTTGTATTTTGATCAGAACACACCTAGATTCACTTCTGGAAAATTAAAAAAGCTACAAAGATGTAAAGCCACTCGTGGTTGATAATTGCTAACGGATGTGTTGTGCATACTTACACTTTCTTAGCTAGAGTATTATGTTTGATGCCTATCCTTTCTATGCAAGTAGCATCAACAGCAAAAAAATTCAAACAAGAAGGATTTGAAAGTTGTAAAATATCAACTTTATAATTCCCTCTACAGAATATTTTCCTTCTTGTGATGGCCTGTTTTTGTCCCTAAAAACATTACAACAATGAAAGAATATCAAAGATGGTGCGGCAAACTCGATAGCTAGAGTTCTCTTCATTTTGTATTCTTTTATTTTTTGTCTGGCTGCAAGATAGTATCTTTTACCATCAGTTTGTTCTCTATTGAATAAAACTGTTACTTGTAAATTTGAAATATTACTTTGATGGATGCTTGTCTAATTCCTATAGGTCAGGGTATCATGTTGTCTTCAGTTCCTCAAAGTATCAAATAACTGTGATGGGGAATAGGGAGTAAAGAAGTAGGTAGATAAATTAGAAGAAATAGGAGGAAAAAAATACAGCAAGACTAAAGGGGCTATAGTGTTATTTCTTTTTTCTTCATAACTACCCAATTCGGCTGTGAAAGTGTACACAAATGAGAAGTATAAGGACCTTCTTATAGGAGCCCGTATAAGCTTAGTCATAGTTCTAGTAAACCAAATCATGCCAAGTAGGGGACATGTGTCTTATAGATACCTCTCCCAACTTAGCCAACCACAACAGAAACAGTAAGCAAACAATCGAATTAAACCCAGAAAGCAACAAGAATCAGTAGCCAAAATCCAGAAACACTAGCACATATAAAGATAGTCTAGCAACACAAAATACATAGCAACAAGGAACTTAACAAAACTAGTCAAAACAGGAAATCAAATCAACCAGAAACCAAAACAAGAAATAAAAAATAATATTGGTCATAGTGCTGGACTTCGAGGGCTAGCAACCTCCCTTTTCCCTTCTCTTCACTTTTTAGAATCCCCCCAAATCCCACTGTCTCCCGTTTTATTCTATTTTTCATAATAGAATTCTTCAATCGTCTACTCCCTTAAAACCATCTGTCCCTCCCTAAACCATCCTTAACACCTCGTGCACAAGGAACCTTCCTGCTAACTGCACCAAAATCCCCTACTTCACACTGTTGGGATCCCACATTGAAAGGGAAAAGGGTGGGTATGTGGGTTATAAAAGCTTGGGCACCCTCCCTTGGCAAGCCGGTTTTCCAAGGAGAGTTCTATCCAAGCCCATGAAAGACCCATGGCTCAGCCCAAATTGTTGAGTTATTAGAGTGGGTTCCTATCAATTGGTATCAGAGCATGATCCTGTGCCTATGTGGCAGCGCACACGTGGCAGGCTAACCCGTGACAGTCTGACCTTGGGCCCGGGTTGCTACCCCGAGAAAGGGCATGGAGGCCCGAGGGAAAAGGGGATCCGCGTAGTCACCCAAGGGGTAAAGAGGCCGACGGGGGTAAAGAGGCCGACGTGGATGTCGGTTGCGGAAGCGTGGTGGAATGTTGGGATCCCACATTGAAAGGGAAAAGGGTGGGCATGTGGGTTATAAAGGCTTGGGCACCCTCCCTTGGCAAGCCGGTTTTCCAAGGAGAGTTCTACCCAAGCCCATGAAAGACCCATGGCCCAGCCCAAATTGTTGAGTTATTAGAGTGGGTTCCTATCAATCACACCCATATATCTCTTACAATGGACCAGCATATTAGGGGTCTCATCAGTGTCCAATGGTGGCATGATAAGTAACCTGTCTTTTGGTGGAAGATCCACCTAGTTTGAAACACTTCCCCGTGGATCTCTACCAAATAAAACCCACCAATAATTGGTGGAGGTCCTAGAGGGAGTGTTTCTTCTAATTTATGAAAGTGGGATTGTCAGATTTGTACTCTATGTACAGAATAGAAAAGAAATGGGAGAAGAAATTAGAAAAAACAAGTGCAAAATTGAGAGAAAATATTCAATTCATATCATGTTCAATTTTGCATCTCAACAGTGAACTAATAAGACCAAGCCTTGATATAACACTATCAATTAAGAAACTAGTAAAATATTTAGCATACTGCAATTTTCAGCAATAACAGTGGCGTTATCAAGTCTTTTAGTGTATACATATGTGTGTGTGTGTGCACCTAATTACTTTTTCTATTTAAAGAATCTATGATAATGCATGGATTGTAAAAGTATTTGCTTTATTACTTGCAATAAGTCTTATACAAAATGTTTAATTCACGATGATTTCTTCTTTAGGTATTCAAGTGTACAGGAAGTTTTACACAGAAGAGAAGGAAAAGTCCAATGGTGTCCTTGCTATTTGTGTTGCAAAATGGCCTGTCCAGCCCTTCTTTCATATGGCTAGAATTCTCTCTGTGAGTGTGCTTAGTGTCTTCCCTTTTGCCATTTGTTTCTACTGTTGCAATTTCTGGAGATGATTTGAGTCAAATAAGTTTGGAATGTACGATTTTATGTTGCTGATTTCATACACCAAGTATCCAAAGGGGAAAAAAAGACTTTAGTACTACAGTATCTATGCATCAAGTCAATAAAATTCTATCCGTCACATGATCATTTTAAAAACTATAAATTGTAACGGTGTTAGGATTGATGAAAGAGAAAATAATATACACATCTATTATGCATTCATTGATTTGACATATAGATAATGTGATATACCTGATGATTCGAGACTTCTCTCAAATAGCAATTGGTATTGTGTTGTACAATATCTGTATCTTTGTCGTTACATTGTTCATTGTCGAAATTAGCAGTGTTATGTAGAGCAGTGCTGACTTGATTATCTAACCTTTGTTACAGGGATTGAGTTATGAGGGTCTTCAAAGCCTTCTAAGTCTCTATGATCGCACTTCAAAGGTTGCAGATTCATTGCTTCAAGCAAGACTTAGATCTGAGCCAACTGTGAGAATGATGTGATAATTTGTTTGTTTTCTTTCTGTATTTGCATACATAGCCTTTGTCAAGAAATTCTGTCATATTCAATTGCAAATGTTGAGACTAACATTTTTAACACAAAATAGCAGACCAAAAAACAAAAAAACAAAAAAAATTATAGAATTCATTGTTTGTTAGTTTTGTGATAAGGATTCTCTTCTGAAATGAGTTTTATTCGTAGATATAAGATTTGTGTCGGCAATGGATGAAAAGAAATATAAGATTTTGCAAATAGTAGTTTATATGTAAAGTTTATCGGTAAAATCCTTCAAAATGGAAGTAAATTCGAATTTAGCGAGGATTGAATTCTTAAGATATCTGAAATGTAAAACATAAATCCTACAAATTCTTCTATTTTTAAGAAATGTAAATTTTTGTTCCGACTAAGGCACTCCAAGTCCTTGGAAAAAGACACAATTCTTGTTATGTTTTCAAGAAGAGGAGACTTCTATAAGAAATTGTTACTAACCAATTTGTGAATTCAAAATTTACTTGGGTAAATGTAAACTAGAACATATTACTAAAATTCATACACCATTAACCATTGGAATTTTAGCAAGAGGGGCTGTAGTCTTGAATTCTTTTTTCTAAAAATAACCAATTCCAAAATTATAGAAAATAATATCCAGCATGTGAATGAAATGACTTACATACCCTCCAATGTCCTTTCGTGCGTTCATCAAATTCGTCAACCAAATAGTTGGATAGTTTTGCAAAACATTAAAACAGGTTGACATTTTTTGAAATAACCTTTTATGTTTGAAAATACCTAAATACCCGTTTGCAAAAACCACTATAAAACCACAAAAATATCTTCCTTTCCTCACCTTTCTTCTCGTTCAAATAGAAAATGTAGGAAAATGGAAGAAACAACAAGAGGTAATTCCAGATCTACTCTCTCTCTGATTTAATTACTTTAAAACCTTTCTTAATTCAAACCCATCTGGATTCTGACACAACAATTTCTTCTATTAACAGCCACTAGAAATCTGGTAGCTTTGTCTCAGCAATCAACAAATCTTTTGCTCATTTCAATTATTGGAATGGGGGATCATGGGAAAATTAAACTCAATTCAATGGTTGGGTTGTGCAGGTAACGATACTTTTTATATGGGCTTTCTTGATAAGATATTAATATTATCTCATTCTCGCTTTGTTATCTTCTTTATTTTATTTTATTTAAATAAGAGATGATTGTAATTTTTTTTTTCATTTAGAATTATGATTCAATTTTTTGTACAGTTCTGAAGTTATATATATATAGACTATTACTTAGCTCCGATGCCATATGTGTGTAGATAGTAAAAATCAATATATATATATATATATATTACTTTTTACGATCCTGCACACATATGTTATAAGAACTGAGTAATTGTCAAAATACTCCATTATTTTAGGATCATTGTAGCAAATTACTATTCGTATTACTATTCATTCACAGTAGCAATTTACTATTTATCTGTGACACTGTTCATTTCTTAGTTAAGATTAGGGGTGGGCAAAAAAATAGAGTAGAATCGAAACCGATGGATACCTAGGTTTCGGTTTCGGTTCCTACTCGGAACTGGTTGCCACAAGGTTGGTTTTAGTTCTGAAAACTTGGAACTGACATTGTGCAGGTTCAGTTCTTGTTCCACCACCTTAGGAACCGAAACCGGACCATGGAACCAGGACTAAATCGAAATATTAAAAAAATATAAGGACCATTGAAAAATTTTATGATTCAATTAAAGTTTTATCTTTTTTCTTCTGGAATTTTCTCTTGTTTTGTTTGTTTTATTCACAACTGAATTTAATTGATGTCTTACCTTGTTATTAAAATTAATTCACCATTCTTAGTAAAAACAACTTTATTTTTCTATTCATTTTCTTCTCATAACCTATTAAACTTTTTTCCTTGTCTCGAGTGTACAATTTAAAAGTAAACAAGAGATTGAGAGAATTTTTCACAAACTGAAAATATTATTAATTTTCTCTTGAATAAAATGGACACACACTTCTCGTTATATAGAGAAGTTCTGGACTTCAATTGAAATTGAATCTGTAAAAGCAAACAAAACAAAACTTACAAAAAGTCTAAGCTAATTTACAAAAGCTTACAAAGCTTTAAACAATGTACGAAAGTCTTAAATAAGACTTGACTTAGCAAAAGAAAAAGTAAATACAATTTTGACTAATAAATTTACAAAACCTAACGACAACGACACTAGGGTCCACATGTCTCTCATGTGTCTTACAAGACATTTGTTACAAATAAATAGCTGTCAACATTCAATGCCTCTTTAAATCTGGATCATCAAATTTCGTCGGCAAAATCCTGGATGTCCACATATATTCCCCACTGTTTGGTACACGTCAGCGTATTACGTGTTGGACGTTTCTGGCTGTCCAAATTTTCATCCTCTTGGATCTGCATCAACCCTTGAAGTTATCTACTTCAATCAGATCGATAAAATCCTTCAGAGTGTCATCTTCTTGTTGGACTTCCTGGTCGTGGGCTAGGATCATCCTTAGAAGATCAATAGTTCATTCCATCAAAGGCCTACTGTGATAAATTGGTTAAATCGAACCCTTCTAGAAATGTTCCCAACTGGGCTTGATTGTGTTGGAAAAGAGTATCCTGGATCACTGCATACCTGTCTGGTAAAACAACCACTATCCCATTATGGATATGGACGGTAGCATTAGCTTTAACAAGCTCCTCCAGTTTGGACTTTACCAGTAACATTTTCGCAATGTGTAACTTGGTCCAATCCTCCTCTTCTTTCTTCTAAATTTCTTCTAGTACAGACGAATCCATTTTTACCTCACTATTTAACATAATTCGGTACCATGGTTCTCTTACAAGAAATTCTCATATATGTACAGACTGAACATTGTAGTTCTCTTGCAATGAGGAAGTAATCATGTAAGTGTGTGTTGACCTTCCGATTCAATATACAGAGCGTTTGTTTAACCACATCTGGCATATTCGGGTCCACCATTGCTTCTTGTACATCAATTTGCATTGTATCGATCCATCCTTTAGTCAAAAGATCTCCACATAAACATTTTCTAAAGATTTTCCATGGAATGAACAATTCCATAGCACCATTAGGATAAACTGATAATCTTTGAACCAAATTCGTCAAGTCAGTTGTTCCCAATTTCACTATTAATTCATTCAAATTCTTGAGTTTGAGTTTTACCATGTCAAACAAATGACATTTCTTTATTACCTCAAGTTTTTGAATTCCTGTATCATAGAGTTGAGAAGTTACTCTAAAGTCCCCGTCCTCATAGAACAGTTTATCAGCTTTCAGCCATGCTAACCTCCTTGCTAGCTTCTCTAAACATCTTTGCAATTGTACTTCCCCTTGGCCTGTCACAATAACGAGCCTAATTTGGGTTTTCAGATCCTCCCAGAGTATTTGACTAGCTGAAGTTAACCTTAAGCCTTCTGTAAAGCTAAACCTCTCACAACTATTCGCACCAATTAACCACTTCTTTTGTGGAGTTGGTGTCATCACGCTTACAGCGCCTGTAGAAGATTCCTCAAAATTTTTTATCTTTAGCAGTGGACAATTAGCTCGTTCATGTCCTTCCTGTTTACAAGACCGGCAAACAATTGCTTTCTTCTGAGTCTTTTCCTTCTTAAGAGTAACCTCATTTTCAGAAGAATTTTCCTTCGTAGAAGTTTCACCATTTAATCGTTGAAATTTTGGGTTTCTTCTTTCCGAAGTATTAGAATCATAATCCCGTGTCTTTCCTTCTTTAGCCTGCTTTACTGCAGTAACCTGCCTAGAAGAAGAAGCTTCCTGCTTACCTGCAGTTTTCTCCTTGTTTGCAGTAACCTTCAAAGGGCAATTCCTCCTCAAGTGTCCTCGTTGTTTGCACTTGGAGCATGAGAAGTGACTTCTAGTTTCCTTTTTGTCTGCCATCATTTTGCAACTCTTCAGAGAAATGTCTGGACAAAAAGTCAGCAACAAAGTTAGATTTACCAGAAATATATTCAAACTTGATTTTATAATCGGCAAACCAAATTTGCCATCTGATTAATCTAGATTTGTCATCATTTAAATATAATTTCACAAAAGTTTTTAAATATTTGGAATCAGTCCTTAAAGTAAATTCCTGACTGATTACGAACAATCGAAATCGGTCAATACATTCTTTCGCTGCTAAAACTTCCTTCTCATGGACATGATAGTTTATTTCAACAAGAGAGAATTTTCCTGACGCATATCGAACAATCCGTTCAATATTATCAGTACCTTTAGCCTTAAACACTCCTCCCCAATACAAGTGAGATGCATCACTTTCTATAATGAGTTTATCCTCATCTTCTGGGAGTTTTAAAGGTTTTAACTGCTTTGTTAAGGCCTTGTTCTGCTTAACACAATTAGTGTCTTCAAGTGTCCAATTCCAGGGCACTTGATACTAACCTTAAGCGTCAAGCCATTGATTACATTAGCGAGATTAGGAACATACTCGCGCATGTAATTGACTAATCCAAGAAATTGCTGTAACATGTGTTTATCTTCCATTACATCTGGAAAATCTAGCAACTTCTTCGAGATATGTTCTTGGAGTTGAATGCCTCCTTCACCTATCTCTACGCCTAAGAACTCCACCTTGTTCTTAAATCATTCTATCTTTTTTTCAGATAGAATCATTCCATTATCAAAGAACCTTTTGCTTACCAGTCTAAGATGATTTACATGTTCTTCCTTGGTTTTACTAAAAACCAAAACATCATCAACATAGACTATACAAAAGTTAGATAAGTCCCCAAAGACTGAATCCATTTTCCTCTGGAATATTGATGGAGCTTGCTTAAGTCCAAAAAGCAATACCGTCAATTCAAACAATTCTTTCGGACAGGTGAAAGTCGTCAAAGGAATGCTTGACTTTGCCATTCTAATCTGCCAAAATCCTGACTTCAGATCGAATTTTAAGAAGATTATTATCCAAAAGGCTTTTAGTCAAGGGTGCACAAAGATTTTATGTTTTATTTGCCGGATTTCAACCATTGATGTACAGGAAGCAATAGTGGACCTGGATATGCTAGATGCGGTTAAACAAATGCTCTGTGTATTGAATTGGAAGGTCGACACATTCACTTGCATGATTACTTCCTCATTGCAAGAGAACTATAATGTTCAGCCTGTATAGATATGAGAATTTCTTGTAGGAGAACTATTGTAACACCCCCCTCCAGACGGGTACCCTTTAAGTATTTCATTAGGATGAAAAATTAGAGAATTCACGCCTAAAAGGTTGTGTAGTTTAAATCATAAATCCTAGTTACAAACATGTACTATAAGAAAATAAATAAAAACGTGTCCTCTCATTTACATTACTTTCTTAATCAACCTATCAAGATATGACTATATATGAAAAATATGGTTTAAAGAAAGCAACAACGTCAATTGTTTAATAGCGGAAGCAAATATAAAATATCTCCCATCATTTATAAGCAAAACATATGTACTATTTCATAAAACTTAGATTATAAACATTAAACTAGATACATTAAATTTAAAAGCAACATCCTTTATATAACATCATAAGTTTAGAACAAAAACATGCATGCCCCAAGCCTCCTTGACCGTCACTTGCCGTTACCGCTTTAACCATTACCTGCAAAACATGGAAACTAGGGGGATGAGTGTTAATCACTCAGTAAGGGTATCGATCATTTAACCATATGTAACATTCTGAAACTTAGGAAACATCTTATTTACTTGTACATGAACCAAGCATTAATAACATAAAAGTAATATAACATAACATAATCAATCTATATCAGAAGGCATAACATAATTCATGTAATGCTTTCCTTTAATGTTCATGAATAATGCACATAAATATCATGCATGTATAAATATATTTTTCTTTGAAAACCTTTTACTGTTTACCGATCGGACTAAGCTGAGGCATGGATTACGGAACCTTTGGCCAATGAGCTAACTTTAACTTATAACACAGTCCCCATGGTCATGGACGCTATGGACTGTTCATTTCTTTTGGTCTAGACATGTGCATGAGTGAGCTCAGGTTCCCTATAACATGCCAACATCTTCCATGAAATTTACAAATCATTTTCCTTCACAAAAATGCATGTTTATGTACCTTGGAAGCATTTTGCTCAAACTTAGGATCAAGTCCCCCTTTTTCATCATTAATATGCTTGACATGCTTTATTCTTAAAAAAAACATATACTTTCCATATATGAATATATCATTTCATCATGACCATTTTGTGGATGCATAACATATTCATAGAATATATCATACTTAGGTTTATTTATGCATACATAAGCTCATAATTAGGTAATACATAACATATTACACATAACCTCCATAGTAATTCATTACATCGACTATATATGCTCATACAATCATTACATAATCATAAAGATCACTCATTCAAACATACTTCAAAACCCTTTAAGCATTATTTCCATACTTGGAATCAGTCATAGATTATTAGGCTAAACAAATAAATTAAGAAATTAGAAGCACTTTTGAGGTAATCATTATGCACAGGTCAGATTCAAGAAGGTATAACTTGAGTTACACACATCGGATTGATATGATCTTGGTCTCGTTTTAAAGCTTAGAGAGAGGGCTATAACTTTTATGTTTAGGTCTCAACCCAGTTCATTCGGTAAGATGCCCAAAAAATCACTTAGAAAGTCATGGCTGTGATAGGGCAACCATGGTAATATGCCTATTTTAGGGCTTTTCCTTACCTATTCACCTCTACTTACTCTCTAACATTTCCTAACCATTATCCCCTGTGAAAAACATGTTAAATGATCAATAATAACCTCCATTGTAATATGTTAAAAACTCACGTCACAACTAATTCCATTGGTTGTCATCAAACTTAAATGTTTTTATAATTCACATATAAATCCATCAATTATAGCATCAAACCAAGCTCAATTGCTATTGTGTGATAAGAATTAAGGTTCCCTAACACTAACCCTAGAAACCTAATTCTTATTTCCTATTAAAGGGAGGTTTCCCTTACCTTATGTCAAAAAACAACATTCCTTTGCAAATTTCCTTCTTCTTATTTCCAATTGACCATTTTCCTAATATAAATTATAAGGAAATTTCAATAACTTGAAAAACACAATATTTATATAAGATAAGGAGTTGAACTTTATCTCATAATATCCCTAATAAAAGAAGAAATATGAGACACTTGAGAGATTGCAACTAAGAGATTTGAAATTTTAAGGGAGTAGTGAAGAAAATTATGGAAGATTGTAGAAAACTTGAGGAAGAGAATGAAAAGTGATAGAAGACATATGTTGGCCGAGTCTTACCATCTAATATCTTTTTTTTCCTTTTTTTTTTTCTTTGTTTTTGCAAAAGAATTATTCATTTAACATTTGTCTTTTGCATTTAATGTCCTATAACATTATTTCCCTTTTTGCCCTCAACAATTGTCTTTTAATTACTCCTTAATCCTTCATCATCTTTATCTTGTCAAGCCAACAAAATATCATTATTCTTTTATCATTTTACCCCTAAGGGATGTGCATGGTAGTTAACTTAACACATAAAAAAGAAAAGACTATTTTACCCTTGGATGCATCGGTGGGGTTTACATTTATCCCCCCTTATAGGAATTTCGTCCTCGAAATTAAGCAAATAACTCCGGGTAGCGGTCTTTCATGTCTTGCTCCACTTCCCAAGTAGCTTCCTCAATCTTGTGATTTCTCCAAAGAACTTTGACGAGTGAAATACTTTTATTTCGGAGCTCTTTAATCTTTCTATCCAATATTTAGACTGGACGCTCCTCATAAATCAAATTCTCCTTTGATTGTACTTCCTCAACTCATAACACATGAGAAGGATCATTTATGTACTTGCGTAACAATGACACATGGAAAACATTATGCACTTGTTCCATGCTCGATGGTAATGCAAGTCTGTAAGCTAATTTTCCAATCCTTTCTAGTACTTCAAAAGAACCAATATATCATGGAGCAAGTTTTCATTTTCTACCAAATCTCATAACATGTTTGTATGGGGCAACCTTAACAAACACTTTGTCCTCTATTTGAAATTCCACTTCCTTTCTCTTCAAATTTGCATAGCTCTTTTGGCGATCCTGGGCTTGTTTCATTCTCTCTCTAATTAACTTGATATCTTTAATCATCTTTTGAGTCATCTCTGGTCCTAAGGCTTGAACCAAAGACTTCTTCTCTCCTACTTCATCCCAATACAAAGATGATCTACATTTTTCCCATATAGAGCTTCATATGGTGCCATCTGGATAGTAGCCTGATAACTGCTATTATATGCAAATTCCATTAATGGAATTATATCACTCCAAGTCGCTTTATGATCCATACAACTGGCCCGTAACATATCTTCAATCACCTGATTGGTTCTCTCGGTTTGGCCATCTGTCTGGGGATAATAAGCCGTACTAAAAGCTAGCCTTGTACCTAGTGCCGTTTGTAACCCATGTCAGAAGGCTGAAACAAATCTTGAATTTCTATCTGACACTATTGTCTTGGGCACACCATGCAACCTCACAATTTCTTTTACGCAAATTTGACCCAATTGATCTGAAGTAGTTGTATCCTTCACTGGTATGAAGTGCGCTGACTTAGCAAGTCTATCTACAATCACCCATAGCACATTATAACCTTTTTGTACTCTTGGGAGGCCAACAATAAAATCCATAGATATGTCTTCCCATTTCCACTTAGGAATACTAAGAGGCTGTAGTAATCCCGATGGTCGCTGGTGTTTAGCTTTAACCTGCTGACAAATTAAACATTTAGTCACATAATCACTGATATCTTTCTTCATACCTGACCACCGGTAGCTTTTCTTCAAATCTTGATACATCTTTACACTCCCAAGATGGGCTGTATAAAGTGTATCATGTGCTTCTCTAAGAATTTTACTCTTTAGCTCAACATCTTGAGGAACACACAACCTATCTCGAAATTTCAGAATACCATTCACTACGCTAAAATCTGTCTCTTTGCCCTCATTTACTCGCCTGTAGATTTTCTTGCAAGAATCATCAACTACTTGTTTTTCTTTGATCTCCTCCATTAAAGTAGATTTGATTTCCAATCTAGCACATCCTCCAAACACAACCTCAGTTTTCTCCTTAAGAATTTCTCGTTGCAACTCTTTTTGTACTGTGATTTGGAATAGAGGAACTTTCCGGCTTAAGGTATCTGCTACTACATTAGCTTTCCCCGGATGGTACTTGATTTCACAATCATAGTCTTTGACTAACTCTAACAATCTTCTCTGCCTCATATTCAACTCTTTTTAAGTGAAGAAATACTTTAAACTCTTGTGGTCTGTGTAAATATTACTCTTGACACCATATAAATAATGATGCCAGATTTTTAAGGCAAACACCACTGCTGCCAATTCTAGATCATGTGTAGGGTACCTTAGTTCATAATCTTTTAGCTATCTAGAGGCATAGACTATTACCTTCTTATTCTGCATCAATACTGCCCCAAGACCACTATGTGAAGCATCAGTATAAATGTCATAATCAACACCTTCCTCGAGCAAAGCTAAAATAGGAGCTGTGGTCAATCTCCTCTTTGACTCCTAAAAACTGTATTCACATAAATCTCTCCACTGAAAGGGAGTCTCATTCTTGGTAATTGCAGTCACTGGACAAGCAAGTTTAGCAAACCCTTGCACAAATTTTCTGTAATACCCAGCCAAGCCTAGAAAACTCCTCACCTCTTTCAATGTTGTTGGCCTTTTCCATTCAAATACTGCCTCTACCTTACTAGGATCCATTGATATGCCTTCCTTGGAAACCACATGACCAAGAAACATTACCCGATCCAACCAAAACTCACACTTGGAGAGCTTGGTATACAATTGCTTTTCCCTTAATCTTTGCAATACAAACCTCAAATGTTGTTCATGTTCTTCATTTGTTTTAGAGTAGACCAAGATGTCATCTATAAACACCACAAGAAACTTATCTAGGCAGTCACAGAAAACCCTATTCATCAAGTCCATAAATACTGCTGGTGCATTGGTTAAGCCAAAAGGCATCACAACAAACTCATAGTGTCCATATCTCATTTGAAAGGCAGTTTTATGAATGTCATTCTTTGCAATTTTGACTTGATGGTAGCCCGACCTCAAATCAATTTTTGAGAACATTGAAGCACCTCTTAATTGATCAAATAAGTCATCGATACGAGGCAACGGATATTTATTCTTCACTGTCACCTTATTCAACTCCCGATAATCTATGCACATCCGAAGGGATCCATCATTCTTCTTGACAAACAGAATTAGAGCACCCCATGGTGAATGACTCGGTCTGATAAAACCTTTATCTAATAACTCTTGAAATTGCTTCTTTAACTATTGGAGTTCTGCTGGAGCCATTCTATACGGACCTTTTGAAATTGGTGCAGTACTCAGATCCAATTCTATACAAAATTCTACTTCCCTTTCTGGTGGCACACCTGATAATTCGTCTGGAAATACATCCGCAAATTCTCGAACTACAGGCACATTATACACACTAGGACTTGGAGTCTTTGCTTTATTCACTACATGAGCTATACACCCCATACATCTTTTTCTCAACATCTTCCTCGCTTTGATGGCACTAATCATACTGCTAAGTACACGACCCTCTCCAAAATTAAACTTATCCCCATTATCTAAATTAAATCTAACCCTTTTGTTGTGACAGTTTATATTTGCTCCATACCTACCTAGGAAATCCATGCCTAGGATAACATCAAAATCAGGCATATAAAAAATAATCAAGTCAACTTTTAACTCCTGTCCATCAATAACTATTGTTTCCCCCGAAAGAACCTCACTAGTTATTACATTTTTCCCATCTGACAACTCTATCTTTAAGACTGGTTCCATTTTATTAGGCTTTAATCCTAACCTTTCAGCAACTCCATATGAAATAAAAGAGTGGGTAGCTCTTGAGTCAATTAAAGCATATAATGGGACAGAGTGGAAATATAACTGACCATTGACTGCTGATGGGTTGAATTCTGCTTGGCTTTGAGAGACAGTGAATACTCTGGCATTAGCTCCTCCAATTGTTTAAGTTACTGGGGGACGAGGATTTCGACAATCTCTTGCCAAATGCATTGGTTGTTTGCACTTGAAACACATATTTTTCCCCATTAGACATTCCCCTTTATGTTGCTTGCCACATTTCTAACAATAAGGGAGATTATTCTTCTTCTGTTGTTGCCTTTTACCCTTCCAATTCTTCTTATTTACCCGAGGCTGAAAATTCTTCTTGTTCTTACTATCTTTGGCAAGGGAGAGGGCTTCATCATTACTCTTTTGTGGCTCTGAAAAAAGATTATTTGTGACAACCACTGATTTGGATTGCTGAACAACTCTATTGACATACACTTCTGCCTGTAGTGCTCGATTCAAGGCTTCACCATATGTTTGTGGAGGCTGAGCACCCGTCATAACATCTCGAGCTATCTCAGGGTCTAACCCATTTACAAATCTCTCCATTCTCGCTAGAGGAGTACCAACCATAATAGCAGCAAATTGAGCTAATGAGTTGAATATAGTAGAATACTCCTTAACTGTCTTACTTCCTTGCTGTAGATTCATAAACTCTTGAGTCTTAACAAACAACATATTTGCTGTCCTATACTCTGCATCGAACAACCTTTTAAAATCACCTCAAGTAAGAGTACCAATATTGTGAGTCTGTTCCATTAATTCCCACCAAATTCTGGCATCACCCCGTAGCAAAAAGGGGGCATATCGAATCTTTTCTCGATCTGTGATCGTAAACAATGCCATTGCCCTCTCTACTGCTTTAATCCATTCCTCGACTGCTGATGGATCAGTAGTGCCACTGAATTCAGGTGGCTGGTGCTTGCTTGGGAGCCCATAAATAGGTTCTAGGTGTGCTTGAAAAGTTGTGGGTGTTGATGAACTAGGCCCTGCATCCTGATTTGGAGGTGGTACAATCGTATTCTGATTACCTAAGGCCTCGCTTATTGCCGCCTGGATCATATCTCCCATTGTGGCAACATCCAATCCTGTTGTAACATTTGGATTGGTACCTACAGGTGGAGTTAGAGTCTGTTTACCTCGCCTGGATCTAGTTTCTCGACTCATCCTGACACTTATGATATCAAAATAAATGAACAAACTCCGCTAGTTCATCAACTTAAACTTAAACAAGTAATGGAAAAACTTACAGCAGTTAATTTGCGAGGGCGTGTCAATGTAGCATGAGGGACATACTAAAAACTTCATAAAATAACAATCTAGTTCCATAAAATAGAAAACGTCTCTTAAGTACCAGAACCGTACTTTGATACCAACTGTAACACCCCCCTCTGGCCAGGTACCCTCTAAGTATTCAATTATGATGAAAAATTAGAGAATTCACGTTTGAAAGGTTGTGTAGTTTAAATCATAAATCCTGGTTACAAACATGTACTATAAGAAAATAAATAAAAACATGTCCTCTCATTTACATTACTTTCTTAATCAACCTATCAAGATATGACTATGTAAACCCCACCGATACATCCAAGGTTAAAATAGTCTTTTCCTTTTTATGTGTTAAGTTAACTACCATGCACATGTCTTAGGAGTAAAGTGGTAAAAGAATAATGATATTTTGTTGGCTTGACAAGATAAAGATGATGAAGGATTAAGGAGTAATTAAAAGACAATTGTTGAGGGCAAAAAGGGAAATAATGTTATAGGACATTAAATGCAAAAGACAAATGTTAAATAAATAATTCTTTTGCAAAAACAAAGAAAAGAAAAAGAAAAAAAAAGATATTAGATGGTAAGACTCGGCCAACATATGTCTTCTACCACTTTTCATTCTCTTCCTCAAGTTTTCTACAATCTTCCATAATCTTCTTCACTACTCCATTAAAATTTCAAGTCTCTTAATTGCAATCTCTCAAGTGTCTCATATTTCTTCTTTTATTAAGGATATTAGGAGGTAAAGTTCAACTCCTTATCTTATATAAATATTGTGTATTTCAAGTTATTGAAATTTCCTTATAATTTATATTAGGAAAATGGTCAATTAGAGATAAAGAGAAGGAAATTTGCAAAGGAGTGTTGTTTTTTGACATAAGGTAAGGGAAACCTCCCTTTAATAGGAAATAAGAATTAGGTTTCTAGGATTAGTATTAGGGAACCTTAATTCTTGTCACACAATAGCAATTGAGCTTGGTTTGATGCTATAATTGATGGATTTATATGTGAATTATAAAAACATTGAAGTTTGATGACAACCAATGGAATTAGTTGTGACATGCGTTTTTAACATATTACAAGGGAGGTTATTATTGATCATTTAACATGTTTTTCATAGGGGATAATGGTTAGGAAAGGTTAGGGAGTAAGTGGAGGTGAATAGGTAAGGAAAAACCCTAAAATAGGCATGTTACCATGGTTGCACTGTCACAGCCGTGACTTTCTGAGTGATTTTTGGGCATCTTACCGAATGAACTAGGTTGAGACCTAAACATAAAAGTTGTATCCCTGTCTCTAAGCTTTAAAACGAGACCAAGATCATATCAATCCGATGTGTGTAACTCAAGTTATGCCTTCTTGAATCTAACCTGTGCAGAATGATTACCTCAAAAGTGCTTCTAATTTCTTAATTTATTTGTTTTACCTAATAATTTATGATTCATTCCAAATATGGAAATGATGCTTAAAGGGTTTTGAAGTATATTTGAATGAGTGATCTTTATGATTATGTAGTGACTGTATGAGCATATATAGTCGACGTAATGAATGACCATGGAGGTTATGTGTAATATGTTATGTATTACCTAATTATGAGCTTGTGTATGTATAAACAAACCTAAGTATGATATGTTCTATGAATATGTTATGCATCCACAAAATGGTCATGATTAAATGATATGTTCATATATGGAAAGTGTATGTTTTTTTTTTTTTAAGAATAAAGCATGTCAAGCATATTAATGATGAAAAAGGGGGACTTGATCCCAAGTTTGAGCAAAATGCTTCCAAGGTACATAGACATGTATTTTTGTGAAGGAAAATGATTTATAAATTTTATGGAAGATGTTGGCATGTTATGGGGAGCTTGAGCTCACTCATGCACATGTCTAGACCAAAAGAAATGAATAGTCCATAGCGTGCATGATCATGGGGACAGTGTTATAAGTTAAAGTTAGCTCATTGGCCAAAGGTTCTGTAATCCATGCCTCAGCTTAGTCCGATTGGTAAACAGTAAAAGGTTTTAAAAAATATATATATATATTTATACATGCATGATATTGATGTGCATTATTTATGAACATTAAAGGAAAGCATTACATGAATTATGTTATGCCTTCTGATATGGATTGATTATGCTATGTTATATTACTTTTATGTTATTAATGCTTGGTTCATGTACAAGTAAATAAGATGTTTCCTACATTTAAGAATGTTACATAGAGTTAAATGATCGATACCCTTACTGAGTGATTAGCACTCATCCTACTAGTTTCCATGTTTTGCAAGTAATGGTTAAAGCGGTAACAGTGAGTGGCGGTCAAGGAGGCTTGGGGCATACATGTTTTTGTTCTAAAGTTATGATGTTATATAAAGGATGTTGCTTTTGAATTTAATGTATATAGTTTAATGTTTATAATCTAAGTTTTATGAAATAGTAAATATGTTTTGCTTATAAATGATGGGAGATATTTTATATTTGCTTCCGCTATTAAACAATTGACGTTGTTGCTTTCTTTAAACCATATTTTTCATATATAGTCATATCTTGATAGGTTGATTAAGAAAGCAATGTAAATGAGATGGCATGTTTTTATTTATTTTCTTATAGTACATGTTTGTAACCAGGATTTACGATTTAAACTGCACAACATTCCAGGCGTGAATTCTCTAATTTTTCATCCTAATGGAATACTTAGAGGGTACCCGGCTGGAGGAGGGTGTTACAACCATGGTACCGAATTATGTTAAATAGTGAGGTAAAAATGGGTTCGTACGCACTAAAAGAAATTCAGAAAAAAGAAGAGGAGGATTGGACCAGGTTACACATTGCAAAAATGTTATTGGTAAAGTCCAAATTGGAGGAGCTTGTTAAAGCTAATGCTACTGTCCATATTCATAATGGGATAGTGGTTGTTTTACCAGACAAGTATGCAGTGATCCATGATACTCTTTTCCAACACAATTAGGCCCAGTTGAGAACATTTCTAGAAGGGTTCGATTTAGCCATTTATCATAGTAGGCGTTAATGGAAGGAACTATTGATTTTCTAAGGATGGTCCTAGCCCACGACCAGGGAGTCCAACAAGAAGATGACACTCTGAAGGATTTTATCGATCTGATTGAAGTAGATAACTTCAAGGGTTGATGCAAATCTAAGAGGATAGAAATTTGGACAGTCGGAAACGTCCAACACGTAATACGCTGACGTGTACCAAACAATGGGGAATATACGTGGACATTCAGGATTTTGCCAACGAAATTTGATGATCCAGATTTAAAGAGGCATTAGATGTTGATAGCTATTTATTTGTAACAAATGTCTTGTAAGACACATGGGAGACATGTGGACCCTAGTGTCGTTATTGTTAGGTTTTGTAAATTTATTACTCAAAATTATATTTACTTTTTCTTTTGCTAAGTCAAGTCTTATTTAAGACTTTTGTACATTGTTTAAAGTTTTGTAAGCTTTTGTACGTTAGCTTAGACTTTTTGTAAGTTTTATTTTGTTTGCTTTTACGGATTCAATTTCAATTGAAGTCTAGAACTTCTCTATATAACGAGAAGTGTGTGTACATTTTATTCAAGAGAAAATTAATAATATTTTCAGTTTGTGAAAAATTCTTTCAATCTCTTGTTTACTTTTAAATTGTACACTCGAGACAAGGAAAAATGTTTATTCAAGACGATTGATATCCAGGTATGAATTACTCTGTTAAACTGAATCTATGTATTTTCTCTCCAATTAATTAACTAGGCTGTTTAGTAATTAATTGTAATAATATTTGTTAGACTAGATATAACAAATATTATGTGGGTGTAAATGGTATCAGAGCTTTGGAAGACGGGGTATGTGATACCTGTTAACCTGTTGAAAGTTCTTTGATAGCATGAGTAATGGTTCCGAAAATGAAGTCTGTATGAACAAGACTTGTTTTCATTTGGATCATGGACTCGAGGTAAAATCGGAAATCGGTTTGTTAAATACTGTCATAGATAAGTTAGAGCTTTTGACCCAGAAGCTTGAAAACTTAGACAGGAGAGTGAATTATATAGTGTATCGTATATTTGCTCTGAACGAAGAGTTAACCCAGATCGGGAATCAGATTGAAAAGGTTAATTCTATACTTCAAAAGGTCAAGACACTGGAACGAGTTCTAACTATTTTACTAAGCCGGTAAAATAGGAGATGTCTCTGGTTTTAAGTGACATCGAATAAGTGTGGCCAATTAAAGGATATACTGAACAAGAGGTTAAACCAATTTTTTAAATAAAAATAACTCTATTTTTTTCCTTCCATTTTCTTCTCATTGATATTGAACACAACACACACACACACAAAAAAAGGAAAAACATGAAATCCAAATCCAACAAATTCCGCTATTTAATAGAAACCCAAATCTTCATTTTTCATACAAAAAATCAATTTGGCATAAAAATCTTTATTATTCATACAAAAAATCAGCAACGCATAAAAAAATTCAATTTGGCTAGACTTTCAAATTCTTCTTGCTATTTTTTAAAATTTGGCACAAATCCTCTTTTAATAAATGGAAAAAAGGAGAAGGAGAAGAAGAAGATAAGAGAAGAAAAGACATCTACAATAGGGTATTCTTTGCTTTCTCTTGGCTAGGGTTTTGTAGGGGGAAGAAGAAGATAAGAGAAGAGAGGAGAGAACTTGGCTTTTTTGTTCGAAGATGAAGGGAATAGAGACATGGGTGTAACTTTTCGGGCTACCTTGACTACGGTTTTGTGTGGGGAAGAAGAAGATAAGAGAAGAAAGACGAGAACTTGGCTTAGTTTGTTTGTAAGAGGCGCTTAGGGTTTTAGCTTATAAAAAGGTTTTTCAAAGTGATTGGTACATGATTTATAATCCAATGGTCAAAATTCGTTGTGAGATAAGGGTGTATTTGTAACTTTTTAAGGGTTTATTTGTCATTTTTGAAACAAATATGAACCATTTTGAAATTTTATTAGGTACCTAGAACTGGAACTGGAATTGTCGATTCTGGTTTCGGTTCTGATTCCTTCGAAAAAGGGTGGGTACTCGAACCCTTCCACCCCTACTTAAGCTAAGAATTAGATAAATCTTGCAGTTTTTAATCTATATATACTACAACGAGATGGATTTCAAACACACTTGAATCTGTTGTAATAATTGCAAAAGATAAAATACATGCACTGTCTTGAATTATTGATGACCAGTCTTGATATTGGCGGACAAATTGATTTTGACGATAGAAGGAATCTTTGATGACATCTACTTGATAGAAAATATCCATCGACAATAACTAAAATTATTGAAAAAATAATAAAGTAAGTGATGAGTCATTCCTCTTGAGAATAATCTAAAATGAAATTGTCATGTATGTTTTCATTGTTCAAGTCTAACCTGGAAATTGACAAAATAATTATCTTCAATATACCAGTCTTGAGGTTCTTGAGTACTGTCATTACTACTTGATTTAGCTGATGTAGATGATCCAATAGTCATGAGAATTTTGTTAGGAATTTTCTTCTTAATTCTCTAAAGTTTGGAGGTGATGGAGTAGTGACAATAAACTACATTAGCTAAATCAAGTAGCAACTATAGTACTGAAGAACCCGAAGACTGACATATTGAAGATAATTATTTTGCTAATTTCCAATATGCTAATTTCCAATATAGACTTGAACAATGAAGACATGAGTTAGATTGGGAGGTGAATTGTCATATTTACAAGGGTTTAAGATTGAAGATCATGGTTTAGTCCCCCATACTTTCTAAAAGTAACTAAAATAACCTTGCGTATGCAAGCTGGTGCAGGCTTGCGAGCCTATCGAGTTGAACCTTGTGCTGATTGAACTTAGCTCAATTTTTATAACGAATTTGAGCCGAGTTTTTTTCGAGTCCCATATGAGCCGAGCCGGCTTGCGAGCTACTTGGCTCAACTGACAACCCTAATCACAACAAACATATTAACACAAGAAGTAGCATTTAAATTTGTTAATCCTCCATTAATAAAAGATGTTAATCAATTAAAAGACGTGTCAATATCAAAGATAAATCTTATCAAAAACATAGAGTCTAGACAAAAAAATTTAAATACCTTCATCATAAAACATACTTTTATCTTGTTGCATTAAAATTCAAAGTTTTTCAAAACAATGTTTTTAACATGATACAAAAATCTAAAAGCTTTTTTCCTAAATCCTTTTCCCTCAACCTTTTATAAAGAAAGACACATTGAGAGAGAGAGAGAAAACGATGGGCACTCCCATCAAACCCAAAGTTGCTCCTCAATCAAAAACATCGTACAATATGATTCCTCAGCAACCTATTACCCCACTTTCAAAACAAGCCAAAACCAATATACAGAAAACCATCATCACTCAACCTAATTGTTTCAGTCTTTTAGACGAAGAATCAGTATCTTCATCTCACTCAAGAATTACCAACAAGCCCTTGCCTTATCAACTCCTTTAACATCTTATGTACCCTCTTCATCAAAACCCCCCACGTATCAACCAACCTCCTGAATACATTGAAAAAGAATCTACTTAAGAAATTTTTTATTATTGAACCCGAATACTGGGGACAAACCTTTCAAGAAACTTTATCACATATATTCCCATTATATTTTCTTTATATTCCAGAAGATTTATTAAAAAAAATAACTTTTTCTGAATTTATTTTAGTTGATATCAATTCTGTTGATGTGACTCATAATCCTGACAAAAATTATCCTAATAAAATTGCTTTTTCAAAAATGTAAAATTAAACGAGTCTTAAGACCTCAAGATTGAAAAATTGGTAATTACAAAAAAAGGCCAATTTTCTCAAACATTTGTTCCTCAAGAATTTTCTTACAAAGATTACCAAAACGCCTTGTTCCATACTTTCTGTTTATCACATACTACACATTCTTGGTTTTTTATTTTTGACAAAGCCTGTCCAAAAGTTTTCCCAAATTGGTTTCAATAATGGTTTCATTTTTTTCGTTTAAATGAAATTTTTATCTCTTCTTCTATTAGGGAAGGATATCAATTATTCACAAAAACTTCAATTACAGTGAACAACATTTGATAGCGTTTTCCAATAATTTCTTAATTGTGTGGATCATGAGCAAACAATTTTATATCACAACACCTCCTCCAAAATTTAAAGAACTAAGGAGGAAGTTCCTCATCAAATGGTGGACTAGTTTCTCAATCCAAAATGTTAACTCACCAGCAGTACAAGCATAGATTACTCAACACTCTCATTTATATCAACCTCAACACCAATAAACATTTTAAAAAGACAGAATCTGCCTATATCTGATGTATTAAAACGTGCATCAATAGGTGCATTTATGCGTAAGATCAATTAGCGTGTGCACTGAAAATTATACTTAAGTTTTAGACTCTACGACTTTGTAGGTATTGAAGGTATTTACTTGCTCTGATGCCAACAATGGAACCTGTGGTGGAGAGGGACTTTTCATAACAAGCAATGAGTATACAACAGTGAAAGCATACACAAGTTCAATTGAACTGCTAAATGTGTATCCCGACATGGAAAATTTGATAGAATGTCAATCGTGAAGGATGCATTTTCGAAATTCTTGTCAAACACTGCAATCCATTGAAGAGAAATGTGCATTTGGTGTGGTCATCTTTGGTTTTTCTCTCCATTGTTATGGTGTTTATGGTTCTGATTTGGAATGACCAAGAACTTCACTCTTCAGATGGTTCTGTGATACCCCATTTTGGAACACCAAATGTTTCCAAATGTGAAAGCACTAAAGAAGGTTCAGAAGATCACCAAATCCCAGTTTAGTTTAGAAATTATATAGCACCCCAGCTGTTAGTGTATATTAGTGTATGCCCTAGAAACCATTCGTGTTGTCGGTTTCAGAGCATTTTGTCTTGTATCTATATATATATATCATAAATAATAGAAGAAAGAGTTCTTCAATTCATATATGTAAATTGCTTCCTTTATTCAGTCATGCATTTAAAATAAAGTATGTATATGAATTGTCCAGATGATTCATTTAATAGGTAAATGAATTATCGAAAAGGGTTCCCTACGGAAGCAATATAAATTTGGGCAACTATATTGCACAGTAGGCATACCGGATGCTTCCGAAAGATATCATGAGTTGATATAAGTACGGATGACGATGATAGTCATGTCACGGGGCATTGGTATGGATTAACGGAAGGTTGGTGAATCTGCCCCCTTTTAAACGTGGACCGAATAACGAAAAATCACTTGGAAAAGCATGTAGTCAATGATTTATCGTTTGGTTATATCGGTACGATGTAGTCCTTTGACTCGAGACATTGTAGTCGGATCCGATATGGATGCGTATGGTTCATACGGTGTATAAGTACAAGACTAATCATGTTTCGTACAATAAAGCCTATTTGGTCATGCGTTGTTCATATGCGGAAAAGAACGATGGTCAAGAGGGGATCCATTGACTCGGAAATATAGGATCGGGAGTACCGCTGACTCCATCCGGATTCGAGTTCCTAGACGAACATCGATAAATGTCGAAAAATTGAATCTCTGGCCAGAGTCTGTTATTAGTCATACAAAAGCAAGTTTGTGATGACGAGTTCCGAACATATTGATCGACGATTCGGTAGAAGATCGAGTTTAGGATTTTGACGTTCCATGAATCCATACTCGATTAGGATATCTCAATGGAGGGACTTTACCGCATGGTACGTATGATCTGAAATGGGTTCGATGAAGTATTTCTTCATCGTGGTTTAGGACTATGGCACATTACTAGATGTTTACCATAGTCGTTGGGCCTCCTGGACGGGTTTTCGATTCATCGAGCAGGCTCACGGCTAATCCACGGTGGACCTACATGGTCACACCAATAGCCTTGAGAAGTTAGAGAATGATGAGAGAGAGAAATGATTATCCGAAGAGGGCTAGCACCTTCCGAGGGTAATAACGGGATTTCTATAGTAATAGTTACATAGAAAACAATTTGTGACATTTTAAGGGTTAAAATGGTCAAGCAATAATTAATTATATTTAATTATTATATCTTAAAGTGTTAAGATTAATGAGATGAACAAAAATAACCTTTTAATAGTTAAAGGGTAAAAAGGGTAAATTTATGGGTTGTTAATGTAAACTAGTTTACTTTACATGGGCCCTTGAATAATATTGATTATTCAAAGGGTAGCATATTAAATTCGTGGGGTCCCTTTATAAAATAAGATTTTATTGGGCTTGGAAGTGAAAAATAAATAATTGCAAAATAGCCCAAGTATATATAAGTGCAAAAGGTTGCATTTTTGTTCATTATTCACTTGTTCACTCAAACACAAACTAAAAGCTCTCTCCCTAGCCAAGGCCACTCTCTAATCCTCTCAAGGTGGTGTTAAAGTGTGGAGGTTTCATCCTTTTGAAGCTAATCTTCATCAATCCAAAGCAAAGGAGTAGGTATAATCTCATATCCAAGCTTTGCATGTAAACCGTTTTTTTTAATCCATGCTTTCATGTTTTCATTCTCCATCTCCACCACTCTTCATGCATGCTGAATCTTTCAAATGGTATCAGAGCTAAAAGCTCCTTGCATGTCGAATTTATAAGCTAAAATGGCATTTTCCATGTGTTCATATGTTCATCAAACTTGGTTGAGTTTGCATGTTAGTGATATGGTTCAAAAATGTTTTTTTCATAGTAGATCTTTACATGCATGTCTCGGCCATACATAGATCAGAGGTATATGTTCATTCTTCTTCTCATTCTTATATGTTTGAATGATGATAATGGTTATAATGAGCATGCCTTAGTATTGGATGAGTTGTTTGATGTAATAAGCATGTTTGATGCATGTGTATGTCTCGCCATCTCTTGATCTTTGGAAAACATGTTTTTCTTCTTGCTCTAATATGTTTGGGTATGTTAGAATATGATTTAAAGCATGTTTGGATGATGATTATTGCATGAAATGTGTTGAAAACTACATGCATGCATATATGTCATTTTCGGCCATAACTAGTTTTGCCATGAAAATGTCATTTCATTCATGTATTGATGAATGGTGTTTTAGGAAATGTTGCATGATGATTCATTTAGAAAAATGTTCATGCATGTTCATTTCCATTACTTTGATTAAATGGTTTATGCTTTGACATGCTAAATGTGTTATCTTTAATTTGATTAAAGTATATTTTTGCATGATGTGTATGCAAATGTTGCAAGTGTTTAGTGGTGGAATTTGATGTTAGCATAAAGTTATGGATTATTCATTCATATGATGAATTATGATATTATATATGATTGTGGTAAATTTAATGTAGGATGTTTAATTTGATTAAATTATCTTATAATGCATCATTGCATGGCATAAATTATTATATTTTTTGAAATGTAATAATTTGGTTGTTTGAATGGTTTCAAAAATGATGATGCAAGATGACATGATTGTCTTTGAAAAGATAAATATGTCATAAAAAGTATTACTTTAGTTAAAAGTAACTTGTGTCATAGAATGATTACTCTTGGAGTAATAAAACCCACTTATCTATGCCATGCATGACTTTTGTGAAAAGTATTGAAATGATGCTAACAATTAAATAGTATATCTTTGGGTGGAATATGACAAAAGTGTTTGTGTAATGATTCCTATAAAATGTGTAATTGTTGCATGGCCCAAAGTTATAATTAAATTACCACATGAATATATATATAATATCTATTAATATATGAGATATATTTATATATTTATATTCATGCCTTTAAATAATTGTTTATTATATTTGGTATGAATGTTTAATATTTATTTATGTGATGAATGAATATTAGATTAGAGGGTTGATCATGGGCGCCATTTGGTTTTCAAAATATTCAAAAGTGTTTGTAATATTCTTTTATTAAATGGCTTGTAATAATTAAATTTTATTTATTTATTTTAATCAGGCCTGCGTGCCTAAGATCCAATATGTAATGGAATCGGCTAGACGGGAACCGAAGAACATCCGGATGATGATCCAATCGAAGATATAGTATTAGGGTAAATAGTTTGCCTTTAGGATGTATTTTCGAAAAGCCCCATGGTCAACCCACATGCTTTAATTTATGCATATATGTGATATGTATGAATGGATAATTAAACATGGCATACTAAAAATGAATTAACTAAAGGTTAAACCTAAATCTCCCCAATTTAAAATTATTAAATCCAAGTCTCCCATTGTGGGATTACTAAATTCTTTGATATAAATTTTAATATCCCAAGATTTCTATTATGTGAGGGATATAATCTTTATATCATAGAATTAAGTTGATCTTGTTCTTGGATGGATATTTTCACCTTGACCAAGAATTCTATTATGTGAGGACATGATGAAAATGCTATCATAAGAAAGCACAATGGTTTGGATTTAACTACCCTAGGGTACCAAGAATTCTATTATGTGAGGTATCCGAAGCTAGGACAAGGAATATGAATCAAACTTATAGTGATATAAAAGGAAAAGAGTTTCCTACTTATTAGACTTAATTGACCAAGAATTCTATTATGTGAGGTTAATTGAATTTGATAAGAAATTGATTCCCCACTAAGAAATTTAATCCAACGAAAATTTTCGGATCCTATTTAAGGAGTGTAGGACTCGAATAAAATAGTGGGAGCTAATTTGATTATGCATTAAAAGGTTTAAAAGATTACAAGACACTAATAAAATTACTTTTCTTTGCAGTTTCATCTTTATGATAAATAATTGAAAAATGGCCAACAATGTTCTCCTAAGGATAATGGACAATAACATGTTAACCGGACCCAACCTAAAAGATTGGCTAAGAAATCTTAGAATTGTTCTAGATTTTGAAAGAATTGCCTATGTCCTGGAAGCACCTCTCCCACTTGATATTGGACCGGATGCTCCACAAGCTGAGCTTGATGCTCTTGAAAAGTGGAGAGAGGATAGTAGGAGGGCTAAAAATTACATGTTAGCCTCCATGAATAGAGAACTTCAAACTAAGCATGAAGAGGTTTCAAATGCTTATGATATCCTCATAGCTCTACAAGAGTTGTATAGCGAAAATCCAAGAGTGGTTGAGTATGAATTGTGTGCATCCCTCTTTAGCATGAAGTTGAGGGAAGGGGAACCTCCAGCTGATCATACTCTTAAAATGATCAATGGATTAGATCGACTGGATGGATATGGGGTGGTCATGCCAGACCGCCTCAAAGTGAATTTGATTCTACAATCCCTTCCTCCAAGTTATAAACCGTTTATAACTAACTACAATCTCAATAGGATTGAGAGAAACCTCTGAACCGCTAAATGAGCTTAAAGAATTTCACAGACGAGAATGTGAAAGGGAAAGGACATGAGGATGTCTTTGCCGCCTCCACTAGCAGGGCCAATAAAAAGCCCAAAGTGCTACCAAAAAGAGGTCCAAAAGTTGGACTCAAGAATAAGAGCTTCAAGAAGCCAGCGGCAAAGGCGAGAGAAGGCCGATGCAAAGGGAAAATGTTTCCTTGTGGAAAAGATGGACACTAGAAGAGGAACGTCCTCAATACCCGAACATCGAAGAAAGGCAAAGGAAAAGCAAGTACGAACCAATGTCTTATGATTGAATATGAATTAAGTGTTAATTCGAGATAGTCATTCTGGATATTAGGTTCAAGAGCAACATCTCATGTTTGTATGTCTTAGAGGTACTTGAGAATAGTTCGAGGTGACAAAGGGCGAGATCATTTTGAGGATGGCAAATGGGGCACGAGTTGCGGCCGAGGCCATGGGGACTTGCTCACTAAGACTACCTTCAGGGACATGTTTTGAATTTGTTTAAAGTATTGTACTTTGAAAATGCCACAAGAAACATCATTTCTATTTCGCTTTGTGTAAGGCGAGGTTATTATGTCTTGTTTAATGGAAATGAATGTTCAATACATTTTGGAAATGTTTTAGTTGGTAAAGCGTGAATACAAATGGTTTGTATGTCTTAGAATTGAATGACTATGCTTCAATCAATACCATTTCTAATAAAAGAACTCGATCTGAATCAAATCCTAAAATTCTATGGCATCATAGATTGGGTCATATAAGAGAGAGAAGATTAATACAGCTTGGAGAAAGTGGGATCCTAAACTCATTGGGTTCTAAACCCTATCCAACCTGTGAATCATGTCTCCAAGGAAAGATGACCAAGTCTCCCTTTAAGAGTAAAGGAGAGCGAGTTAAAGAACTTTTAGAACTCATACATACAGATGTATGTGGACCATTTAGTACTTTAGCTAGGGGAGGATTTGAATACTTCATTACCTTTACAGATGATATGTCACATATGGGTATTTGTATTTAATGAAATACAAATCTGAATCCTTTGAAAAAATTCAGAGAATTCAAGAATGAAGTAGAAAATCAAACTGGAAAGAGCATTAAAATACTACGATCGATCGTGGGGGTGAATACTTGAGTACGAGTTTCAAGAGTTCTTAAAAGAAAATGGGATCATCTCACGCTTGACTCCTCCTTATACACCCCTGAACAATGGAGTGTCTGAAAGGAGAAATCGTACCTTATTGGATATGGTACGATCGATGGTGAGTTTTACGAGACTTACCAATGTCTCTACGCTGGGGTACGCTCCGCACTGTGCACATCCTTAATAGGGTCCCGCTTTAAAACTCCGCCCGTAAAACACCGTATGAGATATGGTATGGAAAACGCCCAAGTCTGAATTATATGAAGATTTGGGGCCCTGCCTACTTATGTTAAATTGGTTAAATCGATAAGTTGGATGTTAAATCCGAGAAGGGTCGGTTCATTGGATATCCAAGATAGTTTAGGATATTGCTTTTACTTCCCAAGTGATCAAAGAGTTTGGATCAGTAGAAATGCGCGCTTCCTCGAGAACGAGTTCTTGGAGGAAGGCGGCGTTGGAAGAAACATTGAACTCAAGGAAGAGTTCGAAGAACCAAGAGCCGAGATTGCTGAAGATGGAACGTCCACTCGGCCGAACCTCGGTATCGATACTATGGTTCCGGTACGAAAGTCTTCTAGAATGTCGAAACCTCCAGAGAGATATGGGTTCTTACATGAGCAAGATTTTGAATCTTACTTAGTGGGAGTAGATGATCATGGTGATGATCCTAGAAGCTATGAAGAAGCAATATTGGATAGAGATTCAGAAAATGGTGGAAGGCGATGGATTCGAGATAGAATCAATGCATGCCAATCAAGTATGGTCGCTTGTGGATCCACCTGAGGGAATAGTTCCTATAGGTTGTAAATGGGTCTACAAGAGAAAAGTTGGCAAGGATGGGGAGGTAGAGACCTTCAAAGCTCACGGTGGCGAAAGGTTATACTCGAAACAAGGATTGGATTATGAGGAAACCTTCTCCTTTGTAGCTATGATTAAATCCATCCATATAATGCTAGCCATCGCAGCATACCATGATTATGAAATTTGGCAGATGGATGTCAAAACAGCTTTCCTCAATGGGTTTATTGAGGAAAACATCTATATGGAACAACCGATAGGTTTTGTATCCTCTGCTGAAAGACATAAGGTATGCAAATTGCATCGATCCATTTATGGATTGAAGCAAGCTTCAAGAAGCTGGAACATTCGATTTGACGACATAATCAAATCGTTTGGTTTTGTCAAGAATCTGGATGAGCCTTGTGTATACAAATGGGTTAAAGATCATGCCATCACGTTTCTCATATTATATGTAGATGACATACTTTTGATGGGAAATGATATAGGCATGATGACAGAGGTTAAGGTTTGGTTGTCCAAAACCTTCTCGATGAAAGACTTAGGAGAAGTGGCATATGTCCTTGGCATTCGTGTCTATAGAGATAGAACGAAAAGGGTAATTGGATTATCCCAAAAATTGTACATAGAGAAAATGCTAAAAAGATTTAGCATGGAGAACTCTAAGAGAGGTCTTTTGCCCTTCACTCACGGTCTTCATCTTTCTAAAGAGATGGGTCCAAAGACCAATGAAGAGCGGCAGCGGATGCGTAATGTGCCTTATGCGTCTGTCGTAGGTAGCTTAATGTACGCAATGCTATGTACAAGACCTGATATAGCTTATCTTGTAAGTGTTACTAGCGATATCAGGTCCAAACCCGGGGAGAAACATTGGTCGGTTGTAAAATCGATCCTTAAGTACTTGAGAAGAACTAAGGATCTAGTTCTGAGTTATGGATGTTCCGAGTTAAACATTCAAGGATACTCAGATTCTGATTTCCAATCAAATATTGATGATAGAAAGTCTACGTCGGTACATTTTTATATGTAATGGAGGTCTTGTTAGTTGGAAAAGTTCCAAAGCAGACAACCACAATGACTCCACTACGTAAGCCGAATACATTGTTTCGTTCCGGAGCAAAGAGAGGACGCTTTGGATGCGAAAGTTCGTAATTGAACTTGGTGTGGTTCCGAACATGGCTTACCCGATAAGCATGTTCCGTGACAATACCGGAGCTATTGCACAGCAAAGGAACCAAGGGCACACCAAAAATCCAAACACATTCAAACGTAAGTATCACATTTTGAGAGAATTCGTTGGAGCCGGAGAGATTTTGATTCAAGACTCCTTCAAGAAAAATGTAGCTGATCCACTGACTAAGGCGATGACACTGAAGCAATTGGACCATCATCTTGAGAAGATGGGTATGAGATACAACATCGAATGGCTTTAGTGCAAGTGGGAGTTTGTTAGTGTATATTAGTGTATGCCCTAGAAACCATTCATGTTGTCGGTTTCAGAGCATTTTGTCTTGTATCTATATATATATCATAAATAATAGAAGAAAGAGTTCTTCAATTCATATATGTAAATTGCTTCCTTTATTCATCATGCATTTAAAATAAAGTATGTATATGAATTGTCCAGATGATTCATTTAATAGGTAAATGAATTATCGAAAAGGGTTCCTTACGGAAGCAATATAAATTTGGGCAACTATATTGCACAGTAGGCATACCGGATGCTTCCGAAAGATATCATGAGTTGATATAAGTACGGATGACGATGATAGTCATGTCACTGGGGCATTGGTATGGATTAACGGTTGGTGAACTGTTTTTCAAACGTGACCGAATAACGAAAAATCACTTGGAAAAGCATGTAGTCAATGATTTATCGTTTGGTTATATCAGTGCACGATGTAGTCCTTTGACCTGAGACATTGTAGTCGGATCCGATATGGATGCGTATGGTTCATACGGTGTATAAGTACAAGACTAATCATGTTTCGTACAATAAAGCCTATTTGGTCATGCGTTGTTCATATGCGGAAAAGAACGATGGTCAAGAGGGGATCCATTGACTCGGAAATATAGGATCGGGAGTACCGCTGACTCCATCCGGATTCGAGTTCCTAGACGAACATCGATAAATGTCGAAAAATTGAATCTCTGGCCAGAGCCTGTTATTAGTCATACAAAAGCAAGTTTGTGATGACGAGTTCCGAACATATTGATCGACGATTCGGTAGAAGATCGAGTTTAGGATTTTGACGTTCCATGAATCCATACTCGATTAGGATATCTCAATGGAGGGACTTTACCTGCATGGTACGTATGATCTGAAATGGGTTCGATGAAGTATTTCTTCATCGTGGTTTAGGGACTATGGCACATTACTAGATGTTTACCATAGTCGTTGGGCCTCCGGACGGGTTTTCGGATTCATCCAGAACCGGCTCACGGCTAATCCACGGTGGACCTACATGGTCACACCAATAGCCTTGAGAAGTTAGAGAATGATGAGAGAGAGAAATGATTATCCGAAGAGGGCTAGCACCTTCCGAGGGTAATAACGGGATTTCTATAGTAATAGTTACATAGAAAACAATTTGTGACATTTTAAGGGTTAAAATGGTCAAGCAATAATTAATTATATTTAATTATTATATCTTAAAGTGTTAAGATTAATGAGATGAACAAAAATAACCTTTTAATAGTTAAAGGGTAAAAAGGGTAAATTTATGGGTTGTTAATGTAAACTAGTTTACTTTACATGGGCCCTTGAATAATAATGATTATTCAAAGGGTAGCATATTAAATTCGTGGGGTCCCTTTATAAAATAAGATTTTATTGGGCTTGGAAGTGAAAAATAAATAATTGCAAAATAGCCCAAGTATATATAAGTGCAAAAGGTTGCATTTTTGTTCATTATTCACTTGTTCACTCAAACACAAACTAAAAGCTCTCTCTCCCTAGCCAAGGCCACTCTCTAATCCTCTCAAGGTGGTGTTAAAGTGTGGAGGTTTCATCCTTTTGAAGCTAATCTTCATCAATCCAAAGCAAAGGAGTAGGTATAATCTCATATCCAAGCTTTGCATGTAAACCGTTTTTTTTTAATCCATGCTTTCATGTTTTCATTCTCCATCTCCACCACTCTTCATGCATGCTGAATCTTTCACCGGCAACATTACTCGTCAATAATAATCGTTGGATTCGCTTTGATTGAAGTACAGACCGATTCAAAGCAATTCAATGGTTATTATTAATCTGATAACGTTACTGAGTCGGTGTTATGAAAAGATTTATCCACAAGAATAGATATAAGTATACAATATTGGAAGGCAAAACAAGCTACTGGCTTCCAATGAATTAGGAAAATATACAAGAGAACGAGAAATGGATGTAAAAGATACAAAGTGATAGATTGAGTTCTTTGCATAGGAGATCAAATTTGATAAACATTTTTTCTACAATTGTATAGAACAAGTTATGCAAATCATTGTAAGGCCAAATTTGGGGACCAACCCAAAAATGGAATTTAAAGAAATTTTCAAGCAATATTATCTTCTCCAATTATTTACATTTTTGCATTAATTGTGTAGTTTTTTTATAAATGCTTGAAAATACATATTTTGTTAGTGATTCAATTGGATTATTTGTGGAAAAATGTGTTTAATTTATGAAATTTAACTTAATTATTTCATAAATGTCTTTTATGGGATCACAAGTATGTTTTGAGTGTTTTCAGTTCTTAAAGATGATATTCAGATGAAGGTTATATCGACGATGGAATGTGGGATGACAAGAATCAAATGGTTTGTGATTCGGAGCTGAAACGAAGAAGTTAGGGCGATTTGAAGTTAAAGTGAAAATCCTGGAAAACGCTCTAGTTTTGAACATGCGACAGTAATTTAACAATAACTTGAGCTGTAGATTTTGGATTGAGATGATTCTTGAACTTTTGGAAAGCTGATTCAAAGGGCTACAATTCATATGTTTACCGCTTAGAAAGATTTGAACGTTATCATGCTCAAAAACCACCGTCTTGTCAAGATTTCGAGTTCTAGGCCAGAATCAACTATGCCTAGGCATAGTGCCACGGCACAACTGCGATTATGGACTTTCTTACATTAAATTTATAACGTGTTTTTCCTGTTTTAAGAGCTCTAAAGTGATTAGGATAGTGGGAATCATAACCCTAAAACCCTAAGAGTATAAATAGATGTCTTTAACTGATTTTTAGGGGGGAGAACAAGAGAGAGAAGTTGAGCTGCTCTTTGGAGATTGGAAATTCCTGCAATTTTGAGTCACCAATTAGAGAAGTTTTTCTACTCTTTCTTATACTCATGTTTATGAATACAATGGTTTTTATTATTGAACGTATGAACTAATTTTATTTTCTAGGGCTAAGATGTAGTCTAATTTTATGAATATGCATTGAATTATTTGTTGCTAATTTTTATTAAGTTTTGTTTTAAGTTTTATTATTGCTCTTAAAGCTTTCAATTCTTAAGGGCCCTAGAGTTGAATGATTTTATGGGTTAGGTTGAGATCGAGAGATGAAACCTAATTAGTCTAAGGTAATAAAACCATAGATTGAGCGAACGCTAGAGATAGGTTACCGCGAATTTCATAGAACTTAATGATCTCTAATTGCTTAAATCTGATTAGAGATAATTCGGGTTAGTAATTAGGAGTTAATTTGTTAATTGTTCGAGAGAAAGTTAGCGAAATATTAAGGAGTTTGGTCTTTAGAATAAGCTTAATTGGGTCAACGATAATTGTCAATGTATAGGATTAAATTGGTGTGAAATCTATGCCTTAGGTTTAGTCATATTGATTTCCTACTAAAGTGTTAATAAAAGTCTGTTTTTGTTTTGTTTCTAAGTTGTTTTATTTTTCATTGAATCATTCTGAAAATCTAATTAATCAAATAGCAATAAGATAGGTTAGTGTGGTACTTGGTATTAGTAATTCCCTTGGGTTCGACATCTGTATTTTTACATTTTATTACTTGCACGATTTTGTACACTTGTGAAAATCAACAATATTTTTTCATGAATTTGGATCCTTTATTGATCTTATAAACTAAGATAAAACAGTTCTGTTTGTAAATGTTTATAAAAGAAAGTACAAGTTAAAAAATGTGAAAACAAAATCCTCAGCAATGTGTAATTAAGAAATGTGTTTTTTGTTTTTGTTTTTATTTTGTTTAATAATTCTTAATTAGATAAACAAGAAAAAAATCTCAACGATGCAATTTTATTATAAAGAATCAAAACAAGTGATTGAAGAATATATAAACTTATTAAATATATATATATATATATACAAAAATTTGATGTCGAATCCTATCATTAAAGGGCTTTACAATGGTTAACAAATTTTCTTAACATGGATAAGTGTTTAAACAACTCGATAATTAAATGGGTTTAAGGTTTAAGGTTGAAGGTTTGAGGATTTAAGGATTCAAGAGAATGAGTTTATTAATTTATTTTACTGACATCTATAACTTAAGTTGAAGCAGGGGTGGTTTTGACATTCCACAAGTTTTGGGGACAAATGATGTTTTACGTAGAGGGTAAAACTAGTTAATTTTTGAAAGCCCCGCAGAAAAAGTTATTTTTGCTAACTTCCCCTTTTGACTATTGAGTGTATAATTTATTCCAAGAGAAAATCATTTAAGAAAGAGTGAGAAAATGGAGCAACCATCTTCTCCAGGAACACACCCAGTTGAGATGAAAGCATGCATAGAAGAACTTGTGAAGTTCACTTTGGAGTCACATATTAACCAAACCCTTCAGCTTGATCTTGCTCTCTCCAAAGACTTCCTTTCTCCTTCAACATGTTCCACTCACTTCTGGTAAGTTTAACACCAGGGCCGGCTTAAGGGGTAGGCAGGTGAGGCACCTGCCTAGGGCCCAAAAAAAATGGGGGCCCAAATTTTTTATAAATTTTTTTTTTTTTTTTTGAATATCTTACTAAAATGAAAATTGTTTATAATTTCTTATCTAAGTCAAGGGGTCCAAAAAAAAAAAAAAAAAAAGCCAAAAAAGCCCAAATTTATTATAAACTTTTTACATATATTCTCACCCAAAGTTTAACAAAATAGCAAGTTTGTACCTCTAGTTTTATATATTGTAGTTTATACCCATAAATTAACACATTGAATCTCTTTTAATAATGGAAGACTAAAATAATTATTTACATATCTCAAATTACTCACCCCTAATTCAATCCTAAAATTTGACATTCACATAAATCATCTTCAACTTTCTTCTGTCGCCAGTGGTTTGGAGTTGATTTCGGTCAATTTTAGTTCCGGTCGATTTTCTCACCAAAATCGACCAAAATCATCATTTTATCATTTCCCAACCTTGATAGCCCTCGATTTGACTAATTTTTTTATGAATCTCGCAACCCAACTCCACCACACGACAGCCATTTTCAGCCTTTTTGGCATGTACTCGACATTGTTGGCCTTCCCTGACACCACCATCTTCCTCCCCTCAGCCCTCTCACCAAAACCCCTATCATACCTTATCTGTTTACTCGGCCAATCGCCGGCCATCGATACCTTTTGGGCCGTGACTTCTCAAGCATTTTCTTATCAATCTTGGCATTGGAAATCATCAATTTCACCACCCATCACTTCTCCATCATCTACTCTCTAAAACCCCCCATCAACCTAACCTTGTTAGCCTCCCGATTGCTGTCCACCTCTCCTAATGATTTTTCATCTCAAAAGGCAAAAAAAAATAAAATAATAAATAATAAATAATTCTTTTAATATATGCTTATATTATTAGAGGACCCTAAAGTAACTCCTGCCTAGGGTTACAAATATTCTAGAGACGACCCTGGTTAACACAAGAAAAAAGAACTAAATTTATCATTGATTCTTCAAAGTTTTAGTCTCTTTCTGCTTTTATATTTGAAAGTGTTCTAAAAATTCAAACAAGAAGGATTTGAAAGTTGTAAAAAATGATCAACTTTATGATTCTCTCTATAGAATATTTTCCCTTCTTGTGATGGCCTGTTTTTGTCCCTAAAAACATTACAACAATGAAAGACTATCAAAGATGATGCGGCAAACTCGACAGCTATAGTTCTCTTCATTTTGTATTATTTTATCTCCATATTTTTTCCTGGCTGCAAGATAGTATCTTTTTCCATCAGTTTGTTCTCTATTGAATAAACCTGTTACTTTTAAATTTGGAATGCTACTTTGATGGATGCTTGTCTAATTCCTTTAGGTCAGGGTATCATGTCGTCTTCAGTTCCTCAAAGTATTAAATACCTGTGATGGGGATTAGGGAGAAAAGAAGTAGGTAGATAAATTAGAAGAATTAGGGAATCTCCAACCCACGCCAAAATGGCGTAAAAAACACCAAATTGGCATGGGTTGGTACTCCAACCCACGCCAAACACTGCACCAAAATAGCGCAGCACTGTAGCGAATAAAATATATATATTTTTTAAAATTTTGCTTTTTTTTGTTTTTTGATTTAATTTTGTTAAGTTAATTTGAGTATTAAATTTTACACCAAAAATCACACCAAATTTAAGTATTAAATTTTACACCAAAAATCACACCAAATTTGAATATTTGTATTTAATTTAATTTAATTATTATTTATAATACTGATATAATTTAAAAAATGATGAAAAATTAAAAATAGAACTTTATTCAATGCAAATATTAAATTACAATAACTCAAAATAAAAATTAACACTAATTTAAAAACACTAAAATTAAAAAAAAATACAACATAAACTCAAATAACAATTTAGTGTTCCGGTAGATTAGTTCCGGATAAGATCATCAAAATATTGAAAAGAACTAGAGTTATTACAATAAAAGAAATAGATTAATTGTTATTTAATATTGAAAAGAACTAGAGTCATCAAAATAATTATTATTTAATAAAAATATTATTCATAATATTTAATTAATATATACAAAAATAATGAGTGAAATAGATTAATTGTTGATTATTACAATAAAATAAAAAAAAGAATATTTTAAAGAATATTCTAAGGAATATTCTTTTTGGTGTAATATTTGGTGTGGTGGGTTGGAGATGAAATAGTGTTTTGCACCAAAATTTGCACCAAATTGGTGCAATGGGTTGGAGATGGTCTTAGGCGGAAAAAAATATAGCAAGACTAAAACGGCTATAGTGTTCTTTCTTTTTTCTTCATAACTACCCAATTCGGCTGTGAAAGTGTACACAAATGAGAAGTATAAGGACCCTTTTATAGGCGCCCATATAAGCTTAGTCATAGTTTGCAACATTTCCCCTTGGATCTTTACCAAATAAAACCCACCAATAATTGGTGGAGGTCCTAGAAGGAGTGTTTCTTCCAATTTATGAAAGTGGGATTCTGAGAATTTTTACCCTATGGACAGAATAGAAAAGAAATGGTAGAAGAAATTAAAAAAAAGAGTGCAAAATTGAGAGAAAATATTCAATTCATATCATGTTCAATTGTGCATCTCAACAATGAACTAATAAGACCAAGCCTTAATATAAAACAATCAATTAAGAAATTAGATAAAATATTTAGCATACTGTCATTTTCAGCAATAACATATTTCAAATTTCTTTATTTAATTCAATTTGTCCCATATTCATAATCATATATAAAATCTCCGTTGAGGTTGTCTTAAAGTTTGTAATTGAAGGATAAAAGGTTAAAGATTAGTCATTAATTTTACAAATGCAAAAACAAAGCTAGTAACCGATATTCATACATTAAAAAGTTTTGGATATTTACAATTAAAAATTTTCTTGTATATTTATAGTCAATCTCTAATATAGACATCTTGAAGTTTTTAATGTACGAACTAAAGTAGAGCGACTGGTCGCTACTTTTACAAAATGCAAAACTAAAAGTCAACGAACTGTTGCTCACGTTTGGTTAACATGTTAAAAATTTAAGAACGTTTCAACCTAAGAATTTTCATGTATATATATGTGGGTGTAATGCATAATTTTGTTTACTTTAATTTTTATTTTAGAATTTTTGGCTGGACGACATCCTTCCAGCCACATTTTGCCTTAATGATTAGGGGTGGGACAAAAAGTCCAGTAACTGAATCGAATCGGAAAATTGGACGGAAATTCTGGTTTTTTGAAAACCGTTAGTTCTGGTTTGGGCAAATTAAAATACTGTATAACCGGTTTGGTTTTCAGTTTAAGAGGATTCCTAAACTGGTTAACCGAAACCAGAATATAAAACCGGCTGTTAGGTAAAAAAGCCCTATGTATATATTCAACAGTGAATTAGTTAACCTTTCTCATCAGCAAACAGCTTCAACAAGTGACCACCACGACCACGACTCCATGAACAATCCACGAACAATTCAGAAAGTTAAGTTGTGACCTGATTTCAATCTCTGATTTAGCCCATTTCTTCTTTTAATTCATTTGTTATGGTTGTTGTCAACTTATTGAGATTCATTTGAGCTGATCGTGTTAATTAAAATAGAGGTTTTGTTTTGTTGGTTCTGAACTTCTGATGACCATGGGTGTTATTTTTTTTTTTTTTTTAAATTTGTGTGAGTATGGTTGCGGTGATCATGCGAAATGTGTCATTTGTTATGATGTTGTGTTGTGTGGGTATGAAAAAGGTAGAAAGTTGTTGCAAGATGAGAGTTTGAAAAAGCATAGAAGATGTTTGATAAAAAGCCCAAATGTTTTTTTTGCTACTGGTTTTTTCTAGGCACCAAAAGAATTGGTTGACCAAGGGTCTAGATTCCTTTTAGAAGTGGAAGGTCTACACTGCCTGTAAAAATGATGTTAAATAATTAATTATATGCATGAAAAAGGTTTCATGCATAATCCCTTAATTCGCATTCAGGTAGAGAATTCAACAATAATCCCCTTAATTTGGTAGCCCACTAAGAGTCTTGACTGCAAAATACTTGCACAAGGCGTTTAGTGATCACTGAATCCATCCTATAAATTATATCCTATCTGTAATGTTTTGAATGGTTTAAATTTATCAAGTTTCTTTATAAACTTCCACTTAACAACAGTCTCTCCTACTAAAAAGTAAAATAATGAGTTAGTATTGCAACTTCAAATATGACGATGGATGAAATTATGGGTGTTGAATGTTTTAAGTGTGTGCCTGAAATGGTTAATTAGTTGGATCCACAGTGTATTTCAGTTTCATCTGAGAGACAACCCAATGTGTTTGACATTTTTAGGTTAAGCTGATGAACTCCCTGCTAGCTATTAAAAGTTGTTGAAGAAGTCTTAAGATCTGAATTGTGGATTATTATTTTGCTTTTGCTCCTTATTCAGCAGCAGGTTGAAGAAGTCTTGAGATCTGAATTTTGATGTCAGGGGCAGTTTAAGATGGTTGAAGAAGACTTTTTTTATTTGAGAGATTCAATTGCAATTTGCAAATGTTTTCAATTTTTATGCCAATGCTTTTATTAATGAGTAATGTATAATTGAATACTTTATCTTTTTATTTCATAATCTAGATTTAGCATTTGAAAATAGATAATTTAATGTGTTTTTCACAAAGAATACAACAACAATACCCAAAAAAAAAAAAAAATTATAGCAAGAAATTAATTATATATGAATTTTGGGACTTGAATGTAAAAAATGTAGAATATAGGGTTGAATTAGAAAACCGGTTAACTGGATGACCGAACCGGATATTCGATTCAGTTCAACTTCAGATTAAGCATATGACCGGTCTGATTTTGGTTTAGCTTTTTACTTGAACCAAATAACCAGTTCAATTCATGATTTACCCAATCTAGTTCACTTTACTGGATTATCCCATCGCTCTTAAAGACAATTTACTATCCAAAAAGTTTGGAAACAACAAATATCCATTTTTCGTCAAAATCTATTAGTAAAATACTAAAATCCATTTGAAGAAGGATAGGATGGTAGTTTTAGCTCATCCAACCATGATTCAAGAGCTCTCTTCGACATCAAGTCTCCCAAGTCATTAGAGTCAGACTGAGAAGCTCCATTCTGATTGTTAATAGCATTCCCAACATCTGAAATCAGAATTAATGGATCAGTGTTGAAATCACCTTCAAGATGAACATAGATCCCAAAACGTGAATTTGTTATAATTTTGAAAAAAATTTAAGTGAAAAATAAGAAACAATTTTTCTAATTTCACAACAATACATCAAACAACATATCCCAAAGCTGTTTTTGCAAACACTTCAACCAACAAACGCTTCTCTTAAAATTTTCTTGCTGTCATTTCTTTCAAAAACTCGAAACAAACAAAAACAGAAACAGAAAAAGAGATGATCAGAGACTTATTACAGTAGTAAAAGAGTTATGAATTTCTGCACCAGCAGCCGCAGCTGGCTTAGACGGCGACGATATCTGAGGCGGTGGCGACGGCTACTGCTAAACAGCCACTGCAAATTGCAATGCTGGATTCAGAAACACACCCAATTGAGAAAGGAAGCAACACAAATCTCCCCATTTTATCTCTCATCATAATAATTTCTTCTTCAATTCCCCAAACTCAAAATTCTATAAAAAAGCCACCAAGAAAACACAAAATCTCTCCATTAGTTCTTGTCTCTCCATCCGTCAAAACCCCAAACACCAATTTTTTTTTAATTAAAAAAAACATAAACCAAAACAACCAAACAATCCCGCCAGCGGAAGTCGGAAAAAAAGAGAACAAAATCTAAGCAAGCAATGTTTACGTTATTAATTTCCGAATAACGGAACTCAGCTATTTGACTCGTTCACCTCCCGACATCAATCTCAATGAGATCCCGATCACTTCGTCGACGGAGAATCCGACCGATTGCTTGCCGAAGCCTTCGGCATTGATCTCAATGAGATTAAGAGGAAGAAGATAAGAAAAGGAAGGGAAGAGAGAAAGGAGATGGAAAGAGAAAAGAAAAGAGAAGGGAAGAGAAGAGAGTACATAGATAGAGAGAAGTAGAGAACAGAGAAAAGAGGAAGCGAGGAGAAAGGAAGGAAATAAAGCGAGAGTAGAGGCGGAAAAGATGAAGAGATGAGATGGAAAGAAAGTGAAAATGAAGTAAATTGTCAAAATTACCCTTTTAGGTATTAAAGAACAGTAATTATGTCATATTAATTAACGAATTTTACTATTCAAACTTTTTGGGTAATAAATTGTCTTTTAAGGCAAAGTTAGGTGGGATGATGTCGTTCGGCTTACAATTTTTAAATTCAATAACTAGATATGGTTGATGCCCATTTAATATTATAAGGGTGCGTTTGGTTTCCTATTTTTACCTATTCTAAATCCTATTCTCCAAATATTGATCGATGAAAAGCTAGTAATTTTCCCAAATTCTAAGGCTCTTACTGAACCAGCCATCTAAGAGAACAAAACAGAGTTTTGTCTTCCCTGAGTTTTAAAATAAGAATGTCTATTTGATTGCTTAAATAGACTCTCTAATACCTCCTTCAACACTTTTAACTCCAGGAGGGACTTCCGCAAGACTCTCTGCTTCTAACAACTCCGAAAATGAAGCATAACAGCTAACAGTCTGCCAATTAATGAAATTACAAAGGTGAAATTGCAAAATAAGGCAAGAACAAATAAGTTAAATATAATATCACCTGACCGTCAAGCATCACGCATTTATTTAACAGATTAATTGAACCTGGTCCAAGTCTGTGCCAAATATATTACAAATTTAAAATAAATATAGTAGGAGAAAAGGATAATTATTAATCATATAAATAAATAGAAAAATGAAAAAAGTGCAATTTAAAACTTCATTCAAACAATTAAATAAGCCTCACCTATTGTAATCACCAATTGCACACCTTCTCTCAACTGTTTTCTGGCAATCTACAATTTATTTGAAACAAACAAATTAACTACTTAATTAAAAACAAATAAAAAGAGATAAAACAAACTATATAAAACATAAATCATTCTACCTTTTATCAATGAAGAGAAGCGTTCCTGAACATCAAGTTCAAAGTCTACCGTCTTCAAAATCTACCACAAACCCATCAAAATATTAGAGTAAATCTCACTGACCTCCATCAAAGTTTGACTTAATTACAGACAGACCCGCTTCGTTTAAGAAACATGCAAGTCTTTGAGAATTCATCCCCCTTATTCAGAACCAATTCACTCCACTCCTCTTCTCTCTGTTTCAGCAAACCATCTCGATGAACAAAAACGACACCGTTATTATAGAGGACATAATGGAACTCCTTAAAGCGAATCTTGACAACATCTAAAACAAATCAATTAATCAATGAATTACGAAATTACGAGGTAATTAACAAATGGAGGAGGACATTGGAGTAGAATTGGCTGGAGAGGCTGAGGTCGAAGCCTAGGGTTTGGTTTATGTGAGAGTTTAGAGGAGAAAATTTAGCTGCCGGTCATCCCAAGTTTCGATTTAAGAAAATGGCCTTGAAACTGTTCATCATTTTTTTTTAATTTAGAGAAGATGACGTGACGTAGTTAGGATTAATTAAACACGTAAAATAGATTAAAATGAAAAGATTAAAACATATGTAGGCCGAATCAGAAATAATGAAAGTTTTTAAAATTTGAAATTTCGCAAAACAAGCCCTACTAACTATTCACATCGCTTAATCGAAATTCATTAGTTCAAAAAGTGATTTCTTGAACGAAAGGGAGACGCTATTTTTTCCAATCAAACACCTGCAAATTTACACCCTAAATCAATTTCTTGAACCCTAAACCGAATACAGTCGCGATTTTCGCGATATAGTCGCTATTTTCGATCGATTTGTTGAACCCTAAAATCGATTTCCTTAATCGTAAACGAAATCTGTGCCATTTCTGGCGATACAGTCCACATTTCCGATCGAAACTACAAACTTTGACACCAAATTCAATCCAAAACCATGGGTGACACTGACAATGAGGAGGGAAGCCCAACGCCACTTCGAATCCTAGATCCGGTGGCGCAAGTAGTTCAATGGCTGCTCCGGTGGATCATCCGACCAGTGAAGGTGGTCCACACGCAGAGGAGATGCCGGTGGCACAAGAACAGAGGGAAGAACCAGCAAACGGGTCTGAAGACGAGGAGTCAGGCGAGAATTCGAGGAGGATTCCAGGCGGAGGATTCAAATGAGAATTGCCAGGAGTCGCGGAGGATCCAGGCACAGGAGGAGGCAAAGATATGGGTACGTAGTTTGGGAATATTGCTTGTACTTTCGCTTAAGCGATCATTTGTATCGCTTAAGCGATTATTCTGTTTTACTCGTGATCGCAGTCATGATCGCTTAAGCAATCATGAGTGTTTACTCTTGGTCGCTTAAGTGATCTTAGGTCTGGCAGAATCACAGATATAATAAGCGATCTGTTGTATTGCTTAAGAGATTCTCAGTTAACTCTTGGTCGCTTAAGCGATTTAAAATCGCTTAAGTGATCTTACATGAGACAGAGTGAAGATCTCTTAAGTGATCTTGCATGAGACAGAGTAAAGATCTCTTAAGCGATCCGAGATCACTTAAGCGACTACAGTGGTTTTGGTTTATTTTTGTTGCCGACATTTTATTTATATCGATTATGCAGATTGTGCGGACTGTAAACTGTAGAGAGTACGAGTTGGAGCCTATAAGTGAGAAGGTACCCTACTTCCCTACAAGGGTGACGGTGAGGTCGAGCTGTGAGGTTTTTGACAGAATAAGGGCCATTTTAGCTAGAATGAGGCATGGTGAAAGAGATTTTGGTGGCACTTGTTTCGGTCAATTTTTAAGAATCAAAACAAAGTGGAAAAAGTCATTTTGGGGGCAGGAAGTGCATTACATGTTGATGCACTCAGCAAAATTCAAAAAAAAAAAAAAAAATGAAATGTGGTTCGTGGTGGAGGGAAAGCCACTACGGAGTATGCGTTGGTGACGGGCTTAGGATGCGGGGAAGTGCCAACTAAGGTGGAGGCAGACGCAATAAGGATGAGTGTGGGAGCCATAAACTTTTGTAAAAAGGTTTTGAAAGGGGCAAAGTCTATTACAGGACAAGTTTTAGAGAAGAGGCTAGATACAGTTCAGTTTAGTGATGCAGAAAAGATAAAAGTGTGCTTGATATTGTTTTTACATTCTATCTTATTGGCTGGTGACTCAAAAAAAGCTGTTGAGAAAGATTGGTTATTGTTTGTAAGCGACTTGGAGTTCTTTAATTCTTATCCGTGGGGACAGATATCATTTGAGCGAACCATTAGGAGCCTGAAAAAACCAGACATGGCGTTAAAGCATGCCGAATGAGGCGGCAAGGCTAAATCAAGCACGTATAATTTATTTGGCTTCCCATGGGCAATGCAGGTAAATATTAATAGCTCTCTGTTATATTTTTTATAATATGTGTGTTTGAATAATGACATGGACTGATTTTTTACAATGTAGGCTTGAATGTACGAGGCCATCCCTGTCTTCGCTAAGGTGGGGGGGGAGGTGCAACAATTTGGATGTGCAACAGCAATTTCCTAGGATGTTGCGGTGGCATGTCGAGAGCTGTAACCATTGGGATTATGGCCAATTAGAGATTGAGATTCAAGCAACTGGGGTAAGATTGAAGGATTAAGCTTTTGAATATGCGATTGCTTTTTTTATTTTGCTTCAATCTGATTGATTTTTATTTCTTATTGCAGGGAGTCGTCCATCCCTTTCTGACCGCTATTGGGGATGAAGCGGAAGAGGACTATGTCACATCTTTCAGAGCAATGGAGGATGAAAGGGATGAAGGAGATAGATGCACGATGCGGGACCTAAAAGGGGTCACGCATGTGATGGCAGTTGCAGGGCCATTGCTTGACAATGTCGTTGATGCTGAGGATAATGAAGCTCGGGGGGCCGAGGATGAGGAGGAGAAGAGGGAGGAAGAGGTTCGTATGCCTCAGCAAACCGGTACAACAAGTACCGCTTTGCCGAGACATCGGCGTGGGGAGAATGAGGTTGTTGACCTCATAAACGGCCTGTTTGAGAGTTTTACAACAGCCGTTTATGCAAGGTTTGACAAGATGGAAGAAACAATGAAAAGGGTGGAGGAGAAAGTGGATAAGCTGGGAGAGAAAGTAGGTACAATGGAGGGCGAAGTTGGTACAATGGAGGAGGAAGTTGGTGGAGAATTAAAGGCGGTTGAAGTGCAAACTGGCTAGAAAAAAGAGAGCCGAAAGATCAAGTTTGTGAAATCGCCTTACATGGTAGTGACACAGGTAAAGAAGAAGAAAATGAAGAAACAAATGGAGGAACAACCAGAAATGGAGAAGGTTGAGGAGGTTGGTGGTGGAAGTAGGGCAGTGATAATGGAGGAGGGGAGGTGGGAGGTGAAGGAAGCGGGGGATGTAAAAATGGAGGAAGGGGGAGGAAGTGGGGAAGGGAAATTGGACTCAAATGTCGATTTGTATAGGCCAATAGAGGAAAAGAAAAAACTCTTTTATGCCTATTACAATGGATCAGGGAGTGATGGCCATATAAAGTGTAAGACAGGGGATTATCCCTGGGAATGGTTTCAGAAGTTGTTGACGATAGGGACGTAGCTTGAGGACTCGATGAGTTATTTTCACTTAATTTTCCTTATTTTTGCCTGTGTTTTCCATGCTTATCTTGTTGTTTTTATTTGATGCAGCACATCGATGAGATATTGACACTGATGAGGCTACAACAGACTAGTGATGGTGATCTGTTGTATCCTAACTGTGCTATCACCGATGTGGCATTTGGGCAAATATTTGTTTCGGCATATCGCACTTTAATTAAAAATGTCGTTGCTAGTGGTGTAGTAAAAGGACCGAAGCGATTGGCGCTGAACATCCGGACTACATCCCCTCGATGATTTCGGTTTGATGACAGATTATGCGATGCGTAAGGGGGATCGGCCCAAATATGGCCACGGATTGGCCTTTGTTAAAAGAGTGTACTGCATCATCCTCGTCAAACAGATGCACTAGATAGTAGTCATTGCACATCTAGAGGAGGTGTTTCTGAAGATCCTTGACTGCAACCCAACCATTTGTCGAGACAAGCAGTTGGAGGTCGAGTTGGACCCACTGTCCAGGTTGTTCCCGTGGCTGTTGTGTGATAGCGGGATGTTTGGGCACTTGGGTGATCAGGTACTAACCGGAAAGTGGCCAATTCAGTGCTCTACCTACCCAATAAATGAGTCAAGGTAAATTTTGTTTAAAACTAACTTACATAATACAATTGTTCTATAAGTTTATTATAATGCTAATGTCTTCTTCCTATTGTAACGCTGAATGTGGGGCATATGCCCTGAAATTTATTCAGTTCGACATGACCAACAGCCCGATGGACAGCTTGAATGACGAAACAATGAGAGACTGTTGGGAATGTCAATAGCCGATCGCCTTCCATGGGCAGATGGATCTGTTTTGAGTGACCAGAACCCAATCAAAGGGTATGAAAGTTGGACGCTGAATTTTGTAGTTTATGTGATGTTGATGTTCATACTTGGGTTTTTTGAGTTGATTGTATTTATTCTAAACCATATAACTTCAGCTGCTGACACTGAGTTTTTTGACTTGTAGTTTATGAAAGATTGAATGGTCAATCTCCACAGAAAGTCAACCGAGGCACCATATTAGCCGCCCTTGTAGATATCGTCTTGAATTTGTTAGATGCTAGTGCAGAGCCAGAAAGCATCGGGAAGAATGATGTCGTGGGCATCTTTTCAAGCATGGACTGCCCTGATACCATTCACTGTGGGATTCTAAACTCTTTGGCATCAAAAACTAAATTAAAGGCAGTGTATAGGAAATTGTAAATAATTTACTATGTATGGTGTGATCATTGTAAAGAATTGGATCTGATGTTTGGGATATATTTTTGTTTGTCCATATAAGATAATTCATCGCAGGTTTCAATTTACTATGTATGGTGTGTCCATATAAGATATTTTTGTTTGTCCACATATCTCTTAAACGACCAAGACTTTTCCAGAACGATCGCTTAAGCGATCTTAAATCGCTTAAGCGACCAAAGTCTGGGCAGATGTCATTTTAGGAAGAATCACTTAAGCGATATAAATGGGTCGCTTAAGCGATCATAGTCTGGGCAAATGTCATTCGGCCTCGGAAAAGATCGCTTAAGCGATCTACCATGTGTCTTTTAGGAAGAATCGCTTAAGCGATATAAATGGGTCGCTTAAGCGATCATAGTATGGGCAGATGTCATTCGGCCTCGACAAAGATCGCTTAAATGATCATAAATCGCTTAAGTGACCATGTGTCTTTTAGGAAGAATCGCTTAAGCGATATAAATGGGTCGCTTAAGCGATCATAGTCTGGGCAGATGTCATTCTGCCTCGGAAAAGATCGCTTAAGCGATCATAAATCGCTTAAGCGACCATGTGTCTTTTAGGAAGAATCGCTTAAGCGATATAAATGGGTCACTTAAGCGATCATAGTTTGGGCAAATGTCATTCGGCCTCGGAAAAGATCGCTTAAGCGATCATAAATCGCTTAAGCGACCATGTGTCTTTTAGGAAGAATCGCTTAAGCGATATAAATGGGTCGCTTAAGCAATCATAGTCTAGGCAGATGTCATTCGGCCTTGGAAAAGATCACTTAAGCGATCATAAATCGCTTAAGCGACCATGTGTCTTTTAGGAAGAATCGCTTAAGCGATCATAGTCTGGGCAGTTGTCATTCTGCCTCGGAAAAGATCGCTTAAGTGATCATAAATCGCTTAAGCGACCATGTGTCTTTTAAGAAGAATCGCTTAAGCGATATAAATGGGTCGCTTAAGCGATCATAGTCTGGGCAGTTGTCATTCTGCCTCGGAAAAAATCGCTTAAGCGATTTGTTCAGAACACCTGTTTCGTTATTACATTTATATTAAACATATAGTTCTTTTACACGTCAGTATGAAACCTATAGGGTTTACAATTCGTTCAGAGCACCTGGTCCGTTATTACATTTATATTAAACATATAGTTCTTTTACACATCAGTATGAAACCTATAGGGTTTACGATTCGTTCAGTGCACCTGTTTACGGCTATGCTAAACATATGGGGTTTACGATTCGTTCAGTATATTTTTATATTTGTTTGCTTAATTATTTAGGAAATATTAGTATATTTTTAATTAACTTTCGACCCATTAAGTGAATTAATTTCATTAATACTAAAAAGTTTAAAAATTAACAAAAACACCCCCACCTACCCAACTTCCCAGATTTTGGCTACCGCCGATAGCAACAAACGACCGAAAATGGCGTAATGGCCGGTTCCAGACCTTTTCCAGGCGATCCACCGTGGATGTGGCCGGAAAAGGCCACATCTTGCCGTCCATGGACTTTCAATGAAATGTCCAACTTTGACGGTCAACGACGGCCAAATGTTAGCCATCGTTGGCCGACAACGACGGCCATATATTTGGCTATCGCAGTCAATAAGATCTAGACTTCTCCGTTCGTCTAGGGCTAGTTCTGGCGGATCGTCTGGCCTTTTCCGGCCACATCCGTGGTCGATCTGGCCGGAAAAGGCCATATAGAGGCCCTATCGGCCAGATCTGACCACTGTGCATCGTAATGCCCTTTCCCGGTAAGATTCCGACTCCGGTGGCCAGAATCTGGCACCGTGGGTAGATGGGGGTATATCTGTTAAATTTTAAAACCATTTACACAAGAATCGTTTAAGCGATACAATGGACCGCTTAAGCAATCATGTGATTGGCAGAAGCAAATTTGCCCAGGGGCATGATCGCTTAAGCGATCCATGATATCGCTTAAGCGAATCTTGTCTTTTTCCCATGGTCGACTAAGCGATCATGGATCACTTAAGCGATCATGGATCACTTAAGCGATCATGGATCACTTAAGCGATCATGCACTTGGGCAGAATCAATCAGTCTAGGTGCACGATCGGTTAAGCGATCTGTGTATCTCTTAAGCGATCCTGTTACGAAAACACTTTGTCGCTTAAGCGATTGTGGGCAATATATACTTTTGCACCTTTTCTCCTGAATTTTGACAAACTAAAATTACCAACACGTATTAATTCCATACTTTTTCCTCAATTTGACAACCTAATTCCAAACTAAAATCACCAACAAATATCTACACCATGTAATAAGAATGCACAATATAAAGGATAATTTATTAAAGGTAACAATAAAATTTAAAACATCAATAATTGAAAACAATAACTCATCAACGGTTGCCCTTCGCAACTCCCTCAATTTCATCCTTCTTCGAACCTAATTACTTCTGGCAACTGCTTCTCTTGTGGCTAGGTTGCTTGCAAATTAAGCACTTATTCATCTTCCGGGGAACCTCAAAGGCTGATGGAATACGCTTAACCATTTTTCTCCCCTTTGGTGTCTTCTTGAATGGCGGCTGGAGGATAATGTCAGCCACCTCTGGCGGCACTACCCACGGCTCTTCTGGAGGCACCGAATATATCGTTTCTGAATATGCTAGCATGTAGTGATTTGTCATATAGAAAGAGGAGCAAAGTTCCATGTAAATTCTTGAACCAAAATCCGGCTTTCGTTGGTGTTTCAATGCTGCTAGTGCATGAGGACAAGGTAAACGTTGAATGTCAAGCACTTTACAACTGTAAGTTTTTGTAACAAGGTTAACTAGGGCATCCGGACCATAGCCGCACACAGTAAACTCTTGAGCATTAAGAGGATAGGCAAATAGTGCATTTGACAGCTCCATATGTTCTCGCAATAATTTTTCAGGTGACAGAACAAGGGTTGTAGTAAAATTATCTAACTGCGTACGACGCTCATGGAACCACCGCGACAATGTCCTTTAGATTGCATCAAAAAGTGCAACTATTGGAAACTCTCTTTCTATTAACAACTTCGAATTTATGGACTCAGTTATGTTCGTGGTCATGACATCAAACCTTCTTCCAGGAAAGTAAGCTCTACTCCATCTCTCGAAACCAACATCATGCTCAAGATACTTAGCAACTCTAACATCCTTGATTCGGATTTGCTGGAGTGCTCCTCGAACTCATCAACCTGATAAGCTTTTGCTGCCATGTAGTATGTCTGAAGGAGGCCAGCACACTTAAACTTTTGTTTTATGTTCTCACCAAGGTGCCTCATACAGAATCCGTGATGTGCTTGACGGTAAATAATGGCAATCCCCTTCTTTATAGAGTTGTGCCTATCGGATATTATGCACAACTCGTCATTGTCAGGCACTATCGTACGTAACTACTGAAAAAACCAAGTCCATGACTCGTCATTCTCAGAGTCAACCACACACCATGCAACAGGATATGTGTTATTCTCGCTATCCTGTGTAGTGGCCACCAACAATATACCTCCATACTTTCCCGTCATAAAGTAACCATCAACAGCCAACACCTTTCTCATGTTTACAAAACCCCTTATAGCAGAACCATAAGCAACAAAAAAATATTTAAACATCATATTCCTGTCCCACTTCAAAGCCGTCTTGCTACCTTAGTTTGTCAACTCAAGCATATAACGGTACGCTTCTAATACTGCGTACCCGTGCTCCAGCGTGCCCCTCACAAAATCTTGTGCATGTTGTCTCCCTTTCCAGCATTTCCAGTAACTAACAGCACATCCCAACTCTATGCGCACATCAGCGGACGCTTGTCGATGCTCACCTGAAATATGTCCCAAACCACATGTGTGCTCACGGGTATATGTGCTAAGAATAAACTTTTCCGACTCTGCCAACCTTCTACAATAAACCCGCCACTTGCACTTTCGGTCACGACATGCAACCGTCACAGCCAATGAATTTGACTTTTTGGTAATGAATTTGACTTTTTGGTGATGAACTCAAAATTACCTTTCACAGCAACAAGTTTTAGCTTCCTCACCACTTCCTTTTTGTTGTCAAATAAATACCCTATGCGCAACTCCGATCCATCCGTAAAGACATGAGCTGATTCACTACTAGCTCCAATTGCCCCTTCTGAACCTACATAAACGACCATAGTGTTCTCTTCCTCACAATCTAGGCCTTCTGCATAATCTGTATTTAAAGGAATCTCTACATCTGTGGGAACATCTACGGGGTCCTCCTCCTCAACATTTTCATTCGGCCCCCCATCACCAACCTCTTCTATAGTGTCCTCCTCACCACCCAATTCACCGTCTACTCTTGATTTTTCAGCTAATAAATCAATGGTCTTGTAGTTCAAATTAAAACCAGGCAAATCTCCACCTACATCCTCGTTATCCCCTTCCTTGGAACCAACTTCCAACGGTTTTTCTACATAAGAAACCCTTAAAATCGGCCTCGAACCATTATCGGCCATATCAATCATATATAACTTCACATTTTCATCCGATTTTAATATAGCAGGAGGTACCTTATAATTTTCAGGAGCTCTGCTTAAAACATACTTCACAGCTATATCACTACGCAAGCAACTCAAATTACCTCTTCTAATTATTTCATCAATTAACTCATCAAAACTAACCTCTATGCTCACAGCAATTGGTATAACTTCTTTGCTCTTCCCAATCCACTTCCACCTACTTTCTTCCTCCACCCACTCACCAAAATATTCAACACCCAAAACAACTTGTCCCATATATAATAATAGCCAACTACCTGTAATGCAAGAAAAACAATATTCTTAAATGTTGTACTAAGGGTTCAAATATTTTAAAAAGAATCTGCACATTCGCATATTTGGTCTAATGTATCGCTTAAGCGATCATGGTTATTTATACTGATTGCTTAAGCGATACACTTGATCGCTTGCGATCCAAAGATAAATAACCATGATCGCGCATCTTATATTATTGATCGCAAGCGTGCCGCTCCCATACAACAGACTTTAACCAGATCGCTTAAGCGATCTTATGCCACATACTTGATCGCTTAAGCAATTTATCTGTTGCATTACCAAACCTACCAGATCGCTTAAGCGATACACCAGATCGCTTAAGCGATCCATCGTACCCAGAACACATTTTCAGTCATCTCCACCTACAATCGATCCATCATACCCAGAATAAATACCCAAAACAAATTTTCAACAAATTTCACTCCTTTCAACTTGCATTACATCAAACACAACCCAACAACCTAAACAACTAAATCAAAATCATAACCCAAACCCCATCCATTATTAAATCTTTGTAAATCTAAATATAAAATGTAAAAAGGAGATACACATACTTACACGAAATGTCAGGAGGAGGAGGAGGGGGATCTTTGCCGGAGAAGATGTTAATGGTGGAGGAAGAAGAAAGTGTTAATGGCGGAGGAACAAGAAGATATAGAGGAATAAGGAAGAAGAAGATGTACAGGAAGGAGGAAGAAGAAGATGTAGACGAAGAAGAAGATGCGGACGAAGAAGAAGATGTAGACGAAGCTAAGAAGAAACAGCAACCAAGGTGGAGATGCGTTAATGGCAAGAGGAAGAAGAAGGTGTTTGGGTTTGTTTGCAAGAATTTCAGGTTTTTTGGGAATATAGTATAATTTTTAAAAGATTACATAATACTTCTTTAATCATAATTAAGCACTAATCAAGTTTAATTACCCTTAATCAATAATATGACTATTTGGTTAAAACTTTAAAACTTGATAGCTTTTTAATTAAATTCAAACTTGAGAGGTTGTTTTAATAAACTGCCCCGAGTTTAGAGTGAAGCTCAGTAGCTCTTCTATACCCTCTTTGTGTCGCTCCATTACTTTGAACTTTGCTTCAATTTTTCTGTTACTGCTTCTGCGTTTGTTTTTGTATATGGGTAAAAAGACACCCCAGGGTTTCAAAAATATCAAACACACCCCCAGTTTTTTACAAAATGGTTAGACTTACTATATACACGAAAATACCCTTCTCAAATTTAGGAGAAAGGATAATACTACCCTTACAACTCAATCTTATAAACTTTTTCTTACAACTCTTGAGTGGCAGCTTCCAGTTTTTACTAATAAATTTCCCAAAATTCAAAATTTATCAACAAAAAACTGGGTTTATGAGATTTGGTTGTGAACCGAGCTTCATTGTACGAGAAAATAAAACATTACAGTGATTTGAACGCAGCCCCTGAATATGAAAACAGAGCTACATATATTATATATTATGAAGGTAAAAAGTGTACATGAAAGTCTGGAATACAATCAGTGAAGCATTTCTTTTTGCTAACGGAAGTAGATGAAAGGTGATGTAATATCAGGCCCTGTGAAAAGAAGAGCAGTTTTCATACTAAGAGTTCTTAATAAAATGTAGACTACAAAAAGGAAATAATGAAAAAAAAAATTGTTTAACAATTCTTACTTGTTTTCAGGCCTTTGCCGCCAATCCCTTACACAAACAAATGCTTCCGTGGTCTCAGGATCTTCGCCATTGGCGGTTGATTCAGTCTTCATAACATCATCATTGAACGAGGGATTCGACTGAGCAGTTGAAACTGGGATTGCCAAGAAATCACGCGCCATCTTTGCTAGTGTTGGGAAATTTGGTGTATTGGCACGCCACCAAGTTAGTATGTCAAAATCTTTAACGGAGCGAAACTTAGGCTCTTCTAAATATCGTTCAAGTTCTGATTTTTCTGACTTGCCATCTTCAGCATCGTTTGAACAAGAAGTACTCCATGGCATTCCCAGAGGATCTAGCGTGTCAAAATAAGCAGTTAAATTGTTGGAGCCGCCGCCCGAGTATTCTTTGTAAATTTGTTTAAGATTGAACTCGATTCCTGCAAACCGCTCGTCAGCATCATCTTGGCCATAGATTTCCTGGAACCAGAGCTTCACAATATCAAGTTTAAACCGCGGGTCAAGAACTATAGCTATTGCTAAAACCAAACGACAATCTTCCCAATATATGTCAAATTTTTTCTTCATCTTACGAGCCATCGAGGAAACATTTGAATTGTCACCTTTGACCCATTCACACAGGCTCCTGTATATGTTGCAAACCTTAGGAAAATAAACGTTTGTGGTAAGGCATGATTGTTTCCCTGAAAGGCTCTTAACAGCTTCATCTAACACTTTTACATGCTTGTAAATGTAGGTAGCCTTTTTCCATTCCTCATCTTCTGGGTTAATATTTAAGCTGTTAAAATCCAGATCGAAAATCTTTAACATATTAAAAGCTTCTCTTAACCTGAAAATTCCCTCAAATTTTTGGAAGCTAATTAATGTCCCTCTCGCAGGCATATCTTCATAATTCACACTGCTACCTTGCGCCCTCGCTTGATCTACTGCCATTCGGAATTTTATAACACTATCTGGTTTATTATGGACATAAGAAATGCACTTCATTGTATTGAAAAGTAGTCCGTTTACTTCCTGCGATCCATCCTCGAGAAGAAGATTGAGAATATGCACCAAGCAACTAACATGTGACAATGTTCCACTTAAAGGAAGTAAATTTTGATCAAGAAGCCACCCTTTAATCTCGCTGGCTATCTTATAAGCCTCCTCAGTATATTGTGCGGTTATGGTGAACACATTTTTGTCAAGATTCCTCCAATCTAATAGCATACTTCTGAAAGTTCCGAAAAGTCCCCTGTTGTCGGAAAATCCCACTCTTCTGAAAGCAAGAACCTTGCTCTTTAGTTCCCAACCATTGTCTATGAAGTGTTTGGTCAAACAACAGTTGGTATTTCTACCATCAGTGCGTCTCCAACAATTGATTGTTAAATTGAAACGACCTGATGAGGGGTTGTTAATGAAACTTGTGAGTTTTTCCTTCTCTTTTTTATAAGTGTGAAGTATGTTGGCCTTTAAATTGCTATAGGATCCAAAATTTTCTGAGGAATCCTTCTCAACCACACTCAATGGATTACTTCTGGTTATGCTCTTGTAGCTCCTTTTTTCCTTGATTTCGTCACAAGGTTTACCTCCATCACCATCTCTCCTACCTGGACATTTTCCCATATGTTTTAATAGGTTTGAGGTTCCTGCTGTCTTGCTTGATCCTGGATACTGCTTTTTGCAATGTTTACATATGGCCCATTCTGTTCCATCTTCCATTTTGATCTTATCAAACATCTCCCAAACCTTAGAGGTCCTTCTTCTTTTAGTTGGTGGTGGTGGTGGTGCTATCTCTGTGTCAACCTTTCCTTTTCCATTATCTTCAATTTGAGTACAATTAGATACCTCCTATCAACAAATAAACAATAGTCATAAAAATTCTTAAATGTTATCAAATATTCCTACAATTAAATTATTTATACAAAATAATTAATTATAATAAACTTGAATGGGAAATATAATTATTAATTTTAATTAATGATTTAAAATTGTAAATAATTATTTAAAATTTTAAATAATTATTTTTATATTATGAATAAAATACTATTATGATTTAGTATAATATTAGTAATGTTAGATAACAAAATTAAATCAAATGTATAAGCAAATCAAATCAAAATTAAAAACAGGGGCTTTTTTGACCCCCTTGATGTTTAATGAAATAACAAAAATTTCTCTAAGATCTCAGAAATAACATAAATACCCCTAGAGTTAGTAAGGCATAAGTATACCGTTAGAATTTATAACTTGATGGATTAATGAATATTTACCTAATCACTCCTCTACTGTTTTTTTTAACACCAAAAAATTAACAATAAGGGGATTTTTGTTATATTCATAAGTGATGTTTGTTATGCCTTGGCTAATCTTGGTTTGCAATAACCAGCTTACTTGGTGGTACATACACCCTATGAACATTAGAAATCTTACTCTAAAGGATAATGAGGGTTTAGTTATGAGAGGGATTTCTTTCTCTTTATTTTCCTTCTTTTTTGGTTTGTACTCTGATCGGATGTTTTTGAATTTCCTCTAGATAAGTTAATCTTTATTTAAAAAAAATAAAAAGGATATTTGTTAATTGATTATATCTAAAGGAGATTATATTTAATAACCATTAAAATATGAATATTAATAGTTTTAATATATAAATTATTTATATTTCTATAGCAAAATATTAATTTAAATTATTTTTTTATTTTACAAATATATAAAAAAAATTATCTGAACTTGGGACAAGGAATCCTACGCTTTCAACATAAGATTCGTTGTCACATTTTTTTTTTTTTCCATTTTTTAGAAAAATATATAGTTTTGTTATTGTGAATTTACGGTTGGTGATCCTCAGTTACGGGTTGGAAGTTTTGTGGGAGTTTTGTTCACGAGTTTTGATTCTTGCGAAGAGAGCTGTAGTTTGGTTTGGTTGGGTCTGGTTTTGTTGTTGTGAATTTGTGATGCTTGGCTTGTTTACAGCTCTAACATGATGAATTAAGTTGCAATGTTATTCTGATCCTAAAATTTAAACACAAAACTAAAAAATTGAGCAAATTTGACCATTAGGCCAACCTTTTGAGTTTTGTTTTTGTTTTCTTTGTGATTGTATGGTGCTATTTTGTGTGGATTTTAGAATTCAGGGTCTCTGTATGGGTTAATTTTATATACTCTTGGTATTAGGGATCTCAAAATGATCTATGGGTTTAGGGGTCTACCCGAATGGATTTGATTTGTATACTAAAAATTTTGGTTTGAATATCTTGATTCGAATTATTTTGGGATGGGCATGGGATACTAACATTGACCTTGGTCTGTCCCATTCACCCCAAAAGTATATAACTATAAATAAAAAACTATAGACGGTATTCAATATTAAAATTATATATATTATTTATGAAAGATTTAAGGGGACAAATCCTAATGTTATAAAGCATAAGACCTAGACATAACTGATCAAAATCTCTGGGTGTTCGTTCTTTGTCCGTTTGTACTATGTATGTACATAAATCATTATTCCAAGTAATTTATCCTGCTCTGTCACCTCTTTCCCTTATTATCTCTCTATTTTCTCAGTCTTTTTCAGGTTTTCTTAGCAGCCAAACAAGCAAGATACATGATTTTCCTAAAATGAAACGATATATAAATTAAAAATACACAAAAGACATAATCACATGGAGCATGATACCCAACAGCTTTTGTTCATTCCAAAACAAAACAATATTATATTACAAACAAGTTAGCTTCAGTGAGCTAGGATGATGAATGTGTTAGAGAGTAGTGGCTTGAACATGATTTTGAGGTGCATGTGAACACAAAGAGAAGATAATTAAGAGAAAGGTTTACCTGCTTATCATAACATTGTGATGGAAGATCAACATCAAAATTAGTCGCACAAGAAGAAGATTCCATCTCCTGTATGTAATCATCACCCAGCTCTTGCAAAAAGCTTTCAAAATCCATATCAATGAACATGGTTCTAGCTTTGAGTCTTTGACCGCTACCTGCAACTTTCGCAACCTGAAAATTAACACAGCTGATGATTAACATAACATAAAGAAAAAAGAAATTAAAGCTTTCTCTCGGCGACCATTAATATGTTGGCAGATACATAGGAAGAAGATTAAGAAATAACATTTTTGCTAAATGGGGTGATCGTAAAAAGAAAAGAAACTTACGGCACACAGTGATCCAATGATGTGCAGAAATTTTACAGCACCAAGACCAACATCTCTTGGAAACGAATATGAAAAGTTTCAGATTCAGTGCACGACGTCATGGACAATGAAGCAATTTATAAAATAATCACACTCACAGTACTTTGCGTCAGAAATAGAAATTTACAAAGAGTAGTGGGGTTAAATATTAATCCTCAATCCCAATCCGATTATCCGAAGACAGTGTGAAAATGGGACTTCACTCCATTGAGGTCGGTGATGAATATTTGACTTTGGCTGTGGCTGTGGCGATCCAATAAGTTTTTTTCCAACTGGGTCCTCAAAAGAGAAGGAATATTGACTTTATTTTTAATTATTGATAATTGTTATTAATATTGATCCCCTCCACTCCATTTACTTCAATCAAAGAAACTTTGGCATTTAGATATCGGGTAATATCCGATTATCCGTGGAACCGAGGTATGTCAGTCCAACATTCCAACTGCGAGCAGACAACAGTAGTGGTAAAAAAAAAAAAATCTTTTATTTTTATTTTTATTTTAAAATGAAATTATGGAAGGATTTATGTGATATGAAGTTTCCTGTTACCTTCCTCTAGCTTTTGTGGCTGTCCTGTCTACGCGTGGGTTCAAATAGAAAATTTATTAGGCAGCGTTTAGTTAAGTTTTTGTTTTCAAAACATGAATTTAAAAATAAGAAATTGGATTTTGTGTCTTTTAAAATTAAAAAGTTGTTTATTACCGGTTTCTGAAATAAAAATTGAAATTAAAAATATAGAAACTATGCTAACTAATACAAATTTAGAATCAATTTTATAAGAAATGATAAAATTTCTAAAGTTTAATTATAATATGATACAATTGTTGATGCCATAAAATTTTGATACACTTGTTGTTTATTAAAAGTCATGTGAAACTACAAGATTGATTATGTTTCAATATATTTGAAGTACAACAGGTTCTATCAATCTTATATAAATAGATAGCTCAAATGATCACATACTTTTACTATTATTGATTTTTTGGGATCATCATCTTATAAGAAATTTGGACCACATCATGGGAAGAATAAGATGATCTTTTAATTTACGACATTTATTTAAAAAGAAAATGTTGGTTTCAATAATCTTCATATCCGAATTGGCTTGAGTCTTTTTCGTTCTTATGATACCAAACTTCTTGCAGATTGTTCTTCACCGACCTTGACTGTAAATTATCCAGCATTATCTTTGGAAACACTCTTCATGAAAAATCTTAAATAAATATTTTTTCTTTCTTTTATGCCTTTGGATTTTGGCCAAATGCTACGGTAGAAACAGAATTGCCTATATTAAAATATGTAGTCGCATAATTTTCCTGAAATTCATCCAAATTATAAAAAAGTTCAATTAAGTTGTCCAAGATAATTATAGATTTAAATTTCCAAACACCAGAACTTAATATAGTTTTTAGATAATTTACAGATTTTTGTCGCTTAAAAAACAAAAATTATATTTTCTTCTCGAAATTCATACTAAATTTGTTGTTTGTAAGGAATTATTCCATAGTATCAAACACGAAGACAAAGTCATGAACTGTTTATCCAAACCGATTAGACTTGACGTACTTTTAATATTTTTAATATTTTCAGATGATACAAAACATAATTACAGATTTTGATGGAAATGAAATGGCTGTTCATGTTCCCTTTATTTGTTTAATTTAAAAAAATAAAAAATAAACTGAAGCCACCCCACCACAAAAGCTGACTCATTACGCGTCTAAAATAGTAAAAAAAGGTAAAAGGAAAAGCTGAAAAGAAACTTTATTCGACAGATAATCAAACCGAAAAAAAAAAAAAAATTGACTACATTTCCATTTTTACCTTGCAATTGTCAAATCGGATCGGATACCATGTTCCCCTAGCACCCACCAGTGTAATTGTGACACGAATAGATTATACTTGCAATTGTCATTATCATTCCTTAAAATTATATCTTAAAGAAATAATTAATTTATATATTTAAATTATAACATTAAATTCTGATTTTTGCCTATCAAATGATCATCTTCAAGACATATATACTTCTAATTATAGTAGCATGATATCGTAGGGCAAATGGATTGACATCTAAATGAAATTACTATTTAAAATTTTGTTTTAAAAAGGGAAGAGAAGTGATAAATTATGAGTTTTTTAATAACTCGGAAAATATTTACACATAACATGGACATTTTAAATATTATTTTATAAATAAAATTTTGAAGATGAGGAAGGACAATCCCTTGTTTTACAATGATTATTATGGAGGTGCCTTTTGGAATCCACCATGGCTTTAATAATTCCATTTAACCAATAAAATATAGAATTTATTTTTGTAAATTCTCCATTTGAACCCACATTTGGGGCGCCGCAAAAGCTGACCTCATTACACGTCTAAACTTGAGAAAGCGAAGAGGAAGGTTTCTTCATCCCAGTCCCACTTTACATCATAACCACTATCAAAAACAACAACAAAACTTTGCCTAGGGATTCCCATGTTTCGGTTCTCACGGATAATCGGACAATACCCGATATTTAAATGCCTCGTTTCTTTCATGCAAGTAAATTTTTATTCTGAGATGGGGTGTTTGGACTAGTTTATACACATCTCAATTAATTTTTTGATTTCACATCAATAAATCTTTAGAGTTTTAAAATTGACAATTGAGTAAATACCTTTAGTAACCACCCCTATTAGCAACTCAAGTGTATCAAACTTAAAAACTCTTGGATAATATATTAAAAAATTCTAATTGACCACTAGACTATCTAACGGTGATTAGTAAGTAAATTGATCAGGTCAAATACATACAATAGATTTTACAGATTTATTTTTATAAAAATGAGATGGGGTTCAAATATTTCTCCTTACGTAACAAAATTTGTATAATGTTTTTATTATCTAAATACCATATAAGAATTCTAATTTTTGGAAAACCCAAAATTTATTCATATCCGAATTTTAATCAGATTCACACACAGATTGGATTTCTAATCCAATAATTAAAATGCTTTCTGGTCATCATTCTATTAATCAAACCGATTACTACCAAAAAAAAAAAAAAAAAAACGATCCGATTGGCTTGAGTCTTTTTGGTTCTTATGGTACCAAACTTCCTGCTGATTTTTCTTAACCGACCTTGACTGTAAATTATCCTGCATTATTTTGCAAACACTCTTCATGAAAAAATCTTAAATAAATATTTTTTTCTTTCTTTTATTCCTTTCGATTTTGGCCAAATGCTAAGGTAGAAATAGAATTACCTTACTTTATTGCCTATATTAAAATATGTAGTCACATAATTTTCCCGAAATTCATCCAAATTATTAAAAAATATAATAATAATTAAAGTTTAATTAAGTTGTCCACAATAATTATAAATTTAAATTTCCAGAAACTAGAATTTCATATAGTTTTTAGATAATATACAGAGTTTTGTTACTTTAAAAAAGAAATACTTAATAAAAAGTAAGAACACTTATTTATATAGTTTTTTATTTAATATATTACAATTGTTGTTCATACGTTTTTATATTATGACATTAAATTCGGATTTTTGCTTATCAAATAATCAACTTCAAGACATATATACTTCTAATTATAGTAGCATGATATACTACGGCAAAGGGATTGAGATCTAAAAATTTTTGTAGAAGTGATGATAAATTATGAGTTTTTTAATAATTTGGAAAATATTAACACATAACATGGACATTTTAAATATTATTTTATAAAATAAAAAAATTGAAGTTGAGGAAGGACAATCCCTCATTTTTTAAAGATTATAGAGGTGCCGTTTGGAATCCACCATGACCATGGCTTTAATAAAATATAGATTATAGCATTATTAGAATAAATTCTCCATTTGAACCCCACAAAAGCCGACCTCAGTACACGTCTAAACTTTATCCATCAGATCAAACTTTACATCATATACCATTATCAAAAAGGGTAAAAGACTTTGCCTAGCGATTTCCATGTTTCGGTTCCCACGAATAATCGGATAATGCCCGATATTTAAATGCCTCTTTTCTTAATTTCTTTTATGAAAGTAAGCAAGTAAATTAATCGGGTCGGATAATTATGAATCTACAAATTTATTTTTATAAAAATGAGATTGGGTCAAATAGGATCATTCTATTTTTCTCTTTACGTAACAAAATTTGTATAATGTTTTTATTATCTAAACACCATATAAAAATTTCTGATTTTAGGAAAACTCAATTTATAATTATTGTAGACAAATTAGTTAAAATATTAATTATTATTCATGAATTTTGATTAACTTCAGCTAAATTTTATTAATGCAAATTTTAATATAGAAAATAAAATTTTAGTTTTATTTTTTATTATAAAATCACTATTATAGTTTTTTATATATTTATATATTTATTTTTTCTTCACAAACTCTTGTCCCTCCTATGTTAAGAAAGATTTTTTAGATGATCTTTTTCATGATTTTTCCACTAAAATAAATTTCAGAACCCATTTTCCATCTTCACCAACATACACAAAGTGTCTGCAACTTCACCAAAATTCTAAACCCATCTTTACCTTGGCCACTCTGTTTGGTATAAATTGGATTGAATATTGATCTCACCCAAAATAATCAACTTATAACAAAAGTGTGTTCTAGTGCTTATAAGTCTAATTATCAATCCTTATTTTAATGATGTGATATTCAATTAGATCGATATAATTCGCCGTGCTTTTAGAACCAACTTTCATGACGACCTCTATAATTCCTAAATGCTACTTTTTTTTTTTTTTTTTTATATGACCGAGGTGTCCAAACTAGCTTACACGCATCTCAGCTAATCCTCAGGACCCATTAAACACCTTACAAATCTAATGTTCTAAGATAAGCCACAAATGTAGTAGATAACCCTAAGGTGATTTAAAACTAGAAAATCAATGAATGGAACAAACCTTCTTAATCGTCAGACTAACCACTTAAGTTTTGCCACTTTTTCATAAACCCCATTGCCCTCAACTATTAAATTAATTATTATGTTTCACATTAAATTACAAATACATAAGTGACATAGCGAAAATACAAATTCTAAATCTACGTGCTTAACACCATTTTATTAAAATTAATCTAAAAATGTTAATTAATAGTACCATTAAATCAAGTAAAAAAATTTATATTACAATATCCGAACAATTGTATAAAATACAACATACAAAAAGTAGGCTTAGAAGCTATTCAAGATCAGGCCTGAAGCATCTTGGCAACATAGCTGAGCCCAAGTAGCACACATGAGGCTGAGTGGAAAAGGAATTGCTATGGTGTAGAAGACAGTCGTGATAGCTGTAGACGTAAAAATCTACCTATACGGAAGGAGGGTTTGATCCCGTGAGATTGAGGCCACTAGCGATCTGCTATACCTGCACACGTAGAGAAACAAACGTGAAGCGAAGGAAAACACTGGGATGGTGTTTGCCGTAGGCACTCCGACACTTAAGTCAGCAAGACTGAAAGAGGCTAATTTAGTGAGGACTAGGGAGTAGAGAGGTTACCAGAAGTCTAGTCGGGGACTGTGACTACGGCTGTGATGTGAAGTTCTCAAGCGGGAACTCCGGGGTCTAAACGTGTAGTGTAATCTCCCCTGTGAGAGGGTTGGCCTCTGTTTATATAGTGACTGTCTGGTCTCCCAATCCTGGTGGGATTGGGAGTTCTCGTAGGAATCCATTTCCTCCAAGGATACATCCTTCGATCCCTTTATCCTAGCGTGAAAGGGAATCCTAGTGTGACTCTGACATGGACCTTAAAGGAGTTGGGGTGGTAGTGAGCTACCTTACCAGTGTGCGAATAGGAAGGTGATATGTGGGTGACCGTGAGCTCTGGATTCGTTCATAGGTCAGGGAAGTGAACTGGGATTAGGGGGCTTATGCCCGGGTGTTTTGGGCTGACTATACCTTGTATCAAATGGGCCTATTCTGGATTGGACCGTATCAGGATTAGGCCTAGTCTTTTCCTCATTGTCAGTCCCGTTTTCCTATTTAGGCTTAGGACAATTTTTGGCCCTAACAGTTTGCCCCACACTCTCTGAGTTAAGGTTTTCTTAAGTCAGAGAGTAGAAAGCGATCGAGGCGTATTCAGTCTTCCTTCCCAGATGATCGGTTGTTGGTACAACTGACCAGTTTGATGCATGTGATTCATGGTCAAGGGTGGTTCGGTACCTATTGCCAATCCAAAGTATGCAATCATCGCGAGAGGGTGTGCCCGATCGGTGTGACGAGCTGAGGGGACTGAGATAATAAAGAGATTTCTGGGACTTACGTGTTCGTTCGGTATGTCTGGCCGACTGAAGAAATAAGCTAGCCTCTTAACAGGGGTTTCCGCCCAGTATGCCAGGTCGAGTAAATTAGAGACGACGTTAAACTGCAGGTTCGTTTGGTCGGGGTACCCAGGTGATCGAGTGGGTGGAATCGACTCAGCCGGCTTGCTGGACCGTCTAACGTGCGCTTGTGATGCCACGGGGCTCTTTACTAGATGCCATAGGGCCGAATAAAATGCGCAAACTCTGACCTTTGGTTGCCCACTCATCCGTTATGGAAGATCGAGTGGGCGAGATCTCCTGCCTTGATCATCTCGAAGGGGAACGTGAGCTAGACTACTCCTAGCTAGTCGACCAGTCAGGAGAATCTCTTGGGCCTGTGAAGCATGGGAGCATGTTGGGTCAATTTCTGAAGTCGCACACTGAGTCGGTTGGGAGGACGGGGCGGTTGAACATGGCTTCTGTACGGTGCTGCGGTTTCCTAAGTGCTGTGGATCCCTGCCACATGTACGGTGGTGATCAACCTTTCATTTTGGAGGCGGGAAAATGAAGAGTCGCTCTGACCTTTGGCCAATCATGGGCTGCCACGTGTCTGCTTTCGTTAGATTTTCCATATAAAAACGAGGGAACGGACTGTTCATCTTCCATTTTGTGTTTTCCTCCATTTTCACTACAAATTTTTTCCTTTTCCTTTCCTCTCCTTTGTTTGAGCAGTGGTGGTTCTCTTTATGGGATTCAAGAGTTGTTTACGATAAATACTCTCTCTTTGGGCTGATTTTTTTGTTTGTTTGTTCCGTTTGCTGAGTTTTTAGGAGATAGGGTGAGATTTTTTTTGAAGTTTGGTGGGGTTTCGACTGGATTTTGAGTTGTTTAGGATACAGAATTTTAGAATAGGCGTGAATTTTGGGATTTCCAGTGGATTTCCGGCGAGTTGCCCAATTTTTGGTGTTTTTCGGGTTTTTTAGACGGGATAAAGAATACACCAAATTACGTAGCATTCTGGCCCAGTCGGTCTGCCTGACCGATGTTAGTGTATATTAGTGTGTGCCCTAGAAACCATTCGTGTTGTCGGTTTCAGAGCATTTTGTCTTGTATCTATATATATCATAAATTATAGAAGAAAGAGTTCTTCAATTCATATATGTAAATTGCTTCCTTTATTCAGTCATGCATTTAAAATAAAGTATGTATATGAATTGTCCAGATGATTCATTTAATAGGTAAATGAATTATCGAAAAGGGTTCCTTACAGAAGCAATATAAATTTGGGCAACTATATTGCACAGTAGGCATACCGGATGCTTTCGAAAGATATCATGAGTTGATATAAGTACGGATGACGATGATAGTCATGTCACTGGGGCATTGGTTGGATTAACGGTTGGTGAACTGTTTTTCAAACGTGACTGAATAACGACAAATCACTTGGAAAAACATGTAGTCAATGATTTATCGTTTGGTTATATCTGCCACGATGTAGTCCTTTGACTCGAGACATTGTAGTCGGATCCGATATGGATGCGTATGGTTCATACGGTGTATAAGTACGAGACTAATCATGTTTCGTACAATAAAGCCTATTTGGTCATGCGTTGTTCATATGCGGAAACGAACGATGGTCAAGAGGGGATCCATTGACTCGAAAATATAGGATCGGGAGTACCGCTGACTCCACCCGGATTCGAGTTTCTAGACGAACATCGATAAATGTCAGAAAACTAAATCTCTGGCCAGAGTCTATTATTAGTCATAGAAAAGTAAGTTTGTGATGACAAGTTTCGGACATATTGATCGACAATTCGGTAGAAGATCGAGTTTAGGATTTTGACGTTCCATGAATCCATACTCGATTAGGATATCTCAATGGAGGGACTTTACCTGCATGGTACGTATGATCTGAAATGGGTTCGATGAAGTATTTCTTCATCGTGGTTTAGGGACTATGGCACATTGCTAGATGTTTACCATAGTCGTTGGGCCTCCGGATAGGTTTTCGGATTCATCCAGAACCGGCCCACGGCTAATCCACGGTGGACCTACATGGTCACAACAATAGCCTTGAGAAGTTAGAGAAGGATGAGAGAGAGAAATGATTATTCGAAGAGGGCTAGCACCTTCCTGGGGTAATAACGGGATTTCTATGGTAATAGTTACATAGAAAACTATTTGTGACATTTTAAGGATTAAAATGGTCAAGCAATAATTAATTATATTTAATTATTATATCTTAAAGTGTTAAGATTAATGAGATGAACAAAAATAACCTTTTAATAGTTAAAGGGTAAAAGGGTAACTTTATGGGTTGTCATTGTAAACTAGTTTAGTTTACATGGGCCCTTGAATAATATTGATTATTCAAAGGGTAGCATAATAAATTCATGGGGTCCCTTTATAAAATAAGATTTTATTGGGCTTTGAAGTGAAAAATAAATAATTGCAAAATTGCCCAAGTATATATAAATGCAAAAGGTTGCATTTTTGTTCATAACACACATTGCTCACTCAAAGCAAAACCAAAACTCTCTCTAAAAGCCACGACCACTCTCTAAACCTCTCAAGGTGGTGTTAAAGTGTGGAGGTCTCATTACTTTGAGGCTGATCTTCATCAATCCAAAGCAAAGGAGTAGGTATAATCTCTTTTCCAAGCTTTGTTTAAAAACCGGTTTTTAGAATCCATGCTTTCATGCTTTCATTCTCCATCTCCACCACTCTTCATGCATGTTGATTCTTTCAACCGAATTGGAGTGGCAAGCTGGAATAGGGTTGTAATCAGGTTATGAGTGGCCTAAGTTGGTCGTCCGGTCCATCGGACCGAGTAGAGAGGGTCGTGTCATCTGAAGGGGTCGATCGGTGATTTGAGGCGAATCGGGGTGAGTTGATACTAGGTCGGGGTCTGGGTTAGTCTGTTGAGAAGGTTGACCAGAGTTCTGACTCGGATTGTGTAGGTTGACCAGTGTTAACGGTGACAGGTCATATGGTGTTGGGGGGCGAGCAACATTTTGGAGGTGTTGGCTCATGCTTGTTCAGTCGGTAGTGCGGGGCGAGTGGTTGTCTGCCACTTACAATTTTTGGGTTCAATTATACGGTCGGGTAGGGTGGATAGGTTCAGATGTCAGAGCCAGAGTCGGGTAGCTCGGGTGGGGCTGGGGCAGATGTTGGGAACGAGTACGAACATGCTCATACCATGGTGGTGATGCCCGAGGGGGGCGTTCCGATGGGCATACCAGCCGGTGTCAGTGTAGCTACCCCAGGGACAAGTGGTGCCAGTTCGAGTGGATCGGGCAAGCATGGGGGAAGTAGGGAAGACTCCAAAGGAGCCGGTAGTCCATCCCCATCAAGTAGTAGCTCTGAGGAGGAACCAAGCCAACAGGGCAGCGGGATCCTGACTAGAGATTACGTGCTTAAGGATAGTGATGTGTGGCGTATCTGGACCATGTATCGCATTCTAGGTTCAGTTGAGATCCGGGCACCATAGTCATATGAATAGGTAGATTGGGAGGCAAAAGGTTGGGTGAGTGTTTATAAGAAGTGGTTTCATGACGGGTTGAGGTTGCCTATCCCTCGCCTCTCTAGGAGGTGCTGAACCACTTCATGATTACCCTGTCTCAGATCATGCCGAACGGTTGGAGGTTGTTCATGGCTCTGGAAGACCTCTGTGTGCGGAACCAGGTGATGTTTGGGCTGCACAAGCTGTTGTACTCTTATTTTCTAAAGGAGAACGACAAAGAGAAGGGTCGATATCTGATAAACCTTAGGCATGATCGGTCTCATCTAGTGACCGACCTTCGGTCTAGTGACAAGAACTGGAAGGACTGATACTTCTTTGTGAGGGGTCAGGCCGTCTTTAGGGAGAGAGGCCAAGGTGATATTCCAAGCAGTTGGCGAGCTACTGGTGAGATCCTTATCTTTTTTTGTACTTTGATTACTGAATCTTATTGTATTTTTTGCTTGCAAAGCTTGAGTACAATCGGGCCGGGCAGAGCGAGGACGGCTTGGACGTGCAAACCCAGAGGGTGCTAGACATTCTGAAGGCATAGAGGGATTGGCAAGTAGTATTGGCAGAGGCCAACCTCAGGACCAGCCATCTCTGGGTCAGAGTAGAGGCGATTCAGTGAGGTATTCCCTTCCTTTCTTTGAAGCAGACTTGGGATGTGCTTCTGACTCGGTACTGCAATCACACTATTTATGGTGAGTCAAGGCTGAACCCACTAACCGTTGAAGAGTTTGCACTTGCAGAGACACTAATGAAGAAGTTGAACGTCCCCAGCACGAGTGAGTCCATTGCCCGACATCGGGAGAAGAGGAGAAGGGAATCCTCGGCCAAAGAGGATAAGAGAGTGGAGGAGGTAGTGGTGACACCGTCGAGTCGTCAGCCCGTCGCTAGAGCCTAGTCATCCTAGACTGCGGTCTTGGATGACGAGACGAAGATGATCACTTTCAAGTTTCCAACTTCCACGTCGACCTATTCTGACGCAGCTTCCATAAGCAAACTAGCTGACTCGTTCCTGTTCCCGACGGATGAGACACGTTTGAACCAGATGGCCGCAGTCGCAGCCGCTAACTGGGGGGTATCCTGCGCTTTTCAGGTAAGGAAGGAGTTTTGTCTTATTTTGCTCATCACGGTTTGTACTGATGTAAATGTTTTGTTTGTGCAGGCATTCACGAGTAGTCTTCATTTGAGGAAGTCTATAGTGGCGTAGGAGAAGAGGATACATGATGTGTCCAAGGCAAAAACTAGTTTGCGCCAGAGAGAGACAGCAGCCCTGAAGGCCGAGCAGGAGAGTCAGCAGTTGTTGAGAGAGGTCGAGCGTGAGCTGGAGAGGTTGAAGAGTGAGTTGGCTAAGAACACTGCAGAGGTTGAGTCCCTCAAGGAGCAGTGCCTCACCATTGCAAACGATGCCATCATCAGGGCCCGGGGAGAACTTATGCTTGAGTACAAGACCGGGAAGACCTCTCACTAGGATCTGAACAAGGACATCCAACTCATGCAAGAGTTGCTAGAGGAGGGAGTTGAGCATACGGAGCAGCAAGTTGACGAGCAGATGCCCGATCTTGCTAGCCACCCGGGGCCGTTGATCACTGAAGATGTGGGTGTCAAGGTTGCTGGGATGGGTTCTGGCGGTGGAGACAAGGTGACTGAGTTAGAGATGGAGGAGATGACTCGCCCTGAGGATGCTTAGCTTCGTTTTCCTTCTGCTTATGTATTTTGGGGCCTGCGATGCCCTTTTTCTTGGTCGCGTGTGCCTTTTACTGTATCCCGAACTGAGCCGTTTGAGGCCGTTTATATGTTAGTACTTGCTGTTATGTTTTTTATTCTTTCTTGATGGTTGAGTGAGTTGCTGACTGCTTACGTGTACTAGGGGTTGAACTCTTATGCTTGTGTTGTGACTTTGGTGTGGCTCAGTGGCTGAGTCATGTAGACTTCTCGTTGGGTTAGGTCAATGACGTCGATTTGAGGGTGTAACAACCCTTCGCTCGGTCTGGCTGACTGAGTGTGTAGCTTCAAGAGCTGGTCCGAAGGTGTAAATCCATGGATCGGGCAGAGTCGATCCGAAGGTATAAATTCATGGATCGAGCAAGGTCGATCCGAAGGTGTAATTCCGTGGATCTAGCAAGGTCGATCCGAAGGTGTAAATTCGTGGATCGAGCAAGGTCGATCCAAAGGTGTAATTTATCAGTGGATTGAGCAGGGTCGATCCGAAGGTGTAAAATACTCGTAAATCGAGCTAGGTCGATCCAAAGGTGTAAAATATCCGTGGATCGAGCAGGGTCGATCCGAAGGTGTAAAATATATGTGGATCGAGTAGGGTCGATCCGAAGGTATAAAATATCAGTGAATCGAGCAGGGTCGATCCGAAAGTATAAAATATCAGTGAATCGAGCAGGGTCGATCCGAATGTGTAAAATATCCGTGAATCGAGCAAGGTCGTAAAATATACATGGATCGAGCAGGATCATAAAATATGCATGGATCGAGCAAGGTCGATCCGAAAGTGTAAAATATTCGTGGATCGAGTAGGGTCGATCTGAAGGTGTAAAATATCCGTAGATCGAGCAGGGTCGATCCAAAGATGTAAAGTTTTCATGAATCGAGCAGGGTCGATCCAAAGGTGTAACAAACATTTGATCGAGGAGGGTCAATTTGAAGATGTAAATTTTCTGAAAAATACTTCATTAAATTTGGGCCATGAGGTCGATTGTCTATGAAGAGGTGGATAGGCCCACTCACTCTTTTTAAATAAAAATTAAATAGTCAGAAAAACAAACAAATAGAACTACTTCACCTAAAAATAGTAGCGTTTGAGGTGGACGACATTCCATCTGTTGCTGATGTCTTTGCCCTCGGGGGTCTGGAGTCTGTAAGCGCCATTCCCCGTTTCTTTTGTGATCTTGTAGGGACCTTCCCAAGTAGGGCCGAGTTTGCCAGAGTTGATCTCCTTTCTGTTTTGGAAGACCTTGTAGAGGACCCAATCACTTGTTTTGAAAGTTCGAATCCTCACATTGCGACGGTAGTGTCAGGTGGCCTGTTGCTGATAGCCTGCATTGTGGATGCTCGCCCGCTCACGTAACTCATCGATAATGTCCAGGGCCTAGCAAAGGTTCTCGTCGTTTGTTTCCTTGTCTATCCATTGGAGCCTGGTGGACGAAACTGATACTTCAACTAGGATGACTGCTTCAGAACCATATGTGGGGGAGAAGGGGGTCTTGCCTATTGACGAGTGAGCCGTGTTTTGGTGGGACCAAAGGACTTCGGGTAGCTCATCTGCCCATGCACCCTTCGCTTTCTACAATCACTTCTTTAAGGTCTGCATGATGGTCTTATTCGATGACTCGGTCTGGCAGTTGGATTGGGGGTTGCGGGGGGTGGAGAAGCTCAGCTTGATCCCCTACATGGTACAGAAATCCCTAAAGCCTGAACTTATAAACTGGGATCCCTTGTCGTTGACAATTTCCTTCAATATCACAAATCTGCAGATTACATGTTTCCAGATAAAAGCTTTTAGCTCTCGGTCTCTGACTTGTGCGTAAGCTTTGGCTTCGATCCACTTAGTGAAATAATCTATCACAGCCAACATGAAGACTCGTTGCCCGGGTGCAGTCAGTAGTTTTTCCACTATGTCCATTCCCCACTTCATGAAGGGCCAAGGTGTGAGGATGGTATGGAGTCGCTCAGGTGGGAGATGTGAGACATGAGTGAACCTTTGACAATTGTCGTACTTTTTAACATAAACGGCCGAATCAGTGCGTATTGTTGGCCAATAATACCCATCGGTGATAACCCGATGTGCAAGGCTGCGTCCCCCAGCATGGTTTCCACATTCGCCTTCATGGAGTTCTGCGAGAACGCGTTTGGCCTCCTCTGGGCTTGGGCACTTGAGATAGGGACCAGAGAATGATTTTCTGAGGAGCTGGCCCTCATAGATGGTGAATCTGGCGGCTCGTGCTTTCAGTTGGCGTGCTTTGTTCTTGTCTACCGGGAGTTCGTTGTGTTCTAAGTACTTCACTATCGGGGTCATTCAGCAATCGGTTAGCTCTATATCCATTGCTTCCTCGGGCGACTTGTTTGGTGGTTGTTCCTTCCAGTTGGCTGGCCATTGCAGGAATAATAGAAGGATGGATGATTGGAAGGAACATTGAAGCGTTGAGCCGAGATTGGCAAGGGCGTCAACGTGAGAGTTCTCCACTCTTAGGACCTGGGCGATGGAGAACTCTTTGAATTGGGCCTGGAGTTCTTTGACCAGGTTCAAGTAAGCCTTCATCTTCGGGTCTCGTGTTTGGTAAGTGCCTTGCAGCTGGTTGACTACGAGCTGGAAGTCAGACTTCACCTCCAGTCTCCTTGCTCTGATTTCTTTGGCTAGGGAGAGACCAGCGATCAGAGCCTCATATTCGACTTCGTTGTTTGTGAACTTGAACCTACACCGTATTGCCCGTTGAATGATGTCTCCTTCTGGTGTAGTCAGTACTAGCCCGAGTCCGCTTCCATTCACGTTACTTGAGCCATCCACTGAGAGAGTCCACTTAGAGGTTGACCCACTGTTCATGCATATAACTCATTTTCTGCTTGGGTGGTGGTGCTAGGGGTGAAATCAACAATGAAGTCTGCCAATGCTTGGAACTTGACGGTAGTGCGAGGCTGGTATGATATGTCAAACTCACTAAGCTCTACTGTCCATTGCGTGAGTCAGCCTGATAGCTCTAGTTTGTGCAGTATCTTCTTGAGTGGGTAAGAGGTGAGTACGACTATAGAGTGGCTCTGAAAATACGGCTTGAGCTTCCTAGATGCATGGATGAGGGCAAGGGCCAGTTTCTCCAGCTGACTATATTGCGTTTCTGCGTCAAGGAGTGACTTGCTTACATAGTAGACCGGTAGCTGCTTCGCACCCTCTTCCTAAACTAACACTACTGAAATTGCCGTCTCCGAGACTGCCAAATAGGTGTAAAGCTTCTCCCCGTCCACAGGCTTGGACAGTAGCGGAAGGGAGGTCAGGTATCTTTTCAACTGTTGCAAGGCTTTCTCGCAGGAGGGGGTTCACTCGAACTTCTTGGACTTCTTGAGAGCATGGAAGAAGAGATGGCACTTTTCAGCGAATTTGGAGATGAAGCGGCTCAAGGCAGCCACTCGTCCTACCAGGCGTTGGACATCCTTGATGCAAGCTGGAGATGGTATACTGAGGATCACTCTAATCTGGTTGGGGTTGTGATAAGAGTGTAATTTATATATTTTTATTCCTTCCGTATTATGTTTTTTGTTATGTTTTATGTCTATTTGAGTTGATTAGAGATTATATTGTGAGTTTGGCATAGTTGGATAGACTTTAGGAAATAAGTGATAAAAGATTAGCAAATTCCAAATTTTTGTTATTCTGACCAGTGCTGCGTTTTTCAGGTTTTTCATGGAGTTAGAGTTCTCGATTGCGAAAGTGTTCTTTAGAAAAAAAAAGTAAAGTAGACGAATCAAGCTTTCCAGAAAGGTATTATGGGCCAAAATCCGAGTTCGTTTAGGTTTTCAGTAGTTGTTGCAAAGTCGGACCTGGAATCCTAATCCCGGAAGCATTTCCTGGTTGAGTATTGAATCTTCGAACGGGCCTAACTGGAGCTTCAGATATCGAAAGCGGGTGATTCAAAAGCCCATATTCATCTACACATCTAGGACTACAACTTTTATGAAGTGATAAATCCCAGAAAAGATCTTTTACATTGCAAGAATCCTGGTGCAAGCTGGAGACAAATTCTGTTTTCCATATCTGATAAGATTTTGACAGTTTTGGAAGTCTATCTTTTAGGAAAGATCTAGGAAAGTAATTTCCGTGATTCCTTGGGTAGAATTAAGGAAAACGCATATTATTTATTGAGGAGTGTTAGGTTAAATGAAAAGAAGAGAGAGAAACATCAGTAGAGTTTAGTTTTTAGTTTTTTTTACTTTCTACGTCAAGATGTGAGCTGATTTTTCTTCTTCATTTCAAGGGGATTTTGAAGCCTAAATTCATGTCATTGGTGTAATTTAACTTCAATAACGTTGTTCTTAATCTCGTTTTTATTAGAGTTGTTTATGTTATTCTGTTTTAATTGTTTATGAATTTTGTTTGGGTGATTTAGTAATGGCCTACTGAATTGTTTAATCAGAATTTTATCTATTAATATTAAGAATTGTGATACGTAATCGTCCTCTTTCTATTCAATGAGTAACACATGATGATAGATGATTATGGACAAGTTTTCAGTCTGTTATCTTGAATAACATAACCTAAGTTAAATAATCCGATCTTGCGTGATTGTTGCTTAGATTGATCTATTTTCCTAATTCTTAAGGCTGCCATTGAATTAAATTTAGAGAGCTTGTTCTAGGTTGTTCAAGGGTTAGGATCTATTTGAAGAGCTTATTTCAGTAGTGACAATTAAGGAAAAATTCGGGTAACAGAGCTTGTTGTCTCCTAGGGTCAATAGTTCCATAATAACGAGATAGAATAGTGTTACGGTTAGTTCATGTCCAATGCATGTTTAGGTGGATCTTGAACCGAGAACTGGTTGTTGTTAATTTGATATTTTGTCTCATTCTGTGTTTCATTTGCATGTTTAGGTGGATCTTGAACCGAGAACTGGTTGTTGTTAATTTGATATTTTCTACCGTTAGCGATTTATTTGTTTCACTTTTGATTGCATTGTCTACAACCCCTTTCATTACTGTTGTCATGTTTATTGTTTAGGGTTTTATTTTATTTCTTAGTTGTTTTCATTGTTTTAGAACATAGAAATTAATCGAATCATTCCCTGTGGGATCGACCCTTGCTTACCCTATATACAATTCATTAGTTTGGTTAGGAAGGTTATTAATTTAGAGTATTTGGCATGCTACCAGGTTGGCTTCTATCCCTCGCTGAGTCACCATGCAGCCCAAGAATTTACTTGACGAGACACCAAATGAGCATTTGGCTAGATTCAGCTTCATGTTATACTTTCTTAGAACGGCAAACACCTAGTTGAGGTGGTCAAGGTGCTGTTCGGCCATTAGGGACTTGACTAGCATGTCATCGATATAAACCTCCATGGTGTCTCCAAGGTGCTCGGCAAACATCCTATTGACCAGCCGCTAATAGGTAGCCCCAGCATTCTTGAGACCGAACGGCATCACCTTGTAGCAATAGGTTCCCCACTCCGTGATGAAAGCTATCTTCTCTTGGTTGTCCGGGTGTGTTAAGATTTGGTTGTAACCTAAGAAAGCATCTATGAAACTAAGGAGCTCGTGGCCTGCAGTCGCATCAACCATCATGTCGATATGTGGGAGAGGGAAGGAATCCTTAGGGCACACTTTGTTTAAGTCCGTGAAGTCGATGCAGACTCTCCACTTTCTGTTCTTTTTCTTTACAACCACTACGTATGCCAGCCATTCGGGATAATAGACCTCTCTGATCATACCGTTGCTTAATAGCTTTTTAACCTCTTTATTGACTATCTGGTTGTGCTCTGGTGCGAATTTCCTTCTCCTCTACTTCACTGGCTGGTGATCTGGATCTACCTTGAGGTGGTGGACCATTGGCTTTGGACTGATTCCTGTCATGTCGGCGTGGGACTAGGCGAAACAATCTTAATTCTGTCTGAGGAATTCTATCAACTTCTCTCTTGTCTCGGGCTTGAGGAGGGAACCTATATGCGTCTTTCTCTCGGGATCATCCGGATGTATCTGCACTTCATCCAACTCTTCCATAAATGGTTGATCTGGCTTGCTCGGGGGGTTTGGATGGGACTGTAATTGCTATGAAGCATTAGCTTTTCCCTTGAAGGCGTTCTTGTAACAATCTCTGGAAGCTTTTGGGTCCCCCTTGATTTCTCATACTCCCCATTTGGTAGGAAACCTGATCATCTGGTGGAAAGTGGATGGGACCGCTCGTATGTCGTGGATCCAGGGTCAGCTCAAGATAACATTGTAGGGTGAAGGACAGTCGATCACTAGGAAGACACTCTATTTGTTTACTCAGTTGGCGTAGATAGGGAGGACGATCTCTTCGATGGTGTACTTCTACTTAGAACTGAACCCAACTAGTAGGGTTGGCCTTCTGTTGATGTTTTCCTCTTCCAAACCCATAGCCTTCACTGCTTCAAGAAACAGAATGCTTGTTTATGATCCCCCATCTATGAATACCTCTTGACTAGGATATTGGTGATCTGGAGGGAGACGACCAGAGCATCGTGATGAATAGCGGCCAGGGTGACCGGTTCCTCATCTTCAAACTGAATTACCTGATGGGAATGTGACCGAGAAGCTGGATGGATGGACTGGATCTCATGGTGGATGTTGGCTCTGGTGTAGCGTTTGGCTGAGGAGTAGTTGACCCCGCTGATTTCTGACCCCCCAGAGGTGAGTGAGTAGAATCCTTTTGGTATGGGCTCTCGCGGGGGTGGAGATGCTTCTTTAGTGCTTTTCTGGCTGATGGTGTGCTTCCCCTTGTCTGTCAGCAGATCTCGGAGGTGTCCCCTTTTCAAAAGTGGGGCAACTCTAAGTGCAAGGCAATGCAGTCCAGGGTGTTATGTCCATGGTCGTCGTGGAACTCGCACCACTTAGTCGTGTCTCTCCTTGCTTCGGCGTTGAGCTTGCCTGGCCACTTAACACTAGATCTCATTCCTTTCATGATCGCTACCACTTGGGCTTGTTCGACGTTGAGGTTGTATTCTAGTATTTTGTATCAGCTCCTCTGTTGCCGATTCTAGGTGGCTGGCGGTCATATTACGGCTGGCAGTCATATGGTTTCCTGACTTTGTTCAAGTAACGCGTAGGGGGTTGGTAATGGGGTTCCGTCGGTCTGAGCTCTAGCCTCCTATCATTCCACTTGGGGTTGTACCTAGCGTGAATTGCTTGGTTCATCTCATCTTCCTTCCACCTTATTTGTATCACCGCTCTGGTCAAGGCGTCTTCCATCATGGTGCAACCAAGTTTCGTTAATTCTTTATATAATTCCCCATCAGGGAGGAGACCTTTTTTGAATGCATCCACGGCTGTCTCGGTGTTGCAAGAAAGAATGGAAATTTTCTCTTTGTTGAATCTGTTGACATACTCTCTCAGTGGTTCCCCCATTTTCTGGTATACTCTGTATAGATCAGCTGATAGTTTCTTGAGCTTCTTGTTGCTGGCGAACTGCTCCACAAAGGTGTCAGTGAGTTGCGCGAATGAGTCGATGGAACTGTTGGGGAGATTTATGTACCACTGGAGTGCTGGATCGGCTAAACTTGAACCAAAACTCTTACACATGCAAGCTTCCCTCAATGCTTGGGGTATTAAGACAGTGAACATCTACTGTTTGTACTAGGCTATGTGATCATTTGGGTCTATTGTGTCGTCATAGGGCTTCATGCTGGGAATAGTAAACTTGTGGGGCATGTCTGCTAGGGCGATCACATCCACAAATGGTGAATCAGCGTAGTAGTAAGGCCTACTCTTCTTGGTGGGGATCGGCATTCCTAGTATACGCCTCATCTCTGCCTTTACATCAGCCAGTCTCTTGGCCAATATCAGTTCCATAGGAGATGGGGATCCCACTAGGTCATCCCGTTTGACTGGGTCGGCCATTGCATTCGCGCTTGGCATATTTAGTTGGGTCATTCCACGTGGTGTAGCCTGGTGGATCATTCCTCCGTGTACATCCTGGTAGCCTAGGTCGCCGTTCATTCCCTCCGGTTGGATGACTCCCATTGTAACTGATTGGGTGTTTCGCCCTGCATGGATGGTCAGGGGGGTTGTTTGGTATTTGTTCAGCCCATAAGGATGGATGGACTCGAGTGGGATAGTTTGGTTTGGGTGGCCATTCGACCCACGAGGGTGAGCCGAGCCAAATGGTGTTTGTGTGAGGATGGTCGACTAGAGGTGAGGTGGGATGGCAAGGATGGGCTGGTGTTGCTGGAGCGGGTTTTCTGTCATTTGGGAGCCTTGATCTTGAGACTGAGATGGATCGGCTAAGCGGGGTTCTGTTGGCAGATTTTTTTCTCAATGAATCAGGACCGAATTGTCGACCACCGACGAACTTAGTTGACGTGACCATTTATCAGAGGCCATAGATCTGTGCTCAAGGGTTTGGAGAGGTTGCATAGATGGAACCGAGGCGCGAAACCGATTGGGTTGTACATGGGAAAGCAGAAGCTGAAGATCGTAAAAATGACTTACCTTTTCTTTCAGAGATTGGTTCTCGGCCCTGATAGATGCATTTTCGGTCCAGATTGCAGTGTTCTCAGCTTCCAGTGCGGCTATCTTGTCTGAATTCTGTTGCATAAGGGCGGTCAGAGCCTCCAGTTTAGCCTCAAGGCCGGGGTTAGCATTGTCAGAATGGTCAGCCATAGAAAGTTCCTCTACGTAGCAAGGTTCATTGAGCTGAATGATTGCTAGAGGCCATACGGTGGGTGCCAAACTGTAGATGTAAAAATCTACCTATACGGAAGGAGGGTCTGATCCCATGAGGTTAAGGCCACTAGCAATCTGCTGTACCTGCACACGTAGAGAAACAAACATGAAGCGACGGAAAACACCGAGGTGGTGTTTGCCGTAGGCACTCCGACGCTCAAGTCAGCAAGGCTGAAAGAGGCTAATTTAGTAAGGGCTAGGGAGTAGAGAGGTTACCAGAAGTCTAGTCGGGGGCTGTGACTATGGCTGTGATGTGAAATTCTCAAGCGAGAACTCCGGGGTCTGAAGGTGTAGTGTAATCTCCCCTGTGAGAGGGCTGGCCTCTGTTTATATAATGACTATCTAGTCTCCCAATCCTAGTGGGATTGGGAGTTCTCATAGCAATCTGTTTCCTCCAAGGATACATCCTTTGATCCCCTTATCCTGGCGTGAAAAGGAATCCTAGTGTGACTCTGATATGGACCTTAAAGGAGTTGGGGCGGTAGTGAGCTACCTTACCAGTGTTCAAATAGGAAAGTAATATGTGGGTGACCGTGGGCTCTTGATTCATTCATAGGTCCAGGAAGTGAACTAGGATTAGGGGGCTTGTGCCCAGGTGGTTTGGGCCGACTATACCTCGTATCAAATGGGCCTATTTTGGATTGGACCGTATCAGGATTGGGCTTGGTCTTTTCCCCATTGTCAGTCTCGTTTTCCTATTTGGGCCTAGGATGATTTTTAGCCCTAACAACAGCCATGAGCACAACCAATTTCTCAAGAACTTGAGATGCAACTGGGAATTTTAAACTAATAAATTTTGCTACAAAGAGCAAGGCGAATGTGAGCATTATAAGAAGAGAAAGAAGATGGAAAGATGAAGGGAGATGGAATTGGTTTTGCACATATTGGAGAGAAATTTCAAGAGCTGATGTGAAACAAAATGCCATTATTATGTTTTGCCACTGAAGCTTGTTGTGAGGAAGAGGTGGCTTGGGCTGAGCATCTGGGCTAGACGGTGGCTCTTGGTGGTGGTGGGTTGGAAGTTGCTAGTTGGAGGTTGAGAAAAGTTGAAGAATAGAGGTCTTAAGTGAAGCTAAAACCATCTTGATTCTAAGTACCAAATCCATGAAGATGTTCATTTGAGATTGTAATAACACAAGTAAGCAATCACGTGTTTATTTTCCTATCATATTCATATTCCAAATCAAAATATATATTTGTTTCCTTATTCTCAAAATCTTATCCTAATTTATTCACCTATTTTTAATTTTTAAATTCAGGCTTGTAATAACCACCCAACTCTACCTAACAATAATATTTTAAAAGTACTACATTATATAACTAAACAAAAGCACAATTTCCTAAGGTATGTAATACTTTTAATGACGTTTTAGTTCTTATTACTAACGTTTTGGTTCTTGAGACAAAGATCATTAAACCTGTAATTGCATACACACAATCAAACCAAAAAAAAAAAAAAAAAGACTACATTTCCATGTTTCGGTTCCCGCCGGATAATATAGGGTACCACGTTCCCCTAACACCCACCAATATATTTATATCACCTATGAATATTTTCTCTTTCTTGAATCTCTATCATTATCAATTTAAAATTTAATGTGGAAACAATGTATTAGTGGATGGTACGAGTGACATGGTACCCTTGTAGTTCTTGGCTTCCACAATTTTATTGCTATAAATTTCTTAGACAATGAAATTATGAAAGGATTTATATAATCTGAAGTTTCTTGTTACCTTCCTCTAACTTTTGTGGCTGTCCCTGTCTACTTGTGGGTTCAAATAGAAAATTTATTAAAAATCATGTGAAACTACAAGATTGATTAGGTTTCAACATATTTGAAGTACAAAAGGCTGTATCAATCTGATATAAACAGAGAACACAGATGATCATATACTTTTACTATTATAGATTTCTTGGGATCACCATCTTATTAAAAATTTGGACCACATCATGTGAAGAATAAGATGGTCTTTTAACTTACAACATTTATTTAGAAAGAAAACGTTGGTTTCAATAATATATAATCATTTGGATTTATTCATATCCGAATTTTAATCTGATTCACACACAGATTGGATTTTTAATCCAATAATCTTCATCAACAAATAGTCCAAGTTTTTGTATTAACGAAATATTTAAAATGCTGTATGGTCATCTGTCAATTAACCGAACCGATTAATATTTGACTTTGGCTGTGGTGATCCAATAAGTTTTTTCCAACTTGGTCCTCAAAAGAGAAGGAATATTTACTTTTGTTTTTTTTGTTTTTTGGTTTTTGGTTTTATTAATAATTGTTATTAATGCTGATCCCCTCCACTCCATTTACTTCAGTCAAAGAAACTTGGCATCATGTGAAGAATAACTTACAACATTTATTTAGAAAGAAAATGTTGGTTTCAATAATATTATAATCATTTGGATTTATTCATATCCGAACTTTAATCTGATTCACACACAGATTGGATTTCTAATCCAATAATTAAAATGCTTTTGTTCATCAATTTATTAACCGAACCGATTAATACAAAAAAAAAAAAACCGATCCGATTGGCTTGAGTCTTTTTCGTTCTTATGATACCAAACTTCTTGCTGATTTTTCTTCACCGACCTTGACTGTAAGTTATCCTGCATTATTTTGCAAACACTCTTCATGAAAAATCTTAAATAAATATTTTTTCTTTCTTTTATTCCTTTCGATTTTGACCAAATGCTAAGGTAGAAATAGAATTACCTTAATTTATTGCCTATATTAAAATACATAGTCACATAATTTTCCTGAAATTCATCCAAATTATAAAAAAAAATATAATAATAATTAAAGTCTAATTAAGTTGTCCACAATAATTATAAATTTAAATTTCCAGAAACTAGAATTTCATATAGTTTTTAGATAATATACAGAGTTTTGTTACTTTAAAAAAGAAATAATTAATAAAAAGTAAGAATACTTATTTATATAGTTTTTTATTTAATATATTACAATTTTTGTTCATACGTTTTTATATTATGACATTAAATTCTTATTTTTGCTTATCAAATAATCAACTTCAAGACATATATACTTCTAATTATAGTAGCATGATATACTACGGCAAAGGGATTGAGATCTAAAAAATTTTGTAGAAGTGATGATAAATTATGAGTTTTTTAATAATTTGGAAAATATTTACACATAACATGGACATTTTAAATATTATTTTATAAAATAAAATAAAAAAAATTGAAGTTGAGGAAGGACAATCCCTCATTTTTCAAAGATTATAGGGGTGCCCTTTGGATTCCACCAGGGCTTTAATAAAATATAGATTATAGTTTTATTAAAATCAATTCTCCATTTGAACCCCACAAAAGCCGACCTCATTACACGTCTAAACTTGAGAAAGCGAAGATGAAACTTTACATCACATACCGTTATCAAAAAAAGTAAAAGACTCTGCCTAGAGATTTCCATGTTTCGGTTCCCACGAATAATGCCCGATATTTAAATTAATTATTATGTTTCACATTATATTACAAATACATAAGTGACATAGCGAAAATTCGAATTCTAAATCTACGTGCTTAACACCATTTTATTAAAATTAATCTAAAAATGTTAATTAATAGTACCACTAAATCAAGTAAAAAAATTGATATTACAATATCCGAACAATTGTGTAAAATACAACATACAAAAAGTAGGCTTAGAAGCTATTCAAGATCACAACTGTAAGCATGCTGGCAACATAGACAGCCCAAGTAGCACACTTGAGGCTGAGTGGAAAAGGAATTGCTATGGTGTAGAAGACAGTCGTGACAGCCATGAGCACAACCAATTTCTCAAGAACTTGAGATGCAACTGGGAATTTTAAGCTAATAAATTTTGCTACAAAGAGCAAGGCGAATGTGAGCATTATAAGAAGAGAAAGAAGATGGAAAGATGAAGGGAGATGGAATTGGTTTTGCACATATTGGAGAGAAATTTCAAGAGCTGATGTGAAACAAAATGCCATTATTATGTTTTGCCACTGAAGATTGTTGTGAGGAAGAGGTGGCTTGGGCTGAGCATCTGGGCTGGACGGTGGCTCTTGCTGGTGGTGGGTTGGAAGTTGCTGGTTGGAGGTTGAGAAAAGTTGAAGAATAGAGGTCTTAAGTGAAGCTAAAACCATCTTGATTCTAAGTACCAAATCCATGAAGATGTTCATTTGAGATTGTAATCACACAAGTAAGCAATCACGTTTCATCTGGATATATAAAGTTTAAGGCTATCGGATCGGATTTTGTACATGTATTCATCGGTTCAGTTCAGCAGTTTGGATTAAGAGAAAAAGATTAAAAATTGTGCACTTTTTCATCGGTTCGGTTAATGAAAGTTTGATACAATGAATTGACTCAAAGCCTGTCGGATCGGTTTTGTACATTCATCGGCTCGGTTAATTAAAGTCCCCTGACTTGGAAGTCATTGTTTCTCAATCTTCAACTTCACGCAACAATTTTTTTTTTTTTTTTTTTTTTTCTGTTTTCTTTTTAAGCATAGAAAATGATTGGAAATTTACGGAAAATGAAAACGGCATAGCATTATTTTAAATTTGGGTGCGCTTGGTTCAAAAATTTTGATACTTTTTAGAACAATATTTTGAAAAAAAGTAAAATTTGGTCGTTATTATGAGGTAAGATTTAAAAATCAACAAAAACACCCTATAGGTTTGTTACTTTACTGAACACCTCTGTAATAAAACATTAAAAATTAACAAAAATACCCCCACCTATCCATTAAATATAACGGTGAATTGGACCTGCCGTCCGAGAGGGTGGTCGAAGTCATTGTATCGGCGTACGACCGGCTGGATCGGACTGATCGTGCGTCGGGCCACGTTTGGTTGTCAATGACGGTCATATCTTGGCCATCGTTGACAACTAGCTAAGGCTAAAGATCTTATTTTGTGGTAGATCTGGCCTTTCCGGCCAAATCCATGGTGGATTTAGTCGAAAAAGGCTAGATCGGCGCATGACCAGCAAGATCCAATCGATATTGCACCAGTATACTAGATTCCGGCCATCTTCTGGTAGTGGTGGCTGGAATCTGACAAATATGGGTTGATGGGGGTGTTTTTGTTAATTTCTAAACTTTTTTTAGTGTATTTAGTTAAATTAACAAACCTAAGGGGTTTAAAAGTAATTGGATAAAATAGAATAGTATTTTTGGAATAGCAAAACAAATGTGTATTTTGGATATGATAACAATAGAATATGGTAAAAATTGTGAAACAAACACACCCAAAATTTTTCTGTTTATCCAGGTCAAATAGTGCAAGTCTAGGTGCTGATCTATGCATACTACGGTCCCGGCGATGGGATTTGGATGGGGTTGTTTATTTTTATTTTGGTTATTTACTCAATTTTACTTGGATTACGATCTTCTGCTCATCTCAGCTTTATTATAATTAACTTTGTATAAACTATTGACGTGTGGGTACAAGAAATACATAATAATACTCTTTCCTTCTCTGACTTCTTTTTACTATTTGACGCTTAGTTGTATGATAGAGTAATGCAATATTAGATTTAAACGTTCTCGGAAGTTGTACTTTTACAAAATAAAAAGAAAATATATTAATGGGTTGTTTAAAAGGAATTTTGTTTCCAGGTTGTGGTGTAGTTTTCATTTCTTCTTTTAATTTTCTTTTGGATTAAATGAAATCATTATAGTTAATTGATTTGTTTAAGAACCATTTAAAAATAATGTTAAAACCTATGAAAGAAAATTTTGATAGAGAAAATATAATATTAAGACCTTGAAGGGCAATAAGAGTTTCAAGTGGACAGAGGAATACGAGAAAGCTTTCCACAAATTGAAAAGGCCCCTAGGACAGCCTCCACTATTGGCAAAGCCTGTCTCGAGGGAGCCCCTTCTACTATATTTGTTGGTCTCTCAGTTTGCAATCAACGCGACCTTGATGCGTGAAGAAAGGGGAGTTCAATGGCATATCTACTATGTGAGCAAGCAATTGCTCGATGCCAAAATGAGATACTCAGAGATGTAAAAGCCTGCTTTAGCACTCCTTATGGCAGTAAGGAAGTTGCGGCCATACTTTCAGGCACATATAGTGAACATACTCACAAACTTCCCACTCAAGAAAGTGATGCAAAAGCTCGAGGCATCGGGAAAATTAATTCATTGGGCAATGGAACTGAGCTAGCATGACATCAAGTACTTCCTAAGAACAGCAATCAAAGGCCAAGCATTGACAGAATTTATTTCAGAGTGTTCCTATCAATCCAAAGGGGAATTGAGCTCGCCTGAAGCGAGCACTACTAATAAAAGCAGTTCGGTAGAGGAAAAGCTCGAAAGTTTGTGTAGTGGACCTTATATGTGGATAGTTCCTCCAATGAAAAAGGAGCGGGGGCAGGGCTCCTACTAGAAGGTCCCTTGATACGAAAAATCGTACCAACCAGAGAGATCCGATTGACCTTGAAGGAATCGGAACTGATGTGTATGTGATTAATTGAAATCAACAATGAATAATGAAAGAGCAATAAAATAAAGAACTCAAAGAGATTTTTAAAGTGGTTTGGCAAGTTGAATCTGAAGCTTACACCCACTTTGTTTTCTATTACTTTTGAGAATTACCAAAAAAAAAAAAAAAAGTCTTTTGCCTAAAATAATTTGATAACCCCTTTCTTAATGTTTTAGGGGGTATTTATACATGATTTTCACAAAGGAAAGAGAGATGAATCCAGGATTGTGATCAGACTTGGTATGCAATCCCATGATTTTAGTGATTGTGCGCTAAGATCACACTGCAATTGATGTTGGTCTTATCTCCTTCGAAATATCAAAGATTGGTGTTCATCCTCTGATCCATTGAACAATTGTCAAGATTGGTTGCTGCGACGAGCTTCTGCTGGATCGGGCTTATTCTGGGTCACACTGATTTAGGGTCAAACTATAATTCTACGAGCTTCTGAGATCTCTTAGCTTCTAGCAAAATCACACACAATATCGGCCCCCTAGTGTTTAGAGGTCGTGTCAAGCTTCGAAAACTAAAGTTGTTCAATTTGCCGCTTAGACTGAATTCCTTTGTCGACTTAGCTCGCACATTAGTTGTTGAATTATTTTTAAGCTTCATCATGCGATCTTAATTTCACCCGAGGTGACCAAGATCTAGCTTATGCAATGATGTAAAATTCGAATTTTGAAATGGAGGACATAAGGGTAATTTCTGAGATGGCATGTCATGCATTAAATGTAGCCAGCTTTTACAGTTACTTTTTTCGTGCGTGGACAATGACAGTTGGCCACGTATGAAATCGAAGCGACGTGCATTTGCCACTAGCGAAGTCGAGGTGACATGTGCTGACGGTTGTGATTGCTCAATCCAATGGTTGATTGCCCATCACAAATCATCGCCACGTCTCACCATTGAACGACCCAAATAGCTTAACAAATGGAGGGTTGAGATTCGTCACAAATAGATGGCTTAGATCGCTTCCCGTCGTTTTGACCACCTTCTTGACACTATAAAACATGCTCTTCACCCTTACTCAAAAATTATCTGCTTGAGCTTATTTGGTTACCATCTCTATTTGTCTGTGCTAACCCTTGTTCACCCTTAGTTCACACTTCGTTGATCACCTTAGAGGACCTTAAGTGGATAAAAGAGAGTTATGCAACCCAAAACTCTCTTTGTGTTCCAGGAAATTATCAGTCAGAGCTTATTTGGTTGCCATCTGTATTTGTCTATGCTAACCCTTGTTCACCCTCAGTCGCAGTGAAAAGAGGGGGTAATCCTCCCATTCAACAAGGCCTTATTGGGTGAGGAGTCAACTTACCTCAAATTCTGTCATGGTATCAAAGCTAGGCCTAGTTGAGTTGAGTATTTGACCAATGAGTGAGGAGTTAGAGCTAACAACTACCTTTATCAACATGCATGACCCAACATATGGGCTTAATCGTGAAGGGGAGTGTTGGAGTTTCATACTAACTATGTGTACTCATGCCTACTGGTTTACCCAACATATGGGTTTGACCGTGAGGGAGAGTGCTGGAGTTTCCACACTGACTAGACATGCTTAAGTTTACGGGCTTAACTGTGAGGGGAACTGTTGGAGTCCCACACTAACTAAGCACGCTCAAGCCTACTGGTTTATAAGAGAGGATAATCCTCTCATTTATTAAGGCTTTACTGGGTGTTGAAGAATGAAGAAGAATAAGCTGCTTTCAAGTAGTCGTTAGTTTGTTATGAAGTTAGTTTCAAGTAGTCGTTAGTTTGTTATGAAGTTAGTTAATCAGTTCTTTGAGTTAGTTAATGTTTGATAAGTCTGTTATAGGACTACTATATATAAACATACACTGATGTAACTGTGTTTTCCAATTCAATGAATTCAATATCATTTTTCATCTATGAATTAATTTCATCATGGTATCAGAGTTGTGTTGCTTTCTCTAAACACAAACTTGTTCTTTTCTTCTAAAAATCTTTTTTTTATTGTCACTGCTTTCTGCACTACATCAATGGCGACCTTAACCTCCAATTCAACACAAGATGTTTCTAATCCCTTTTATCTTCATTCTAATGAAAATCCTGCTATTGTACTTGTTCCTCCTGTCCTTGATGGAAAAATTATCATACCTGGGCATGAGCTATAAAGATGGCATTATTATCCAAAAACAAGTTGAAGTTTGTCGATGGCTCTATTAAAGCTCCTCCAACCACTGATTCTTTGTTCTCTGCCTGTTAAAGATGCAATACTATGGTACTTTCTTGGCTTATTCATTCTCTTTCATCATCCATTACTAGTAGCATTTTATGGATAGATAAAGCTTATGATGTATGGGATGATCTTCAAGAATGGTTTTCACAAGTAGATATTTTTAGGATCTCAGATTTGCAAGAAGAGATTTATAGTTTTAAACAAGGGGATCAAAGTGTTACTAATTACTTTACCGAATTAAAGATTCTTTGGGATGAGTTGAAAAACTTAAGGCCACTTCCTACATATACTTGTGCAACACCTTGCTGTTGTGGGGTATTGACTACTTTCAAGAATTATCATAATAGTGATTATGTCATTCGATTTCTCATAGATCTTAGTGATCAATTTGCTGTTGTCAGAACTCAAATCATGCTCATTGATCCACTTCCTCCAATCAATAAAGTATTTTCTTTAGTTTTGCAACAAGAAAGACATATGAGTTTTGGAGTTGCTAAAGTGTTCATTAATAAAGCTGTTAAAGAGAATTCTCAAGCTAACAAATCACAAAACACTTGGAGGTTTAATTCATCAAGTTCACAGCACAATGGAGATAGTTGGTTTTGCACATTTTGTGGCAAACCGAGACATATTGTTGAAACTTGCTATAGAAAGCATGGTTTTCCACCCGGTTACAAGTCCAAAAGTCATAATCCCACTACTCATAATCTAATTGTAGAGGAAAATGGCACAAATCTTCCTATGCAATCTGATGCTTCAGTCAATAATCCAGAGGGTTCTGGTGTTTCTTTGACCCAAGATCAATATCATCAATTGCTTGCTTTGCTCCAATCATCCAATTCTGAGCAATCATCTCATGTGACTAACCAATTTTTTGTTTCTCAACCTAAGTCAACACTTACGTCTCATTTTTCTTCTTCAGTTCTAGGTAACCATTTTGCTTTAACCTGTTCTAGATCTCCATTATGGATTGTAGATACAGGTGCAACAGATCACATTGCCCATTCTTTGTCTTCCTTTGATAGTTATAAACAAATCAAACCAATCTTAGTCACATTACCGAATGGTTCCAACATCAATGCTCAATATTCTGGGGTTGTAAGTCTCACTGACAAATTGGTTCTTACAAATGTACTCTATATTCCTGAATTTTCTTTTAATCTGATATCTGTTACAAAATTGACCTCCTCACTAATTGCTGCCTAATCTTTCAACGTTTTTATTGTTTAATCCAGGATCTAACTTTGTGGAAAACGATTGGTTCAGCTAAAGTGCATGATGGCCTATATGCAATGACAAAATCTCCTGTTTCTACAACCAGTTTTTTACAATCTCCGTTTGTTTCTTTAGCTTCAAGTACTGCATTGTTTGATATTTGGCATTATAGACTTGGCCATATATCTGATTCTAAAATAAAATACTTAGCTTCTTGTATTCCTGGCCTTAAATTTCATAACAATAAAGCTTGTACCATTTGTCATTTGGCTAAACAACCAAGGTTACCTTTTCCTGTGAGTCATTCCAAAACTTCTAAATGATTTGATATGATTCATGTTGATATTTGGGGTCCCTATGCAATATGTTCTGTTCATGGTCATCGATTTTTCTTAACTATCGTGGATGACTATTCCAGATTTACATGGATTTACTTGATCAAACAAAAATCTGAAGTTAGGCAGCTAGTTTAGTCCTTTTTTGCTCTCATAGAAACTCAATTTTAAGCTAAAATAAAAACCATTCGTACTGATAATGGTGTTGAATTTGTAATGCCTAATTTCTATGCCTCAAAAGGAGCCTATCATCAAACATCTTGTGTTGAGACACCTCGACAAAATGGTGTGGTGGAACGAAAACACCAGCACGTCATGAATGTTGCTAGATCCTTACTATTTCAGTCTAATTTGCCCAAAGTGTATTGGACCTATGCAGTACTTCATGATATTCACCTCATCAATAGACTTCGCAAAACAGATAACCATTTGAACTTCTATATCATAAATCACCTCACTATGATTCTTTAAAAATATTTGGCTACTTCTGTTTTGCTTCAACTTTACAGGCTCACAGAACCAAATTTGATTTTAGAGCCAGGAAGTGTCTTTTCTTAAGATTCCCATCTGGTACTAAAGGTTTTGTTCTATTAGACCTTCATTCTAGAGACATTTTTCTCTCTCGTAATGTTTTCTTCTACAAATATATTTTTCCTTTTTCCAAACCTTTAGATCATTATGTTCCCTAACCTCAAAATTCAACTTTTTTTTACTCTGATCCTTGTCATGCTAATGACACTTCCTTATCTGAATCACCTTGATTACCACCTGGTAACATTCCTTCTGCTGATTCCCTTGTCCCCTCTCCCGTTATACCACTTGTCCGTACCTCTCAAAGATTGAGACAACCTCCTTCATACTTAAATGATTATCATTGCAATATGGTCACTGCACTTGAATCTTCTTTCCCTCAGTCCGGTACTATTTACCCCTTATCCTCTATCCTCTCTTATTCTAAACTTTCATCAAATCAGTTTCACTTTACATTAGCTGTCTTAACTACATTTGAACCTAAGACTTATGCATAAGCCATTAAACATGACTGTTGGAGACAAGCTATGCAAGTAGAAATTAATCCTCTTGAGCAAAATCACACTTGGACACTCACAGATCTCCCTCCTGGCAAGACTCCAATTGGTTGCAAATAGGTGTTCCGTGTCAAGCATAAAGCAGATGGATCAATAGAGTGTTACAAAGCTCAGTTAGTAGCCAAAGACTATACCCAAACTGAGGGTATAGACTATTTTGACACATTCTCACCAGTGGCCAAAATTACAACTGTCAGATTGTTTCTTGCTTTGGTTGCTGCTTCTCATTGGCATCTTAAGCAGCTTGATGTCAACAACGCCTTTCTCCATGGTGATTTACTTGAAGAAGTATGTCTGGTATTACCTCCTGGTTTTAATTCTTCAAATCCTAGCAAAGTTTGCAAGCTCCAAAAGTCCTTTTATGGACTTAAACAGGCAAGCAGATAATGGTTCTCCAAGCTTACTTTTGCCTTGATCTCTTTGGGTTACACACATGCTAGTGTATGTAGATGATGTTATATTAGCAGCAACAATTTAGAAGAAATTGATGTTGTCAAAGCTTATTTGGATGATGCTTTTCGGATTAAGGATCTTGGTGATTTAAAAATTTTTCTTAGCTTAGAGGTGGCTCGTTCACAATCTGGTATTGCATTATGCCAAAGAAAATATATTCTTGATATTCTTTCTGATGTTGGCTATTTGGCTTGTAAACCTGCCAAAACTCCAATGGACTACACTTGTAAACTCACTCAAGCTACTAGTGACCCTTTATCTGATCCTTCTTCTTATAGAAGACTGGTTGGTCGTTTATTATATTTGACCTCTACACGATCTGATTTGTCCTTTGCTATTCAACAACTTAGTCAGGTCCTTGACAAGCTTACATCAGTTCACCAACAAGCTGCTAATCATGTTCTTCGATATATAAAGAGTTGTCCTGCTAATGGTTTATTTTTTCCAACTGAATCATCCCTTTCTATCAAAGCTTTCAATGATTCTGATTGGGCTGGATGTTCTGATACACAAAAAATCTATCACAGGTTTTTGTGTTTTCCTTGGCTCTTCCTTGATCAATTGGCATGCCAATAAGCAATCCACTGTTTCTCGTTTTTCATCTGAAGCTGAATACCGTGCCCTTGTGTCCACAACATGTGAAATTCAATGGATTTATTACTTACTGAAGGATCTTCATGTAACTCACTCAGGTTCAGCTCTCCTTTTTTGTGACAACAAGTCAGCCCTTCAGATTGCTGCCAATCCCACTTTTCACGAATGTACCAAACACATTGAAATTGACTGTCACATTGTAAGACAGAAAGCTCAAGGCGGTTTGATTCATCTCATGCCATGCTCTTCTTCAGATCAGTTAGTTGACTTATTCACAAAAGCTCTTCCACCTGCTCAATTTCATACCAATTTATCCAAGTTGGGAATGTTTAGCATTCATTCTCCAGCTTGCGGGGGGATGTTGAAGAATGAAGAAGAATGAGCTGCTTTCAAGTAGTCGTTAGTTTGTTATGAAGTTAGTTTCAAGTAGTCGTTAGTTTGTTATGAAGTTAGTTAATCAGTTCTTTGAGTTAGTTAATGTTTGTTAAGTCTATTATAGGACTGCTCTATATAAACATACACTGATGTAACTCTGTTTTCCAATTCAATGAATTCAATATCATTTTTCATCTCTGAATTAATTTCATCAATGGGTGAGGAGTCAGACCCATCTCAAACTCAAATTCTGTCAAAAGGAATCTTTTATTTTTATTTTCAAATGAAATTATGAAAGGATTTATATGTCCTGTCTACATGTGGGTTCGAATAGAAAATTTATTAGGCAGTGTTTATTTAAGTTTTTGTTTTCAAAACATGAATTTAAAAATAAAAATAAGAAGATGGATTTTGTGTCTTTTAAAATTAAAAAGCTGTTCATTATCCGTTTCCGAAATTAAAAATATAGAAAATATGCTAACTAATACTGTTATGCTTGAAGAAAGCAGGGCTGACATAAGGCCAAGTCAGCATGCAGAAGTCAGAGCTTGGGAACACCTGCAGCCGAGTCACGTGATGGAAGTGGCAGCATGCTTCTGTTAGTGCAGTGGGTGCACGCTAGGCTAGCCAGGACCTGGAGAGCTTCCACGTGTCCGATTCCTGCACCAAATCGCGTAAATCGCTCTGGAAGGTAAGCAATAGGACATAAAGGAAGATTTGTACTGATAATCCCACCAACTCACGGATTCAGTAATCATAACCTTAATCTATCCCACTATAAATTGAGAGTTCCTCTCTCAATTTAGGGATTGGCTAATCTCTCAAAGAAATAGCATATACTGTCTCTCTCTCTTGTAAAATACTTGTAAAGTCAGCTCGCTGACCGCGACCTATTCGCTGTCATTAATATAACATCAGTGGACGCAGGACTTGCTTCTTTAAGCATTTGAACCACTTTAAACACTGTCTTGTCATTTCTTTACTTTCATCTCTTTGATTCACGTGTGTCTTCTGGGCCAACTCAGCGTTTTACACGTATGTTTAGTTGGTGTCAAAATCACGCATCAACAAATACCAATTTAGAATCAATTTTAAAAGAATGATAAAATTTCTAAAGTTTAATTATAATATGATACAATTGTTAATACCATAACATTTTGATACACTCGTTTTTTATTAAAAATCATGTAAAGTACAAGATTGATTAGGTTTCAATATTTGAAGTTTTGAAGTACAAAAGGTTCTATCAATCTTATATAAACAGAGAGCACAGATGATCACATACTTTTACTATTTTTTATTTTTTGGGATCATCATCTTATAAGAAATTTGGACCACATCATGGGAAGAACAAGATGGTCTTTTAATTTACGACATTTATTTATGTTATGCCTCAAAAGTCAAGCCTATGTCAGCACAATTAATGTCTCTTTGTACCATCTGCCAAGCCCATATCTCCAAAGATATTTTCACCAACTTTATCTTATTTCAAAGAGATGAATGGACGAGAGCCTTCCATGTGTCAAGGCAGTTTGCAAAAGCTCTCATTGCATTGAGTGCAAATGTGAATAAATGGATTTTTTCTCTTCCCAAGAAGAGAGGCTGGTGGCTGGGTGAGATTTAGCTTCAATTCTTTCTCTCTGTAAAAACACTGTATTTCTTCATCTTTGTATGCCTTACGGGCAAATTCATAAAAATAGTGAGAGATCAAATAAAATAACAGTGGATGTAGGAGTCGCTTGTTGCATCCGAACCACTATAAAAACCCCTCTTGTCAATCTTTTACTTATATAATCTGCAAAATATATAATATTAACTCCATATTCAAATCTCATGGATCCATCACGTGTGTCTCCTGAGTCAGCTCAGCGTTTCCCACGTGCGAGTCGTTGGCGTCCAAAATCAAGCGTCAACAATTTAGAAAGAAAATGTTGGTTTCAAATTAATATTCATATCCGAACTGGCTTGAGTCTTTGTGGTTCTTATGATACCAAACTTCCTGCTGATTTTTCTTCGCCGACCTTGACTGTAGATTATTCTGCATTATCTTTGCAAACACTCTTCATGAAAAATCTTAAATAAATATTTTTTCTTTCTTTTATTCCTTTGGATTTGGGCCAAATGCTAAGGTAGAAATAGAAGTACCTTACTTTATTGCCTATATTAAAATATGTAGTCGCATAATTTTCCAGAAATTCATCCAAATTATAAAAAAATAATAATTAAAATTTAATTAAGTTGTCCACAATAATTATAAATTTAAGAATTTCATATAGTTTTTATATAATATACATCTGGGGCGCCGCAAAAGCTGACCTCATTACACGTATAAACTTGAGAAATCGAAGAGGAAGGTTTCGTCATCCCAGTCCCACCAAACTTTACATCATAACCACTATCTAAAACAACAAGAAAACTTTGCCCAGGGATTCCCACGTTTCGGTTCTCATAAATGCCTCATTTCTTTCGGCAAGTAAACCAGTAATTTTTTTTTTTTTTTTATCAAAAGTGTTTGAGTCAGTTTATGTATACTTTAACTAATTATTCATAAATCAATTTATATGTATTTCAACTAATTATTCAGGGTTTTAAAATTGATAACTAGGTAAATACCTTCAATGATCACTCCTATTAATAACCAAAGTGAATCTAATTCAAAATCTCTTAAATAATATATTCAAAAATCTTAATTGACTGCTAAACCATACATAGTAAGCAAGTAAATTAACCGGGTGGAATACACACAATAGATGTTTACGAATTTATTTTTATAAAAATGAGATGGGGTTCAAATATTTCTCTTTCCGTAACAAAATTTGTATAATGTTTTTATTATCTAAATACCATATAAAAATTATGATTTTTGGAAAACCCAAAATTTATAATTATTGTAGACAACTTAGTTAAAATAGTAATTATTATTTATGAATTTTGATTAACTTCAGCTAAATTATATTAATACAAATTTTAATACAGAAAATAAAGTTTTAGTTTTACATTTTATTATAAAATCACTATTATATTTTTAAAAGATTTATTTATTTATTTTCAATATTCTTTTCTCATGTGAATCCTATTTTGTGTTGCACGGCCTAAGGAAAGGAAACGAGAGCATTCTAACCGAAGAAGAAAATGGAAGTGGAAAGATACAGGAGTGGTGGAAATTTGGGAAAATACCTAAATGCCCCTCTTTCATAAAACCCAAATCCCAAATCCAAAGCCACTATAATAAAACCACACAAATATCTTCTTTCCCTCAGCTTTCTCAGCACCCAAACAAAATGTAGGGAAATGGAAGAAACTTCAAGAGGTAATTCAAACCCATCTCCATTCTGACTCAACCATTTCTTCTACTAACAGCTACTAGAAATCTGGTAGCTTACTCTTCAGCAATCGTCAAATCTTGTGCTCGTTTCAATCATTGGAATGGGGATCTTGGAAATATTAAACTCAACTAAACAATAATGCCGTGCAGGTAACTATATTTTTTACGGAAAATACTACAGCTACCGACTGGTGTGTACCGATTTTGTGCATCGAATGACGTGACAAAATCCCGCCGCTTGATTAATATTAAGCGATAATAAATAAACGGTCAAGATTGTGCCATGTCATTCGGTGCACAAAATCGGTACACACCAGTCGGTAACTGTAGCATTACTCATTTTTTACGGGGGCTCTTTTGATAGATTACAAATGTTTTCTCTTTCTTGCTTTGTTATTTTTGTGGCTTAAAATTTTCAATTTGTTTTCACTCTGGGATGGTGATGCAAAGAGAACGAATATCATCATTGTATTGAAATTAATCTAAAAAGGTTAATTAATACAGTAGTATCATTAAATCAAGTAAAAAATTTAAATTACAATAACCGAACGATTGTATAAAATAGAACATAGAAAAAGTAGGCTTAGAAGCTGTTCAAGATCACAACTGTAAGCATGCTGGCAACATATACAGCCCAAGTAGCACACTTGAGGTTGAGTGGGAAAGGAATTGCAATGGTGTAGAAGACAGTCGTAACAGCCATGAGCACAACCAATTTCTCAAGAACTTGAGATGCAACGGGGAATTTTAAGCTAATAAATTTTGCAACAAAGAGCAAGGTGAATGTGAGCATTATAAGAAGAGAAAGAAGACGGAAAGATAAAGGGAGGTGGAATTGGTTTTGCACATATTGGAGAGAAATTTCAAGAGCTGATGTGAAACAAAATGCCATTATTATGTTTTGCCACTGAAGATTGTGGTAAGGAAGAGGTGGCTTGGGCTGAGCATTTGGGTTGGACGGTGGCTCTTGCTGGTGGTGGGTTGGAAGTTGCTGGTTGCAGGTTGAGAAAAGTTGAAGAATAGAGGTTTTGAGTGAAGCTAAAACCATCTTGATTTTAAGTACCAAATCCATGAATATGTTCATTTTGAGATTGTAATAACACAGTATTTTCATCTGGGTATATAAAGTTTAAGGCTATCGGATCGGATTTTGTACATGTATATTCATCGGTTCGGTTTCCATTTTGTTTCTATGTTCAGCAGTTCGGATTAAAAGAAAAAGATTAAAGAAGCAGTTTCTATCCGTAAGATTAGAAGATGTTTTACGACATCTTGAAAGAGACACTTGGACTATTTGGGGAAGTACTCTCGGATGTGAAGTACAGATCCATAGACCTAAATACTATGTCGTATTGTTAAATACTCATCGGTTCAGTTAATAAAAGTTTGATACGACTTTTCGGATCGGTTTTGTATACTCGTCGGATCGGTTAATAAAAGTCGGCTGACTTGGAAGTCAATTTTTTTTTTTTTTCTTTTGCAGTCTAGTCCAAATATGCTTGAATTGCATGTCGGTTCAAGTAAATCTGACCCATTTTATATCGGATTAAAAAATCATTGTTTTTAGTGAGCCTGAAAGATACAATTTTAACATCTTTCTTTTATTAATTTTGTGAATCTATTTTCTGTTTTTTAATAATATAAAAAATGATTGAAAAATGCCGAAAATGAAAACACATTCAGTATAATTGTCTGAAAACACAAAGAAACTAATGAAAAATATGAAATTTGGTGTGTGACTAAAAGGCAAGATTTTAGGGTGATTTACCTAAAAGTTTTGTGTTCGAATTTCACAAAGTGGTTACTCTAATTGAGATATGCGCAAACTAGATAGGACACCCCGGTGTTTAAAAAAAAAACATTAATGAAAATTATAAAACTTATCACATACACAATTGATAAATCTCTTCAAAACTATTTTTTTTTTTTTATTCATCTCTCATTCCCCCTCGTAATTTTATGATAAAAATGTTGATTTGAAATGATATTTTTGTTTTACAAGAGATGAAGGAGAAGATAAAGAGAAAAAAAAATTGATTTTTTTTTGTTGGAATTCTTTATTCAAAATTTTCTATTTTGCAAAAATTAAAACAATAAATTTATATAGAAATACTTCTCACATTTAACAAGAAAGAAAAAAAATAAAAAATAGAAATCATATTATTTAGAAAATAATAGATTTTTATTATTATATTCAGTGGCTAAGATTAGAGACCGTTAGATTGATGGGTAAGAAGAATATTTTATGTGCCAATAGAAAATTCTTAATAATAATATTTTACTTACAATTGAGTTATACAACTGAGTTATACAAGCAAACAAAATTTGTACAAAATTTATGTAAAATGATAACCCTATCATTTATTTTTTGTCTGTTTGTATGATTCAATTGCACAACTCAGTTACAAACATAGCAAAGATTGTTGGGTTGAAATTCGGTTAATGTGTGTTTGTATCATATCAAAAGTCGGATACAAATAAATCCAAGTGATATATTATAATTGCAAACTCGTTTCTTTACAAAATCTATTTTTCTGTAATGTGTCTGGATTGCACCTAAAGTCTGCATAGATCTTATATCTTAATATTAATATTAATTTTTGTTTGTTTTTACTATTAAAAATATCCATACACAAAATTGACATAATTAAATACCAATTAATTGATTGAGTGTTTCACAAAAAAAAAAAAAAAAAAAAAAGCTATATAACTGTTTCTAATTTAATTTTTTATAATGAATTAATAATAAGATTATATTAATATCATTCCATTTTGTTTAAATAAAACTAATCTTTAAAGTGAATCATTAATCACACATTATTTAAACTAAACTAGAGTTTGCTAAGTGAAGAAAAACAATAATCAACTCAATAATCTTGATTTTTAAGAATATGAAGATTTTAGTTAGATGATAAATTTAAACGTAAAATCCAATAACTAGTCTATTATACCTTTACTGAAACAACAAAAAATATATTCTCTAACATATAATGTTAGAGTATACTACACTCTATAGCCTAACATTTATTAGTACAATTTAACAATTTAATTAAAGCATTTTGGATCATACTAGATCGTTGTAGATTTAATTGTCTAACGTATTCCAATTATTTTGGTCCTTATTATTTTTTACTATGGGGTATTTTAGTTAAATCATGTGATTTTATGATTAATTTTTTTAATAAAATATTGATTTTGGAAACTAAAATTAATGAAGTTGGTTATATAGAGAAATTTTCACCATAATAATAAATAAATAAAGATTTAAGGGAGAGAGGAAAAAAAAACAAAAGATTCAAGTCCATCCGATCGGATTATATTTAGCAGTTCCGGTTAAGTGATTGATGAATAAGAAGCAGCTTTTTTTTTTTTTTTTTTTTTGGAACTTATCAAGGGGGAACAACTTACACATACTCAAAGTTTGCTGTATAGATAAAGTGGTACCCAAAAAATTTAGAAATGACAAACACCTATTTTCTGTCATGTTCTGTTAGGAATTTCCATCTGCTAAAAGATAAAAATAGTGAAAAGATTGGAATACTCACTAATCTTCATTCCCAACGCACGCCAGCAAGGGCCAGTGCCACTATTTATCACCGAACTTCACAAAAAAATGTTAAATCTAGTCAAAAAATCGATCGATGATGCAAGAGGGCTATGTAAACGGGCTTCGGATAAGAATGGATACAGAGAAAAAGATTTAAAATTTAAAAATTTTGTAACTATAGATGAAATTATTATACTGTCTTTTAACAGATAAAAAATTGACAAAAAATATTTATTTACCATTTTCAAACCTTTTATATTAATATGTTTTCTTATATGCAGCAACTTACTTTTGACTATTTGTCTAAAAGATTACACGAATTTTTAAGTAGGACTTGACCTGAAAATATCAATATTTATGTGAACACCAACCTCCATCTATCGGATTGGCTGAGCAATAAAAGAGTATTCATTGGTTTATTTTTATCTTTCTTTTCCACCAATAGAAAACTGTTAAAAGATTGTTGGGTTGCAAGTCGGATATGATAAATCTAATGTTACGAATATAAATTTTTTTACACGAACTATTTTGTTTCTTATAAACTAATGTGACGATCCTGTATATTTGCATACAATCCTCTTTAATTATTTAATTTATTTTTAATTTAAAGTTACTTAATAATTTTAAAACACGCCAGTTTGTATGTAACAGTTTATACAAAAAGTTTGTATTCAGTAAATGTTTGTTTCAGGGTCATAAAAGATGATACTGACAATCTATCTTTCAATCCGATAATTATTACGTTTGGGTGTCAAGCAATCAAAAATTCTGGTAATCAACTAATATCAATAGTGATTATTGTAGGTAATTAGGGGGTAAGTCAATTACCGTCTGAAAATGTGTTATTTTTTCTTTACCGAGGTAATTAACTGTTCATACTAATTTTACCCTTAAATTAATAAACATTTTGGACACAAAATGTCCTCATATGTCTACTAAATAACAGCTAGCCCAAATGTGCGAAGTGACTTTTTTAATCTCATATATTAATTTTTTTGGACAGAAATGCCCTTACTACTTACATGATAATACCCGAAATTCACTTACCCAGAAAAAAATAATACCCAAAATACCCCCAACCACCAAGATGGCTGTTGACCACCACCATCGGCCGCCACCAGCAGTCGTCAGAACTGCTACGACTAACTGGATCTGGCCCATGTGCCAATCTAGCCGTTTCCAGCCAGAGAGAAGGCTAGAAATTGCTAGATGGTTGCAGATCTAGTCGGAAACAACTAGATCCATTTTAGCTGTTTACGGCTATATCCATGGTTGTAAATGGCCATAGATCTAGCCATTAATGACCAGAATGAGTCTAGTGGTTTTCGACCAGATCCATGGTCATTTGCCTATTTCCGGATTTTCAGCCAGATAGGTGCACAACCAGCCAAATTCGGTTTACCGTTCGTTGTTCTGGTGACTGTTGGTGGCGGGCGGCAATTGTCTTGGGTGGCTAGATGTATTTTGTTAAATTTTAAACTTTTGTTATTGGAGTGTTTTAACTAAATTCTCTAATATAGGGGGTTAAAAAAATGTTCTAAATAATAATAATAATATTAATAAGGAAGGGCAATTCAGTAAAAACCCTTCGATAATATTTTATTTATTCCAACCAAATATATTAATTATTTATACTCATCAATCTAACCAAACATATTAGTATAATATTTCTCCATCAATCTTCAAGGTAATCTATCTCAATAGTAACCCTATCTTTTTAGCGATAAAAAGTTCCCCGAAACAAACACTACCACGAAGTATTATCTTTTTACTATTAAAAATATCCATAAACTAAATTAATAATAAAATATCATTAAGAGATCTACTTAACTGTGATCGGATTTATGGGTTCCGATCAAGTGATTAATGACTAAGAAGCAATTTTTATTGTGTTTGTTTACCTCATTTAAGTGGCAATTTGAAATTGAAGCCTGTTTGGTCAAAAGAGTTTATTTTAAAGCTATAAGTATTTTTGAAAAAAAATTAGGTTGTTATGTTGCATTTAAAAAACGTTTATAGAAATAAAAATAAGTTTTATTTTAAACCTTAAAATTTCAACATACATCTCTATTTATATTTTATAAATTTTACTTGATTTAACATCGTTTTGGTTCAGCTTATTCTAGTAGAACTTATAGAAGAAAAATTATTATTATTATTATTGTGTTATATATATATGGAGAGAGGGAGAGAGGGAGAGAGAGAGAATAATAAATTTTATATTATTTTTATTGTAATTTTCATTTGGAGGACCTCATGTTTCATACAGCAACTTTGATTATTTGTTAAAAGATCTTACGTGTTTTTAAACAGTATGTGAACGGTTTGTCGGATCGGTTTTTGTCTATGTTCATAGACTCGATTACGCCATGGATGATAAATCTTGCAAGATCATGGACACATTTGTTAAGGTCATAATGGTCATTAACTTGACTTCATGTTATACTAATAAATAATTAATTTGAAGATATTAATTTAAATAAATAATTAAAAGTTAAGAATTGTTTAAACGGATGAGGACATCAACTCCTCTATGTTTTCTTCCGGGCCTCCCCAAGGTTTCAGAAACCATCAACAACACCCCCAGCTTGAACGTAAAAGGGTTTTTAAGTCATTTACCTTCATTAAAAAATTTAAAAAGAAAAATGTAAAGGATAAATAAGCCATTTCATGTATTTTAAAATAAAAATAATGCATTGTAAGATTTTACTAAATAAAACTCATGAACTCCGCAGTTTGAAAACATGATGATGGCGTCATGTCGGTGCCGCGGAGTAGTAGGGGATACTAGCATCATGGCGTCATTGTAGTGGAGTCGGCTGGCTGTAAACGGCTGAAAAGTTGTGGCCGGCCATGACTTGGCCATCGGAGCTGATCATTAGTAGGTTAGGGCCTGTTGCAATTCAAAATTCTTTTTTTACAATGGTTTTTGTATTATTTGTTGTTTTTTATCTGTGGGTTTATTGCGCAATAGTTATTTGATTGAGTTTGAAATTTAGGGTTTGACTATTTGGGAGAGTTAGGATATTTAACTTTGATTTATGTTTATATATTTTATTTTAGTTTGGTTTAATTCCTAATGGAGTAATTGTTTTGTTGTCATATTTATTCATCAAATTTAACAGTTTTATTAACGGTTGGGGTGTATTTGATGGTTTCCGAAACCTTAGGGGGTTCCCTTTTTTATGCCTTGTATAAAATCAAAAGTTACCCCATCCTCCACCCGCGCACCAAAACATTTTTATTATCTTTACGCGCAGGCAGGCAGTGGGCAGGGAAGTCTTCCCTTCTGTCGATTGCTAAACATCCCAATTTGCTCGGATTATCCGGTTAGAATATCACTGCAATGAATCTGAATCCTTTTGATAGGCTAGAAAGGTATAAAAGGTAGAGAAAATTTCAGCACTGTCAACCAATAAATCATTAAGTACAGTAAGTTCTTTTTCTGGTGGTGATCATTAACCAAATTACTTTTTCTTCTTTTGATGAATCTGCCAACACATTCATTGAACAAAGAGAAGCTCTTTCATGTTTTTGAGAAGATGATTAATTTTTTATTTTTGATTCCCAGGTTGTGAAAGTGAAAGTTCGACGACTCTGAGAAGCAATTTTCATGGATCTGACCGATTTTGGAGACCTTTGGCCGCCGTCACCTGTTACTCTTAGTTTTTGTACGGAAAGTAGTATTGATATAGTGTGGCCTCCTGATCGACCTGAACAGCTACAGGTACTCACTTTCCCGCTCTCAATTCTATCTTGTTTACTATTTATAATCTCATTCAAACAAAAACATAAAAGATTATTTACAGATTTTCCCAAAAGTAAGAAAAAGCTGCAGTAATTATTGTGGACTTAATTAGATAATCTCAGGCAGTCTCCCTCAATCAGGGGTTGAGATTTATTCTTCTACTGTGTAGTCTTCAATATTTCTCTCCAACCAAAAGCTTTCATAAGCTGTAACTCGGGCCATTGTAAATAAAAGAACCAAAAAACATTCAGTGCAGACTAATTATGTAATAGAAACAGAATTCAAAACATTGTTTCGATGAATTTTTCGTAGTTTTTTTTTTCTTTTCTCTCTCTTTCTCTCTCTCTTATTAGAGTTCATTATGAAGATCTATGGTAAAATAATTGTGGTTTTTAAGCAACTTAATTTGTTTCAATCTTCTATGTTTTCAAGAATTTTAGGTGTGGTAGATTGATTTTTTTTTTTTTTTTTTTTAAATCCGGTTTTTCATTAACGAGCAAGACAAATTTTACTGTTTTAATATATAAAAAAAATGGATTGGATTTTTATATTTTAAAATTAGATGACTCTAGTATATGAATGCCAACTAAGAATTTCTGTATTTTAAAGATTGCGGTATTAGGAGACAGAGTATCTACATTACATTATTTATGAGTTGATAGGGATCAGCTATTGCTGCGGTTGAATCTATTCAAACTGATGATAATGTAAATGAAAGGTTGAGTCAGAGGTAGCTCCACCACTTGCTGCGGTTGAATCTGCTCAAACGGATGGAAATGGAAATGAAACTGTCGACTCAGAAGTGGCTCCACCTCTTGCTGCAGTTGAATCTACTCAAGCGAATGGAAATGGAAATGAAAATGTCGACTCAGAAGTAGCACCACCACTTGCTGCGGTTATATCTATTCAAACAGACTCAATTGCTGTGGTTGAACCTATTCAAACGGATGATAATGGAAATGAAGATGTCGACTCCGAAGTAGCACCACCACTTACTGATCGAAAGAGGTCACGGGGCTCGCAAGCTTGGGATAACTTCGATCTGGTTACAGAAGATGGGATAAGATGGGCAAAATGTAAACATTGCCCAAAGAAGTATAAAGGATATTCCAGTAAGAAAGGAACCTCAAACCTGTTAAATCATATGCGAAAATGTACCCAAAGTGGCGGAAATGGTGATGGAGATAAACCTGCTCATGAAACAGGACGTACTAAAGCAATCGCTGTTCTTAACAGAGAGGAAAGCAATGTGCTTGATCTAGAATGGAGTAACATGAAAGTGGCAAGAATGATAATTAATCGGGGGTATCCTCTGTGTATGTTGGAGAATGATTTGCGGCCTCCACAGAATCTTCAAGTACCTGCAAGTTTGAAGCTTGACATACTTCGTATTTACAATGAGGAGAAGGAAAAGCTGCGGGGAAGTTTTAATAAATCCTCATCAGGTCTTTCCAATATAACAATAAATTTATGGAAACCAGCTGATACTAGAATTTTCTGTTGTTTGACCCTGCACTTGATTGATGATGGCTGGAAACTGAAGAAGATGGTTCTTAATTTTAAGAAAGTCACAAGGCAATCCATCAGTGTTTGGGAAGTTGTTGATGCTCTTAAACGTATGCTACTGGAATGGAACATTGGCAAAAAGGTGTGCTGTATAACTGCAGCGCATACTGATGAGGAAGTTGTTGAGATAGTTAACCATGTAAAGCACTGGCTTGATTGTGATCGTGATAGAAAATTGTTTCAGATTAATTGCTTTGTACACATTCTTGATTTTCTTATTAAAGAGGGATTTCAGGAGGTAAGAGATGCATACCTTAAGATGCTAAACCATCTCTTTTGTGCTCGTGATCAAAGTCCACAAAACAAACAACTCTTCAGAAAAGCAGTGGAAAAAGCGAAATCAAAAGGCATCAAAGTGACTTCTGAAGATATGCCTACAAGTTCTCCATTTAACTTTGAAATGCTTGGGAGGATATTGGGATTAAGAGAAGTATTTCTGGAGTTGTTCGCCATTGATTCTGATTACAGAAACTACCCAATTACAGAGGCGGAATGGGATGGTGCTTCTGTTATTTACAAGTGTTTAGAAGTGTTATATGAAGCTGTTGGGAGATTTTCAGAAAGCAAATGCCTTACCACAAACGAGTGTTTTCCTGAACTTTGCAACATATTTTGTAAACTGCAGGGCATATGGGAAGAAAATTCCGATACAAAAATACTTCAATCAGTGGCACTTAAAATGAAGGTGACATTAAAAAAAATTTGGGACGAAAGTATTGAGAGTTTAGCCGTTGCTGTAATTCTTGATCCGCGGTTTAAATTTGACATTGTGGAGGCCTGGTGCGAGAAAATAAATGGTCAAGATGCTGAACAAGAATGTAAAAGAATTTATGATTCTATTTTGAAGGTTTACAAGGAATATGCAGGTGGAAATACTCTTGATCATTTAGACATGCTGGACTCTCTGGGAATGCCCTGCACATCTTCAAATGATGATAATTTCAATTCACAGAAATCAGAACTTGAGAGATATTTAGAGGATTCTAAACTTCCTCCAGTTAAAGAGTTTGATATACTGGATTGGTGGCGTGTCGTTTCACTGATGTATCCTACAATTGCAAAGATGGCTCGTGATTTCTTAGCAATACCTATATCAGCTGCCCAGTCGAATCCCTCATTCAATGATGAGGTTCTGAAGATTAATCAAGCCTTGGCTGACCAAGATCCTGCCTTCATTGAAGCTTTCGTAAGCACACGTTGCTGGTCCATGCATTGAAAAGGTAAGTAAGACACTTTTAATTACATTTTCTACAAATATTCCAGCCATAAACACTGAAACTTTTCTTCTTTCCACAGGGGCTGATGTTCAGGAAAATAAAGGATTCAGTGGTAGCTGTACTAGATTCTTCAGTTAAGCATTAAGCAACCAAAGAAACAAGATTTCCACAGTCATACAAAAAATTCCAGATTAATTCATTGATTGTATTAGTTTTTTACATAGTTGAGTTGATTGGACATTGAGAAACAGTGGCGAAGCCACTATAGGACCAGGAACGCTTTATACTTGAATTTGGAAAAGGTATTCTATTTATGTGTCTTTTCCCATATTATTTTTACTATTTTTTTTTTTTTTTTTGTAAGTTAAATTATTTAATATAAAATATTTTATATAATTGGAGTTAAAAATTTTTAAATGATATTATTTTTGGATATTCTTATTTCTTGCCCCTCCTCCTTCCAATTCCTAGTTCCGCCAATGATAAGAAATCAATTTGAAGCGAGTCAATGAAGGCACAAGGTTGTGGTGGTTAGGATTTACTTTTGTTTAAATAAAACAAAAAAAAGTAAATAATATAACCTTTTATATATAATACTTAAAATTTTATTGTTAAATATTATATATAATTATTATTATATATTTTTGGGGTGAAGGGGCAGGTCAAAGTCAAAGTTGACATTACTATGTCTCTGCGCGAAATCAATTTGGATCAAGATATTAAACCCAAATCTAATTCACCCCAAACTTTTGACTAAACCCGTGGGTCATTTTGACATCCATAAATAATGATATAATATACCCTTTATTGACCTGATATTATGTATTAAAATAGTAATACTAAGTCCATAATGCAATCTCATAACCTTGATGTGATAGTTTATAATTGGTTAGTTTACAACTGAGCAGGCAAGACCCATTTGCGAGTTATCATGTTGTAGATTGTGAGAAAATGTTGTGAGATTAGGTTGTGAACCTAACATTACTCATATTAAAAATTTGAAAATTTTACATCAATGCTATTTTTTACAAAATAATAAAGTATTATTATGTTAAATTGATTTAAGCATTACTTGATTCTTACATGTATAATTGTATTAGAAATAAAATGTTTTCAATTAATAACATTTTGAAATTTGAACAATAAACTATGAAATTAGAATCAGCAATAACTCAAGCTTGACCCAACTGAAGAAAATGCCTGGTCCCTCCCTCAAGTCATGTAGTACTATTGCTCCAAGACGCCATCTGTTTATCCGATCCGATCCGATCCAATATTAGAGTTACTTGCATTCTTTAAAAGAAAAGAAAAGATGACAGAAACAGCTGCTTCACTCATCATCTCTTAAAATCGGAACCGATGATTATACATGCAAAATCTGGAGGGAAGTTTGCACGTTAACAATATCCGATCCGAATCCACGAACTTATATATAGAACACCCTCATTATCAATTGCTTACTTGTAAAATTGATTTTCATTTTCTATCTAAAATGAACCAAATCAAGACGGTTTTAGCTTCAGTTAAAACCTCTATTCTTCACCTTTTCTCAAGCTCATCAAACCAGCTTCCAATTACTCACTCGCAAGAGCTACCAGATGCTCACAACAATATTCTTCAATGGCAAAATATAATCATGGCGGCCCTTGAAATTTCCCTGCGATATGTGCCCAACCAATTCCACCTCCCTTTTTCTTTCCATGTTCTTTCTTTTCTAATAATGCTCACATTTTCCTTGCTCTTTGTCGCAAAATTTATTGGCTTAAAATTTCTTTTGAGTAAAGTTACACCAACAACTCTAACATATCAATATATTAGTTAGCACAATCACGTCAGCTCCGACCCCACCACACCCAAAGCATCAAAGCACTACGAGAAACAAACAGTTGTTACTGGAGAAGGAACAGTTGTACCTTACAAAAGAACAACCATTCCTTACGAATGAATGGATGTTCTTTCAAGGAACAACCGTGTAATGCCCCACTTGAGGTATGTAGTTAATTTATTATTGCATTGCTTGAATGTTTATTGATTTGTTCTCAATTGAGCTTGCATGTTGTTATTTTTGGTTGGTTGGCCCTTAGTTGAATTTTGTTAAAGTTATTTTGAGAAAAATGTGAAGGAAATCCCTTAAACTTTCATTAAGGGTAAAATAATCTTTTCACTCAAAACTAGTTGATTTTGTGGGGAGTGAAAAGAGATAGAAAATCATAGAGAATACAATAAAAGTGAGGGCATTTTGTTAATTAACTAAGAGACAAAGATGGAATTTCTAAGAAAGAGTAAGGGCAAAATGAGAAAGAGAGTTTATAAACTAAAATGTTAAGGGTTTGAAACCCTTATTTTGTTCATTCCACCCCCACACTTCTCCTCCTTTTTCTCTCAAATTTTCATTCACTTCTCCAAGGAATTTGAGGGCTTTTGAGTAAATTTTCATAGGGTTTTGATTCAAGGCATCAAAAGACAAGGATTCTTGCTTTAGATGAGAATTTGCTTATGATTTTTTAAAGTCTTATGTTGTTATTGTTTAAAGTTGTAGATAGAGGACAAGATACAAAAGGGAAGGAGAAGTGCTAGAGAAGTCATTTACCCATAAGATAAGTAAATCCAACCAAGTTGAGATTTGAGAAATCTTTTGAGTAGAGATTAAGTAGAGATTTATATATGCATGCGTATGTTATGCTATTGAGAAATTGGGTTGAGATGAGTATTTGTTTTATGGTTGTTGAATACACTTCATTTATGAGAAGTGTTAATATGTGATGAGAGGATGTGGTTTGAGATGAAGTTGGAGGAGATTGAGTAATTTCTTTGGGAGTGTTCTTTTATGATAGGAATTATAGCTATGTGAGGGAGTTTCCTCTCATTTTGGATGGTGAAAGAGAGGAGTAGAGTTATAGATAAAGTAGAGTTGGTGTATGCACATTAGTTGTTTGATGAAATACCTAAGTGAAAAACTGCCCTATCACAGCCTTGACTTTCTGAGTGATTTTTGGGCATCTTACAGATTGAACTGGGTTGAGACCAAAATCAAAGTTATAGCCCTTTCTCTAAGCTTTAAAACGAGACCAAAACTGTAGCAATCCGATGTGTATAACTCAAGTTATGCCTTCTTGAGTGTGACCTATGCAGAATGACTATCTTGGTGCAACATTGTATTTGTGCATTTCATGAGTGCATTAAGGAGCATGAATCATCCATATGCATTAATTATGCATTAGAGAAAGAGTAGAGAAAGAGTAGAAAAAGAGTAGAGAACTTTGAGTGTGAGCTTTATTAAGAGAAAATAGAGAAAAAGAGAATAGAGTAGGTTATGCGATGGGGAACCCGTGAGTAATGGGTAGAGTATTCCCGCATGTACGCTGCATTGAGAGAGCGGCATGAGTATGAGAGAGATAAGTGGTGTAGCCCGTGAGAGTGCATGCGGATGAGGGCTATACCCGAGAGTACCCGAGAGAGAGATTATACACTCACATGGCCAAGGGTTCCGAATCCATGCATAACCGAGTCCGATCGGCTGAGAATGAGTAGAAGTCACGGAGAGCGGGAATGAGTCCCGGCCGTGCCCCCGGTAAGATGGGGTCGTGACTTACTAAAGAGAGTTAGTAGAAAAGAGTTCTAAAAAAGAGAAACAGAGAGAGAGAGAAACAAAAAGAGAAAACAGAGAGAAGTACAAAAGAGAGAGTAAATGAGAATTTGTAAGGAAAGACTTAGAGAGAAAGAGTTACGGGGATAGATGACTAGAGGGTTTACTTACTGAGCATTATTTGTGCTCACCCTGTTGTCTTTCTATGTTTTTATAGGATTTAGGTGAGGACACGGTCCGGTGGACGTCGGCACGCGAGGATGAATGGCTACACTGTCTACATAGTTTTTGATAGTTTTTGTTTATGATACTAATTTTGTATAAAGAATGTATATATTTAATAAAAAAAAAATTTGGGCCCAACTATTTATGTTATTATACATGTATTTTATTATGTATATTTTTATGAGTATTTGAGTAGGAAGTAGCTATTACAAACCGTTTCTTCTTCTTCTTTTTCTTTTTCTTCTTCTTCTTCTTCTTTTTCTTCTTTTTCTTCTTCTTCTTCTTCTTCTTCTTCTCTCTTTTATTCCTCTTCTTCTCCTCCTCCTCCTCTTGAGAAACGATCATTTCTTCCATAAGAAACACTTGTTCCTTATGAAAGGAATGGTCATTTCTTTAGTTTAATCAAAATCATTTACGTCTTGAAGTTGTCATGGCAGTGCAAGGTCAAGTGACATGTTGGCATTGTAAGAGGGGCTTATGAGAGGGGGTTGTCGGCATAGCATTATTTATTTCGTTTTCCCTCTCAAGTTCTTGAAAAATTGGTAGTGTTCATGGCTGTCACAACTATCGTTCATACCACTGCAATTTCTTTTCCACTCAGCCTCAAGTGTGTTACATGGGCTATTTATGCTGCCATGATCCTCATAGTTTTGATCTTGAACAGCTTCTTCTTAGCATATCTACTGTTTGAAAGTTTAGAATTTGAATATTTCACATGTCACTTATGTGTGCCGTGTAGGTAATACTTTTAAGTTTTAACTGGGGCTCTTTTGATCAGATATATATAAATGCTCTCATTCTTGCTTTTTTATTTTATACGTTTAATTTTTTTTCAATTTGTTTTCAATCTGGTAATGCAGAGTGAACAAATATAGAGATCACGGCTATATAGTTACAACAAATAAGAGATCTACACTGCTTTTCATGACCAAACTCACGATTTGGTCAAAGGAATAGCCAAACCCACGTATAGAAAATTTTGAAGATCTAAACCTTATCTTGGTTTCAATTTATTTTGGCTTTCCACTGGACAAAGTGATTACACGGCCTAAACTGATGATGCACAGTGGTAGCAAGCTATGGAGGTGTGGCGGAAGTAAGGGGAAAATACTCCACACTTCCCTTAATTTTTTAGTTAATAGTTACGTTTTTTATTTTATGTTTGGAATTAAAGGGGGTTTTTGGAAACTTTTTAAAGGTTTTGGGCTACAAATACTTTTATTTTCCTACTATAATTGGGCCGAGCTTTCATGGAAGCACCCGGGTCCGTTGATTTTTAAGGCTCGAGCCCGGGTGTTATATATGCCTGGGCTGGGTTTTTTTTTACATCTCTATTGACCATTCACACAAAATTCCCCAAAACCAACAGAAAATAAATAAGTATATAAATTTTAGATTATATATATATTTAACTTCTCCATCAAGAAAATTACCTCTCTAGACATCGGTGACAATAAAATTACTAATAGATTAGTGACTGACAGAAAATTAGAATTCTAAACCTAAGTGCTTAACCAACTCGACAACTCTTAACCCTATTAGATTAAAATTAATCGATCATAAATGATTAATTAATAGTGTCTTTACATCAAGTATAAATTTGAATTACAATACCTAACTATAATATTCATATCAAATACAACAAACAAATGATTAAAAGGTGTTCAAGATCACAACAGTAAGCATGTTGACAACATAGATAACCCAAGCAGCACACTTGAGGCTGAGTGGAAAAGGAATTGCAATGGTGTAGAAGATAGTCGTGATTTCTCAAGAACCTGAGATTCAACAGGGGATTTTAAGCTAATATAGTGAAACACAATCTCAAAACTCTCACAATCAAGTAATCACTTTTAAATCTCGTCTTAATAAAAGAAAAATACGATTTCATAGCTATTGTGTGTGGTTTTTCCGCCAAGCTCGGGCCAACGCAAAGATATAGCTTGACCCAGAATGAGCTCGGCAACAATGATTGATCGACCCAGCATAAGCTCGTCGAGCCGAAGCTTGACCCAGAACAAGCTAGTCGTGGACAGTTCAAGAAATCATTCAATCAATCTCCAGATTATTTCAGATCCCAGATATTACGGGAATGACTAGATCAACTGCGATCACTGCACAATCATAACACCAATCGTGAAAATATTGGAATTGCTATTCAGATCAATTGTAATCCCCTTAATTTCGCTCTTTTCTTTATACAAATCTTGTATATAAACCCCCTAAAACGATGAGGAAGGGGTTACGAATTTCACATAGGAACTATATTGTAAGCTCTCACAACAAATACAAAAATAGTGGATATAGGCTTCAGAGTTAACCTCGCCGAACAACTTTAAAACTCTCATTATCTTTACTTTATTGCATTCTTTTTACATATACTGCTGATTATTCTTAATCACGCACACATCAGTTTCGATCCCAACAAGGTCAATCGGATCTCGCTAGATGGTGCAGATTTATGTATCAACATTTTGGCCCTAGAAGGAGGGCCTTTGCCAATATTTCAAAGATTCTGGCAAACGTTCACTGCAATTTACTTGTCCCAGGATCAAAATGGTGTTCACCAAATCAAGAACTACCACCAAAAATTATGAGAACGTAGAAACCACCCATCAAGAGGTGCAACAGGAGAACACTGGACACCGACCACCTGTGCTGCCAGCTCAGCACGCCACAAACAACCAAGGGGCAAGGACGTCAAACCCTAAGAATGGCCAACTGATGGAGATGATCAGGACAATGGTTGCATAGGTGGTGCGCATAGGTGGTGCAACAGAATGTGGCTGAGTTGAGGAACCAACAACCAATTGCCTAGAACCTTGACCAACCGCGCCTTGCAAACACCACCTTAACAAGTATGAATTCTGCAGGTGGACAGTTCGCTTCATCATCACCAATGGGCGATCAACACCTCCAACCTTGCAGGCAACACTCCACACACGAGCGTGAGTCCCGCAAGCAAACAAACCCTAGGAGGCGACCAGGGAAATAGCCACTGAGGGAAAGCAAAGGCGATGGACACAACCGAGAACCTTGGCAGTATCCCCAGCATCAGCATGCCGATTTTAACCCACGCTCGAGACCAGATCGATCTTCACAGGCCCGCGAAGGGAGTCATGTGCGACAATCTGGTAATGACCGACATTCTGGTTATGACCGACGTCGTGAGCAAGGTACGGACGAGCATGATAGCACTTACCAATCCAACCATCATGACTCGACCTCATGCATCAACGCACGCACCAAAGGAGCTTTACAAGCAACAGACTTGCGAACTCATTTGCTCGAGGTACAACTTAACAGAGCCAGCAAGGGCAACCAAAGTGAAGACTTAGATTGCATGCAAAAGATGCTTGACGATCTAAAAGCTTGCTAGAATAATCTAGCGGAGGAAATAGTAAGTTCCCCCTTTACGAAGGAAGTTCGCCAAGCCCCGCTCCAACAAGGGTTCAGGGTGCCAGAGAGCAAGTTCGACAGGAGAGGGGACCCCAGAGATCACCTCGATAAGTTTAATGACCTGATGGAGCTACGCCAGGTCAGTGATTTAGCGAACTGTTAGTGCTTCGTAGTCACATTGGTCGAGGATGCCAAGAGGTCGTATAAGCGGCTTAAAGCGAACTCCATCAACTCCTAGCAATAATTCTCCGTACTGTTTCTATAGCAATTCCAGGCGAGGAGATAGTTTGCAATACCGCTTAACTACTTGAGCAACATTCGCGAGTGGGACAAATCATTGACCTCGTATTTAACAAGGTTCTAGAACAAGCAGGTAAAGGTCGCTGATGCCCCCGAATAATCCATTTGGACTCTATTGATCACAGGGATCAGGCCTAACATGGAGCTGTGGAAAGAGCTCCAGAGTGAAGATCATGTGAGCCTGGCCAAATTCTACTAGATGGTCGTGAAGTACTAGGGAATAGAGAGCTCGTTAGCAGCACTAGCCAGAAGCTCAACACAAGGGGGGCGCAGAAGAAAGGATCGCCCCTTGGATAAGCGTGGGGGCCAAGACTACAATGATAGGGATCGTAACATATTTCAAAAGAAACAAAGAGTAGATAACCGCAGTGACATGTAGCCTTTCCTGTGGTATGCAGAGTACACCCCCTCACTCAAGACATCGCCCACATCTATGAAGTATCCCGGGAGGCAAAGAGGCTACCCACTCTAGAAAGGATGAGCGGGGCCCCAGGCAGAAGAGATCAACAGAAATATTGTCAGTACCACAAGGATGTCAGGCACAACACGAAGGATTGCGTAGCTTTGAAGGATGCCATTGAGGACCTGGTAAGAAAAGGTCATTTGAAAGAATTTGTTAAGGCATAACCAGCTCGAGAGAATCCTGAGGAGCAAAGTAGCCAGATCTCGAGTCATGCACAGACCCCGACTCAATAGGCTTCACCAAACCCCAATGAGGTCTTCATGAATATGATCTACAGAGGATCAGATATAGCAAGAAGCTTGAGACGAGCTTGCAAGCAATACGCTCTGGAGGCCAGAACAGACTTGGTTTCCCAAACAATGAGTTACAAATAGAAGCTACAAAAGCGGCCCAAACAGGAAAGCCAAGGGGGGCAGACAGAAGACAGGATCGCCCTCGGATAAGCATGGGGGCCAAGATCGCAGCAAAAGGGATCGTAACATATTTCAAAAGAAACAAAGAGTAGATAACCGAAGTGACAGGCAGCATTTCCTACAGTATGCAGAGTACACCCCTTCACTCAAGACATCGCCCACATCTATGAAATATCCTGGGAGGCAAAGAGGCTACCCACTCCAGAGAGGATGAGGGGGCACCAAGTAGAAGATCAACAGAAAAATTGTCAGTACCACAAGGATGTCAAGCACAACATGAATGACTATTGAGCTTTGAAGGATGCCATTGAGGACATGATAAGAAGAGGTCATTTGAAATAATTTGTTAAGGTAGAACCAGCTCGAGAGAATCTTAAGGAGCAAAGTAGCCAGATCCTGAGTCATTCACAAACCCCGACTCAATAGGCTCTGCCAAACCCCAATGAGGTCTTCATAAATATGATCTACGGAGGATCAGATATAGCAAGAAGCTTAAGACGAGCATGCGAGCAATATGCTCGAGAGGCCAGAACAGACTTGGTTTCCCGAACAATGAGTTGTGAACAAAAGTTGCCCAAGTGGCCCAAATAGGAAAGCGAGGTAGTAGGGTTCACAATCGACCAGTGTGAAACATGCCCTCATCATAATCATGACGCGATTGTAATTGTGGCTAGGATTGGCAATGCAAAGGTGTTAAGTGTTATGGTTGACAACAAGAGCGTGACAAACATCATTTTCTTGGGAGCCTTCCGAGGAATGGGATTCACAGAAAGGAACTTGAGAGCATGCCCTTCGTCGCTCTATGGATTCACCAGGGATAGCCTCGTTCCTAGGGGTACTATTGACCTTCCTGTGACTCTAGGGGTAGAGCCGAAGGTCAAAACTGTGATGACTAAATTCCTGGTGGTGGACTGCCCAACCACGTATAACGTTATCCTTAGAAGGCCAATCCTTGATGATTTAAGAGCAGTCACATTGGTGCACAGTCACATTGGTGCATGTTGGGTCCACGCGGATATGGTTGGGATCAACCCTGAAGTGATGTGCCATAGGTTGAACCTTAACCCACAGGCTCGACCCATAAGACAGAAAAGAAGGGTCATGGACACAGAGCGCTCTCAAGCGCTCAAGGATGAAGTCGATAAACTCCTAGAAATCAACTTCATCAGGGATGTAAAGTACCTGGATTGGCTCGCCAACCTAGTCCTAGTCAAGAAGCTGAATGGCAAGTGACAGACTAGCGTCAACTTTACGAATCTGAATAAAGCCTATATGAAAGATAACTTTTCGCTACCATAGATTGACTAGCTAGTAGATGTAATAGCGATAAACGCATTGCTTAGCTTTATGGACACATACTCAGGATATAATCAGATCCCGATGTACCAGCTCGATGAAGAGCATACTTCATTTATAACTGACTGTGAAATTTATTGTTATAGGGTTCTGCCGTTTGGCCTCAAGAAGGCAACCTACTAGCATTTGGTAAATAAAATGTTCGCCAACCCAATCAGCCATTCCATGGAAGTATACATCGACAACATGCTCGTCAAATCAAAGGTTGTCGAAAGCCATATTGAGCACCTAAGGGAAATGTTCGACATATTGAATAAGTATCAAATGAAGCTCAATCCATTGAAATGTGCTTTCGGGGTGAGTTCCGAAAAATTCTTAGGCTTCCTTGTGAACCAACAGGGTATAAAAGCTAACCTGGTGAAGATCCAAGCCATGCTCGACATGAAAAGCCCAACCAACATAAAACAGGTATAGAGCCTGACTGGACATATGGCCTCGCTCAGTAGGTTCGTTTCCCGAGCCACGGACAGATGTTTACCATTCTTTGAGACCTTGAAGGGGAAGAAAGGTTTCAAGTGGACAGAAGACCGTGAAAGAGCTTTCCGGAGTTGAAGAAACACCTCGGAATGCCTCCCCTATTTTCAAAGCCCATCTAGGGCGAGCCACTACTACTATACTTGTCGGTGTCAAAGTCTGCTGTCAGTGCGACGTTGGCACAAAAAGAGGAAGGAATACAATAGCCAGTGTATTATGTGAGCAAGAGACTGCTCGACGCGGAGATAAGGTATCCAGAGATGGAGACGCTCGCCTATGCCCTCGTTGTTGCCACCAAAAAGTTGCGACCTTATTTTCAGACACACTTCATCCATGTGCTGACAAACTTCCCATTGAAGAAGATAATGCAGAAGCCCGAGGCATCGGGTAAATTGATCCAGTGAATGATGGAGATGAATCAGCATGACATCAGGTTTATCCTAAGGACATCAATCAAAGGCTAGGTCGTGGCAGATTTTATACCCTAGTTCTCCTATCAACCAGAGGCTAAGCCAAGCCCGCCAGAGATCAAGCAACGAAAACCAAAGAGTGATGACTTATGGCTATGGACTATGTATGTAGACGACTCCTTGAATGAAAATGGAGCAGGAGTGGGCCTATTGCTCGAGAGCGCAAAGGGAGACCAAATTAAAGCTGTAGTAAAGTTCGGGTTCAATGCCTCCAATAACGAAGCTGAGTATGAGGCATTGCTGTAGGTATCTGTCTTGCTAGGGAAACGGGGGCAGAGTCCATCCATCAAGTTACTAGGGAATACTAGGCAAAGGAAGATAGGATGTCATCCTACCTTCAGCAAGTAGAGATTGAGCTCGGACAGTTTAGATCATTTTCCATTCACCAAATCCTAAGAGAGAAGAACTCACAGCCAGATGTGTTAGCTCACTTGACCTCAGCAATGAACAATGAGAATGCCGATTCTATCCCAGTAAAATTCCTCCTGAAACCAAGCATCCCCACTCTACAAGGCCCAATGTTGACCACAAGTCAAAGGTACAATTGGATCAATGCAATCACCGCTTCCTTGAAGAATGACACACTGCCAAAAGATAGAGCCGAAGCTAGAGCACTCCGCACGAAGGCAGCTCGGTACAAGCTCATCAATGATAGACTATACAAGCGAGGATTCAATGTACCATTATTATGATGTATTGACCATGAGGACACAAATTATATTCTGAGGGAATTTATGAAAACCACACAGGGGGCATATCTCTTGCTTACAAGGTGCTCGGCCAGGGATATTACTAGCCAACAATGTATGATGATACAGTAGACTATGTTCACAGATGTGACAAATGCCAGATATTTACAGATATTTTACGAGCTCTACCACAAGAATTGACCACTCTGACAAGCTCGTGGCCATTCGCGATCTAGGGCGTTGACCTTATTAGCCCATTGTCTCAGGGAAAAGGGGGTGTTAAGTTCACGGTAGTTGCCGTGGATTATTTCACCAAGTGGGTAGAAGCCAAACTAGAGATGGCAATGGGCCCGACATTTTCGGATACCCGGCCCGGCCCGGCCCGAAAGGGGCGGGCTTTACCTGAGGTTGGCGGGCTTGGGCTTGGGCCTGGGCTTGATTTTAAGGCCCGACCTCGGGTACGGGCCGGGCATGGGTATATCTTTAGGCCCGGCCCGTCTTGAAAATTTTAGTATTAATTTTACTAATTTACCCTTATACTATATATTTAATTACAATATTATCCTCTATATATATATATCCATTTTTCCCAAACCCTAACCTCAATTTTCATCCCATATTAAAGGTTTAACATGTTAAAATTGCCTTTAAATGAGTTAGATGGGTTTAGTTCAACTTATTAAAGTGGATTTCACCATAACATATTTTGCACAGCTGAAAAGTTAGTATAATCAACTATTATAGAGTTTTAATTGCTCACTTATTGCTTAAATTATTTGTGGAAATAACTTCAATTAATATTTAAAAACCATTTCTAAAATTAAAAATATAAAAAATTTGAAATTTATTAATATTTAAAAATAAACATTATTAAAAAAGGCGGGCTTGGGCGGGCTCATGATTATAAAAACCCGTCGGGCGGGCCGGGCTTGGGCTTTGCCTATCATACCCGTAGCGGGCTCGGGCCGGGCTTGGGCCTGTGTCATGAGGTCGGGCTTGGGCCTGGGCCAAAGGGTACCCGGCCCAGGCCCGGCCCGGCCCATTGCCATCACTAAGCCAAACCGCTGGCAACAATAACGTCGACCAAGCAGAAGGATTTTGTTTATAAGAACATAATTAGTCGGTTTGGGATTCCCTACACAATAATAACCGACAATGGGAAGCAGTTTGACAGCGAAGATTTCAGGACCTTCTACAAGTAGCACAACATCAAGAAGAGTTTCGTTGCCGTATATCAGCCTCAAGCCAACAGACAAGTAGAGGCTATGAACAAAGTAATCAAGCACACTATAAAGAAGAAGCTTAATGACTTTAAAGGGAATTAGGCTAACAAGTTGCTAGAGGCTTTATAGTCTTACAGGACAATCGCCAGAAGCTCGACGGGCGAAACTCCATTTTCTCTATCTTATGGATGTGAGACGATGATCCCGGTTGAAGTAGGAATCAGTTTGTTTCGAAGAGAAGTCTTTGACGAAGAAGCAAACGAAGACCTTTTTCGCCTAAAGCTAGACCTAATCGAAGAACATCGGGCTAAATCCCGGCTAAGGCTCGCCTCATATTAGCAGCGAGCCAAGCGATATTTCAATATCAAGGTCAGAAACAAAACTTTGAAGTAGGCGATCTAGTCCTCAGAAAGGTCGTCCAGGGTACTTAAAACCTGAGCCTGGGGGCACTTGGGCCTAAATAGGAGGGTCCTTTCATCCTCAACCTATCCAGGAAGGTCGACACCTTGAGGAAGAGATGGCTTGTCAACAGGAGGAGCGATGACTTCCACTCTGAGATCGAGAACCTCAACTGGTGTGTTCAGGGGTGTTGGATCCTCGACTTGGTGCTGAGGCTTGGCTTTCTCCTCACCTCCTTCGGCCTCTCTTTAGACCTCGCTTTCTCCCTCAGACTCATCCGAGTAAACATAGACCTCCCTTTAGGCTTTGACGCTTATCCTTTCAACTTTCTTTTGCTGAGATCGGGGAAGGAAAGAGAAGTCAATAAAATGATAAGCTTCCTATAATTCTCGAACAAGGAAGACGGATGTCTCCCAGGCCCGAGCAGTGATGGCCTCATTCAGTTCATTGACCTGAAGCTTGAACTGCCTAGCCTCAGCCTTGGCCTCCTAGCGACCTTCCACTTCCAGGCCTAGGTTGAGAGAACTTTTTGGATGGCCTCATTCAGCCATTCAGACAAGCTTGAATCGCCTAGCCTCACCTTGGCCTCCTAGCGACCTTCCACTTCCCGGCCTAGGTGAAGACTTTTTGGATTTGGCCTCCCAGCTCGTGGCAACTTTCTAAGCCGAGGATAAGTCAGAGTTCAGCTTGTTGTTGACACCTCGCTACCATGCTAAAGTCTCTACGACCTCTACTGCCTTAACCTCTGCCTTGGCCCGGGCAGCCTCGCTTGCTTTGAGTTTGTCAAGGAATTCCTTTTCCTATACCTAGAAGGTCGCGACTTCCCCTTTGAGCTGCTCAAGCTCAGCAAGCTTGGCTTTTTTCTCCTTCTCAACAAGCTCGGTCGTAGCCATAGCATCTTTCTCCACTATCTCTGTAGCCTGCCATTTTCGGTGGTTTGCCTCTAAGGTGTCATTGCATTCCTCGTATAGAAGTCTGCTCGCTAGGGCAACCTGAAAAGAGGAGACAAGAAATCAGCAAGAAACGGGGGGAAGGGGGTGGAGCTGCAAGTTAAAGCCAACATCTGAGAGGGATACGAGTCCTTGACGGCTACAAATGTTCATGGGGTGACACAATTCTTGGCCATCGCGGCCCTAACGCCAATATGGTTAGGAAGTTGGTCGATCAGCCCATCAACTGTGGCTTGGACCGCTTCATCTGTTTCCTTATTCTTTGGCTAGGACGAGCCATGTTTGCTTATCCTAGGAGCACCTGCCTCACCAGTAGGAGTGGTTTTCTTCTTGGCCAAGCCTTTAGCGGCTTCTTTTCAAAGGTCGCTAGCTTGCACGGCGACCTTTTTACCTGAGCCAATTTGCTACTCATGTGCTTTATTTTTTCCCGAACCTCCAGTTGGTTCCGATGCCTTCTTTACTGACCCTTTTTGGGGCTCCATAACGCTTTTCCTGCCAACTGCCTTAGTGGCAATCGCAGGCTTCTTTGCGCTTAGGCCTCCCCCAAGCTCACCACCGGGGCGCTTTAAGCCGACAGTTTTTGTAGGTTGCTTCATCGCCGAAGCCTTCGTAGCAGCCACATGGGCGGCCACTTTCTTCTTTTTTGGCTTTTCAGCCCACATATTTGCAAGGAAAAAAGGCAATAAAATTAGCAATCTACTTTGCATGGGAAAGCAAGCGCGAGCAAGCAACAACTAACCTTTCTCCAAAAGCGCTAAGAAATTGGCCTTGTCTCAGTGGAAGCTATACGCTTTCAGGTGGGGAAGCATAAAAAGCTCGTTAACGTTGCACTAATTGTCTAGAAGATCGCTAAAACACTGCAGCCTCTGTAAGCTCGAGATGGAAGATAACTCTGCTTGACATTAACTACAAAAAACAAAACAAGACGATTAGATAGAATGAACAACTCGAGAATAATCCTCGCATGTACACACGAAGCCTGAGCCTTACTTACTTCCGTAGCAAAGACACCAGTCTCTCGGGCTTCGTAGAAAAAGAACTGGGAATCCTAGTGTGGAAATTTTTTTGGAACATCGATCAGTCTGTTAAAGCATACTCCCCTCACTTTAGAGAGATAGCACGTCTGGTCTTGCCCTTTTTTGAGCCTCTATAGGTGGACAAGTTCTTCGACGGATGGCTCGCCAATTTAGCGATCATGTACACGATGTACATCGCGATAATGATCATGTAAGAGTTGGCTGTCAGTTTAAAAGGAACGATGTTGAATCGCCTCAGTACGTTATCAATGAAGTAATGCGGGGGAATGGATACCCCGCACCTAAGAAGAGTCTCAGAGGTAGCTACCCATCCAAGTGGGAGGTTCTTCCGAGAATTAATAATCCTAGGATTATACTATTTTATCTATGCTTTTTGGCTGGATTTTGGATATTTCTTCTTGAGTTTGTGCCTGAATTGCAACTTAATTTCATATATTTTACATTTCTGGCCAAAACATACAGTTGGAGCAAAACCGAGCGGAATTGAGTTTTTGGACCCAAAATCAAGGGAATTTCAAGAATCGGGAAAATTCTAATGCAGATTGGAAGCACTATGAAGCTTGTTCCAATCGGGGATCACGAAGATTGAAGATTCAAGCAAAGAAGGAAGCAGAGGGTAGTTTCATAATTTCAAAAAAGTTTGCCACGGCGAAATTTATTCCTTGCCGCAGCGAGAAAGTCTAGAGTCAAATAGTTCAATAAAATCAAATTTCTTCGCGGCGAAAACTGCAATATTTCAATTTAATGGTATTGCATTAGTCTTAGGGTTTTAGGGTCGACTATAAAAGCGGGACTTATTCATTTTAAAGAGGTTCGATGTTGTTTGGAGGGGAGAAGAGAAAAATTTGAGATTGGAAGCCTTTAGGTTCATCAAATAGGGAAGATTTTATTCTTCTTTCGTTTTTCCAGCATGTTGAACTCTGTTTTTACAGTTTTTCCTATGATTTGCTCTATTTTGAGTATGAACTAACTCACTTTTGGGTTAGGGTTTTGATGTAATTGGGATTTTAATGTCAAATCTATAAATTGATGCTGCTTTCACATTTTATTGCTTGGATTATGCATTTATTCTTGTTCTAATTGCAATTAATTGTTGAGCATGATAAGACTAAGAAGTGATTTATGTATTAGCCTATTAGAGTAAACACCATTGATTGATTGAACATTAGAGATAGGTTTGGAGATCCATGAAATCAATTTAGGATTCCGCTTAGCTTAATGGACTTGGAACAATTAATCTTCAATTTGTAGGATGCGGAAGCTTAGTAGGGATAAGTAGCAGAATATAGCCTGAGGAGGTATATTCTGCAGATTAGGGTGTCCGATTTATAATCCTTGCATGTGAACTTAGAAGCAATAGAAATCGTAGACTGAACTAGAAAATCCTAGTGAAGTCAAAACCCCAACCGCTTTGTCTTGAATTGATATTTTCTTGAATTGATATTGCCTTCATTAGTTAGATTTTAAATTACGTTGTTGATTTTGTTTTGACTTCAACTTAATTGTCTCCCGCAAATCCAACCATTTTTCGTTTACTCCAACTTGATACAAATTAGGAAAATTAGTACTTGACATGCAATCCTCGTGGGAACGATACTCTACTCATCATTCTATTACTTGTTGCAACTAGTGCACTTGCTACATTTGCATGTTTATAAAAACACGTACCAAGTTTTTGGTGCCGTTGCTGAGGATTGATTTTGTGTTAATATTGAATTTTTCTGGTTTTAGCTAGATTGGAGTTTAATTTTAGTTTTAATTGTTTTCTAGTTTAATTTTGCTATTTCTTTTATGTTCGCTTGTGATCTCACACTCTCTTTCTATCTGTGTAGTTTATGCGAAGAGCTAGACATCATCCAATGGTTCCTATTGATCTAGAGATTGAAAGAACTGTAAAAAGACTTATTAGAGAGAGAAGAGAACGAGAGGCAATAGTCATTAAGATGGTTGAAACCAGAACTTTGAGGGAATTCTCAGTACCCTCCGTTGATGGTAGTGGTCCAAGTATAACTAGGCCACCGATGCAAGCCAACAACTTTGAAATAAAGCCAGCAATCATCCAAATGATCCAACAATCGGTAAAACTCGGGGGAGATCCAAAGGAAGACCCAAATTCACACATTGCAAACTTCTTAGAGATTTGTGACACATTCAAGGCAAATGGAGTGTCGGATGATGCCATCAAGTTAAGATTGCTTCCATTCTCATTAAGAGATAAAGCAAAGGGATGGTTAATGGCACTACCGGCAGGAACAATCACAACCTGGAATGAATTGGCACAAAGGTTCCAAACTAAATATTTCCCACCAGTGAAATCTACAAGGATGAGAAACGACATCACATCATTTTTGTAGGAAGAGAATGAGTTACTTTATGAAGCTTGGGAAAGATATAAAGAACTGCTAAGAAAGTGTCCACACCATGGTTTGCCGGTTTGGATGCAAGTCCAAACCTTCTATAATGGGTTGCTGATAAATGTGCATACAATGGTAGATGCAGCATCTGGAGGAGCATTGCAAAACAAGACACCTGAAGAAGCTTGTGAGTTACTTGAAGTCCTGGCAAGTAACAACTATCAGAGACCCAATGAGAGAATGCATCCGAAGAAGTCTATGGGTATTCATGAAGTTGACGCTTACACGGCCATTTCAACCCAACTTATAGCCTACAGAAGCAATTAGGAGGTATGCAGGTAAATTCTATTCAAACACCTCAAATGACATGTGATTTTTGTGCAGGTAATCATGCGAGCAATGAATGTCCAGTGGGGAACACCTTTGTTTTAGCTTCATCATCATCAGAACAAGTCAACTATTTGGCAGGGAATCAAAGACAACAGAACAATCCTTTCTCCAACACATACAATCCTGGTTGGAGAAATCATCCAAATTTGTCTTGAGGCAATCAAAATAATCAATAGAACCAAAGAAATGTGCCAAACAATCAAGTTGGGGTGAACCATCAACCACGGGATCAGAGATTGTTGAAGTTAGAGGATATGTTCGAGAAGTTCATGCAAGAGACCACAGGTTTCATGAGTGAGACGAGGGTAAATTTAAGAAACCATGGGGCATCAATTCAAAACTTGGAGGTACAAATGGGGCAAATAGCTGAAAAGCTGAATGAGCGACCACAAGGTTCCCTACCAAGTAACACAGTGACAAATCCACGTGAACAAGCAAATGCAATAACTTTACGAAGTGGAACAGGTTTGGAAGGGGTTGAACAAAAAGGCAAGGATGAGAACCCACCAAGTAAAGTGAATGAAGAAGTCGAGGAAGAAGTCATGGTTGAAGAGAAGCCAACAGATCCCATAGAAGAAGAACCAAAGAGGGAAGAGAGGCCAAACCAAAAAAAGGAAAAATTGCCATTTCCTGAAATACCACCGAACTTGGCACATCATACCCCTCCTGTTCCTTTTCCTTAGAGGCTCAGAAAGAAAAATCAGGATAAGCAGTTCATGAAATTCCTTGATGTATTTAAAAAACTGCACATTAACATTCCTTTTGTAGATGCCAAGCTAAGCTAAATTCCTCAAGGAAATTCTGTCAAACAAAAGGAAGTTGGAAGAGGAGGAAATAGTGATGCTTACAAAGGAGTGTAGTGCTATTCTATAGAAGAAGCTGCCACCAAAACTTAAGGATCCAAGGAGTTTCACTATCCCTTGTGTTATAGGAGATATTACATTTGATAGAGTTTTATGTGATCTAGGTGTAAGCATTAATCTAATGCCTTTTTCTATTTTAAGGAAACTAGGGATTGGTGAAGTGAAGCCTACAACCATATCCTTGCAGCTGGCAGATAGATCCATCAAGCATCCAAGGGGCATTATTGAAGATGTACTGGTTAAGGTGGATGAATTCATTTTTTCGGCAGATTTTTTTGTGTTGGATATGGAAGAAGACAAGGAGATTCCTCTCATCTTGGGATGACCATTTCTTGCTACCAGAAGAGCCTTAATTGATGTACAACATGGGAAGTTGATCATGAGGGTGCAAAATGAAGAAGTGGCATTCAATGTCCTTGAGACTCTAAAGTTCCATCGAAACAAGATTCATGTTTCAAAATTAACTCGGTGGATCAGTCGGCAAGTAAAACTTCCAAGATTGATGATCCAAAATCGCTAATTAAGAGATGAAGATCATAAATCAAGAGTTTACACAACATACCTAGATGAGCCACAATCGAGCAAATGTCTTCACAAGGGATGAACGTCTCACTCCAAGAATGTTGATGGAAAGTTAAAAAATTGAAAAGTTGTCGATGAGAACGCTCGAATCCTAAAAGGTGTTGACCAGGGGATGGAAATGGGTGGTCAAGCTCTCAACAAAGACCCGATGTGACAAGATTCATCAACAATTGAAGCCTTAGTCCAAGCAAAATGTTCTGGATGAGATGCATCTGGATATTCTGGAATGAGATTCCTAGAGAAAGTCGAGCTTCCGACTATAAATAGCGCTTCTTAGGAGGTAACCCAAGCGTTCTGATTTTTAGTGTTTTTCATTTGTTTTTATGATTATTTAACTTAGGAAATAGCTTAATTTCATTTTCCTTTTGTGTTTTAGGTGTCTGATCGAAAATTGGAGTGAAGCAAAATTTTTCCAAATTTCGCTAGGGCAAAGGAAAAACTTCGTCGCGGCAATGAACTCACTGCCAGATTCGTATTTTGAGTTCTCAAGTTTCGCCGTGGTAAAGAAAGGATTTTGCTGCGGCAATAAACTCTCGGTGATCAAGTGGAAAATTCAAGAAGTTCACCGCGGCGAAATTTTCTCGTCGCTGCAGCAATAAACATTCTATGATCGAAGTTCTAAAACTTTCCAGATTTTACCGCGGCGAGAGAAAAAAAAAAAAAACCTCGCCACAACGAAATCCAAATTCTATATAAACTCGCGTCACTCTCCCATTTTTCCACAAGCAAGCAAAAAGACTCCAAGAACTAAACACTTCCACCTTCAATCTGGATCGTTTCTAGTAAAAATTCTTCCCACTACTCCACTCTTTAACCCTCATAAACACTAAATCATCTCAATTTTTCAAGGATTGTGCAAGAATTTGGGGAAACCCTAGGTTGACTAAAATTTGGGGATCTTTCAATTTGGGTAGAAATTGGCGAAATCGAAGGTGAATCCGAGGTGGGCAAGATTTTCATTTGTTTTACAGATGATGATGATGATGAGGAAGCCAAGGAAAGGATGTCAGGATGTTGAGCGAAAATCAACCTTCATGGATTAATCAGGGGAGTATCTCGTAACCTTTGCTTCTGTTTTTCTATTCCTTAAATGTGTATGATGTGACATTGGGGACAATGTCATTTTAGTTTGGGGGTAGGAAAATTTCAAAATTTTCTGTTTAGTTTGTTTATGTGTTTCTTCTTATTTTAATTTCTTTGATTGTTAATTGTTTAGGATGTTGTGTGTTTTGTGTTGTTGTTGCCAATGATGAATTGCATAGGTCTATGATGAGAATAGGATTGTTGGGATTTTATTTATGGAAAACGTTAAGCATTGCTTCAAGTTTAGGTTGGTTGATTAACTTTTTTTGTCTAGAGGTTTGTTGAGTGGTTCAACCACCATTTTCATTCTTTCGGGATGCTTAGAAACATTTTATGTGGTTAAGTGATGTCTTGATAATGTTGGTGGACTCTAGAACCTAGTTGAGAAGTGCTTGAGGCGAAATCCTAGGAATAGACATTATTGAGGAAATGATTTAGGCATTTTTCGAAACGTTTGAGCCTTTCCAGCCGACCCATGAATAAATTTTTCCCTAGTCATCCATTTGAGCCTTATGAGATTATCACTGCCAAATCTTCTTGTGCTTTAATAAAAAAAAAAAAAAAAAAAAAAGGAGACTCTGTATATAGTTGTCATTAGAATTGCTGGTTTCCTTATGCATTTCTAGCACAAAAATAAGAAATGCATAAGTTTGGGGGTTGTGAAAAAAAAAAATTGTTGAAGTTGGTTGGATAATGAAAAGAATGTGATGTGGATTTTGCTCCTTGTGTTTAAATGAGAAAACAGAGTTCTCTTACTTTGTTTTTTTTTTTTTCCTATCCTTTCTTTCAAGCCATTCACCGAAGCCTAACGTTACAAGCAAACAAAGACCTTTTGATCCTTAGTGATGTCTAGTCCTCATTAGTGGAGAGTAGTTCGATACTTAGGCTTATGGAGTCTATCATCATTTGATAAACTTCACATTTCTGCATAAAATAATCTAGGAAGTTGGGAAGTGGATTAAAGTGGGGATTACCTACTTAGGGGACCAATAGAGAAAGATAGTCAATCAACTTATAACTTCTTGGAGTGTTAAACATTTTCTTGTAATAAAGTTTCAACAATTTTTGAGACTTACAACAATTCTAGGCATATCTTTGTGTTTGATTTTGATTTTAAATTTGCCTTTATCATTTGCAATTTGTTGTACTTTTCTATTTGTTAGTTGTTCTTCTTTAGTTGAATCTTGTGCCTGATGCTCGAGGATGAGCATACCTTAAGTTTAAGGGTATTTGATAATCCTAGGATTATACAGTTTTATCTATGCTTTTTGGCAGGATTTTGGATACTTGTTGTGACTAGTGCACTTGCGACATTTGCATGTTTATGAAAACACACACCAAGAATGTTCCCCCGGAACCATTAAGTTAAGATGTGGTGTGTAGACTGCCCTTATGCATTCGAGGTCCCAGAGGGTAATCAAGGATTGTGGTTCTCTTCGTAGCATATGGACTGGAGATGGTAGAGATTGGGCTAGTTGAATCGAAGCACAATCGGACAAGCCCGCAATGTCGAGGTCTGAGCCTCGAGCGATGAATTCCTTAGAAACCTCAGAGAACAGATCCCCAAGGGCTGCTAAGCCTACTGGCGAATCAAACATTCGATCTATTGTACAACATCTAGATGACGACATGGTTGTAACTTAACTTTAGGTACCTGAAAAAAAGAAGTGAACAGGTGTTAGAGCTCGAAAAATCGGCAACCATTCCATACTTGCTTCTATTTTAGGCACCTAAGATAGCTCGTGCGATGCAGCAAAAATATATGACCAACCTGAGACCGTCAGAGACACACCCAAAAAACCCTACTAAAACCTTAGCACATCCAATATGGCCACTACAATAGCCACCCTTGGATGTAAAAAGTTAGAGAAACAAAAGAGAATAAGGGAGAGAAGCCTTACTGGAATGGGGAAAGTGATGGGAACTCGTGAGAAAGACCACCATGATGACGCAAGAGCAATATCGGAAAGTAGTAAGAGAGTAAGAATAACTTTTGGAGTGACTATTCTGATGTTTTTCACCACCTTTTATAGTAGTTTGCATGGGAGACGAAAGGGCGGGGTTTAATCATAGTCGTCGACTTAAAGTCGATCCTTACCCTTCATTTGTCAAGCAATCTAGACCCTTAGACTTGGCCACATGTCGACCGACCATCCATGAGAAGCGACGAACCATCAGATTGCAATAATGATAACCATCACCGCACGTCACCTCGACTCCACGCATAAATAGCTATCGTCGCCCACGCACAACGAAATGTAACTGACAAAGGCTGTCGTATTTAATGCGACACGACCACACCAAAATTACCTTTATAACCTAACTTTTTATATTCTGAATTTTGACAAGTACCATGGGGAGTAAAGATCCAAGTGTGAGGTACGTTGACCAAGCGTAAGGTTGGCCATAGGGGCCCGTTTGGATATGCACTCAGAGATACGCTGTTGAAGCCGAGCTTGGCATCAAACCGAACAATAGTCTTTGAAGCCCGAAGCGAGCATCGAACACTAGGGACAGATGTTGTGTGTGATTTTTCCACCAAGCTTAGGCCAATGCGAGGATATAGCTTGACCCATAATGAGCTCGACAATAATGATTGATTGACCCAGAATAAGCTCATCCAGCCGAAGCTCAACCCAGCACAAGCTTGTCGCAGACAGATCAAGAAATCATTCAATCAACCTCCAAATTATTTCAAATCCCAGATATTACAAGAATGACTAGATCAACCGCAATCACAGTGCCTAATCACGAGAATATTGGAACTGCGATTCAGATCAATTGTAATCCCCTTAATTTCACCTTTTTCTTTGTACAAATCTTGTATATAAACCCCCTAAAACAATGAGGAAAGGGTTACGAATTTCACATAGGAACTATATTGTAAGCTCTCACAGCAAATACAAAAACAGTGGACGTAAGCTTCAGAGTTAACCTCGATGAACCACTTTAAAACTCCTATTGTCTTTACTTTATTGCGTTCTTTTTACATACATTGCTGATTATTCTTAATCACGCACACATCAATTCCGATCCCAGCAAGGTCGATCGAATCTCGCTAGTTGGTGCAGATTTTTGTATCAATAATACCTGTTAAAATGAAACAGCCGGTGTCACAAATTTCCATTAAGAAACTTTTGTGTTTTATTGTTAATTACGATTTGATTTAATTTACTTCTAGTTTTTGAGAACTTTAAATATAAAGCTTTGAAATGAAAAAAAAAAAATGGAGGAAGAACAATAAATTATTTTATTACAAATATATCATCACTTAAAATTAAGGGAGAGGATAAAAGATAATTATTGTTAGGGCCAAAAATCGTCTTCGGCCTGATGAGGCCCAATAACGAAATAAACATGTCACAGTCCAATGCCTCAACCCAAACCGATTGGGCCTATGCTTAAAGTCACCCTGTGAACTGCCCACTTTATGAGTTGGGCTATCCTACAAGTTCAGCTGAATTGGGTTCCAACCCATTAGCCTATAACAGTCCTTAAATAGGAAATCAGAGTCATATTCTATTTCCTCTTCTGCTAAGATTTTGAATCTTACTCAAACTAGTAAACTTATTCTGATAAAGACAAGAAATACTATCTCTTTTCTGATAGTGATTATCTCCCAAAGTAGGACTTAGTGTCTTACTAAGATTCCAACCCCTTGGGTTCACTATATAAATAGAGGTTTGCCCTCTCATAAGGGAGGATAAAATAATCAATCTCAACTACTCAAAACCATCCATTTGCTCCTGAAGTTCTTGCTCCCAAGAACCTGACGCCCCTGCCATAGTCCTAGCCTCCGACAAGACTCCTAGTAACCCTTCTTCTCCTTAATTCTTATCAAAAATCTCTTTCAGCCTTTCTGACTTAAGCGTCGGAGTGCCTACGGCAAACACCACCCTAGTGTTTTCCGTGAGCTTCAAGCTTGTCATTTCATATGTGCAGGTCTAATGGATTGTCAATGGCTTTAACCTCACAAGATCATACCCTATTTTCATGACGGTAGATTTTTTGCATCTACAGTTTGGCACCCACCGTGAGGCCCTGACAATCATCTGCCAATGATGACTTGCAATATGAGAGGAGACACGAAACTCCCTTCGACTTACATCATTAATCAGAAAGTTTCATCATGATAAGAAATTTTTTTATTACTGTTCTTCATTTGTTTTATCTATTCACATGTAATATTTATCTATTCAGCATATCATAATTTATTTTACGCATATTTATTCAGCATGTAATACTATCCCCGTAACCGGATTTACCCAAATTCAGTTAACACTATTTTTCTTATTATTTCTCCATTCGGTTTATTGCTTGACAAATGCAACCATGCATATTATTCAATTAGGCTTGTTACTTCTCAGCTTAGCTTATTCTTCATTTGATTTTATGTTACACATGCACACTGTCACTTCTCCTTTTGATTTATTCAATTTGTTGTTGACACATGCATGCCATGCCCAACACTCTGTGATCCATTTAGTTTCTCCATTCGATTTGTTCTAAACAAGTACTGATGAGGCTCATCTGGAGCTAGATGATGATGATTACTCTAAAGGGACTGCATCTACTCCTTTGAGGGAAGAGAAGCATAAACTGGATATCCCTGTGGCTGAGAATAAGTCTGCTACTACCAAGGTGTTCAAATTTGTTGAAAAGAGTTCTCCATTTGTCTTACCAACTGCACCTTCCTCCAGCATTTCTGGACAAACGACAATGGTAACAGCTCCATCAACATCACCCTCTTACAACCCTGAGTCTCCATCGGTGCCTCAGAAATCTCCATCACCAAATCTTGAACCTGCAGCGTCCATGCCTAATGTCGCCTTCACCATCTCCCAAGCGTACCCCAACACCTACTCCTCCTACTTCCACTCCACTCCAACTTCCCTCAAATAAGTCTTCACCCGATCAAAGAGCCATAACCTCATCTTTCCCATTTAGAAAATGGCAGTTCCATTGAACCTTCAGCACCATCACTCGATTACACTTGGTCCAAAGCCACATTGTCCCAGCCGAAAACAAATGCCATTCAACTCATCCTGGCCCCTTTCTCACTTAAACTCTACGCACAGTTAGATTCTCCTTACTCAGCTCGGTTTATTAATTGTTTCAGCCACAAAAACTCGACACTCCAAACTTAGGGGATCACGACTCACCTCCATTCGACTCGGCAACATTTGGCCATTGTAAGCATATGACTCTCATCGATCGCATGGTGACTCTGCCCCTTTGCCACCGATTATAATTTGTTTCTCTACCAATGCACCTAATGGCACTCACACAAAAAATTTGCATAGTTGTTCACTCGTGGCCGAAGATGCATCTACTATTTGCAAGCTCTCCTTTTGAAGTGCCACCCCTGCCTCAACTGTCTTTGAACCATGTGTTGGTGCCACTTCCTTGTCCACTGCTCCGTTACCATCGTTGGGTCTTGTTGTAGATTCATAGTCACCAAACTTTCTCGAATTAGCTGAGGTTAGTAAATGGTACGCGCATGGTTTCCCGCTTCAACTACAACCATACAACCAGAGACATTCATGCCTTCATTGACGCATCTAGACCTGGCGGCATTAGAGATATTCATGATTTTGATAGCCTTGATTTTTCGTCAACCACCACTTCTTCTCGCCGTCTCCTTTATAGACGGCGACGACTTTTACTCCAATCTGCAAACCGTTCCAATTCAATAATCCAACCCCGCTCACCATTGCTGGCCATTCTCACAATCATATCCACATAATTCCTAGAAAAGCACGTGATTTGCTTGCAAACTCTCTACCCTTCCACCGTCGACTGTAGTTTGTTTCTTCCCCCTGCTGGTGCCCCTGATGGCACTCGTGTAAACAATCGCAAAGTTTACTCTTGCATATTCCTCAATCGGCCATGTTTATTCTTGCGTATTCTGTATTCGGCCATGCATAACCATTCGGCACCAGACAAGTTCATTCAGCCTTAGCTTACCATTCGGCCTTGTTGACCTCCTTTGAGCTTTAAGAAGTCCACTCGGAATCCTTGGCAAAACAAGTTCATTTGGCTTTGTCGTCCACCCTTACAATAAGGGAAAGGCACATACTATTTGGCTTGGCACTTACATTGTGTAAACACCTCTAGTTGAGTCACTCATCTCCACTCGGTAGGACAAGCCGAATAGACCAAAGCGAACACCTTCAACGGATATATTCTCCACTCGGCAAGACAAGCTGAATGGACCCATTGAGACATTCAATAGTTGGAGTATCCACTCAGTCAGACAAGTCAAGTGGACCAATATGATGCCCCTTGCTATTATGATCTCCACTCGGTCACACAAGTCGAGGGAACTAGTGGGCATAACACTACCCAACATTGTGTGACTCAGCTCAACACATTCACTCAGACCAACTTCCCATTCGGCTTACTCATTCCCATCCGGCCCTTCCACTTGGTTTATTCTTTTTCCATTTAGTTCATTACTTGAAGCACATGCACCCTATGCACCTTACTTTTCCATTTAGCTCACTCTTCATTCAGTCCATAGCATACACACACCATGCATATGACCTCTCCATCTGGCTTACTTTTCATTTGGTTTATTCCACATGAACACCATGCATGTGACTTCTCCATTTGGCTTACTTTTCATTTGGATTATTGCTTGACACTTGTATTGCATGCACGTTACTCCATCTGACTTATTATTACTTCTCCATTTAGCATATTCTTGATTTGGTTTACAATTATGCATGCACGCCATTACTTCTCTTACTCAATTTATTATTGATAACTGCACACCATGCATGATACCATATGAAGTTGTTTTAAATCGTCTACTATGATCACCTTCAATCAATTTACATTGACTCGGTCGCGAGGCCTGACTTACATCGACAAGTCACTCATGCCAACTGGGCCTCGGTACTTTGCATCTACAAATTTTTTAATTTTAATGGATTTATAGACCTGGTCACGAGGCCCGAATTACATCGACAAGTCGGTCATGTCAACTGGGCCTCCATACTTTGCATCTACAAATTTTTCAACTTTAATGGATTACATCGACTCGGACACGAGGCCCAAATTGCATCAATAGTTGGTCACGCTGACAAAGCCTCAATACTCAGCATCTATAGTTTTTTTCAACTACAATTGATTTACATTGACTCAGATGCGAGGCCCAAATTACATCAATAGTCAGTCACGCCGACAAGGACTTGGTACTCAATATCTACAGTTTTTTCAACTACAATTGGTTTACATCGACTCAACCACAAGGCCTAATACATTGATTTTCAACTGCAAGTTGGTCACGCCGACTTGACTACAAAGCCTGGCTCTTCGAATTTCAATTACAAATCGGTCACGCCGACTGGGCCACATAGCCCTCGAATGTTTCCAACTACAAAGTCGGTCATACTGACTAGGCCACACAGCCCTCAAATATTTTCAACTGCAAAGTTGGTTATGCCGACTTCGGCACACTGCCCTCAAACTTTCAACTACAAAGTTGGTCACACCGACTCAATTAGCATCTTGAATTGCAACTACAAAGTCGGTCACACCGATTTGATCAACATCTTGAATTTCAACTATAAAGCCAATCACACTGGCTTAACCAATGCCTTGAATTTCAACTACAAAGTTGATCATGCCAACTCGAACACAAGGCCGAAATCTCCATATATCTCCCAACTCAGGTTGGTCGAGCAAACTCCTCCCAACTCAGGTTAATCTAGTGAACTTTCATATTCCATGCAACGATCCATCCTACCT